>JAPMOR010091409.1:200346-290905 GCA_026543865.1 Argiope aurantia | reverse complement strand
CACCATCACCGGTAAAATGATCGGATGTACGCTTTTTATTAAAAACTGAGCGTTTTTTCACATTCATCTTCATCACTCTTTCAATGAAACAGATACACTTTATTTTACATCATTTATTTATATTTTCAGTCTTGCGTTATTTGCCACGACAAGTCATTTGGCCGAGAGAAATATTTACTGCCTTTTAAGAGCACTGGATTTGAAAATTTAATGCGCATTTTTATTTTACATATTATATGAGTTCGTAGTACAAATCTGCAAAGATTGTTGCGTAATAAGGTCAATTAAAAAATATTTGTGAATTGATATTTCAATAAACTGCTTAAAATTTCAAATTTCATATATTGTTTTTAAAAAAATAAAACTAAATATTGTTGGAAGCTGGATTGTATTTTACTTTTTTTTCAGTACTGCAATATTAGTGTTACCATTTTTTTCCCAGAAAAATATGGAAAGTACTAAAACAATCCAAGTGCTTAGAAGCGATCAATGACACAAACGGTGAGTTTTCAAGAACTGATGAAAACGAACTCTCTGAAATGAACATATATTATTTGGAAATTAAACAATTTATTAGTGAGTTTGAATCTACAGATACTGAAATCTACAGAATATACAGATGCAGGAATTTTGTAAAAAAATATGGAGAATAAAAAAACAATGAAGTTGCTCTCAAGTTTTGAAGTAATGAATGATAAAAAAAGTGTTCAACATATTTCAATTGCTGGAACTCTATGGGAAAAAATTCAAATAGGTACTACATCTCGAATATTAGTACTTCATAACATTTTCAGGGAAAAATTCAGGTCTAACAAGATATTAAAAACATAATATTATATAGGTAATTATGAAGATCGTATTTTCGTTGATTATTTAATAGCACGTTATGAAACCTATTTTTAAAAGATATTTTACTCCAATTAGCAATAGAACTTGACATTCATTATCCGAGAAGAACAAAAAGAACATCTATTCATTATATGAAAGATTCTAATAAACCTGAAACACCCCAGATAAAGTATTGTAAAGACAAATCATAAAATTCTGCTCCAAATATAAGAAAAATGTTTGAGGAAAATATACATTGAAACCTCTCAGTATCTGTAAAAGAATGGGATCCAATTTAGCTATTATGTTTTTTATAATAATGGAAAAATATATTTTGTTTAGTTATTATTTTAAAGTTACTTTGTCTAATGCTTTCTTTTCCAAAATCATCGGCCGCGATGGTCTGCTGGTAAGGTCTCGGCTTCGAAAGAAGAGGATTTCAGGTTTGAGATCCGATTACCTTGAAGAACCGTCGTGTAAGCGGGTGTGGTGCAGGTCAAATCTGTCGAGTTCAAACGTCCTCCCCCTGATGTGGTATGGAAGTGTGGAGAAGGGAGTGCCAGCTCAAGTATCGTCCTCGTCATCTGACCGCGGTTCAAAATTGCGAGATCTGTCCCAAAATAACTCTAGAGTTGCTTTAAAACGGGTCATTAATATAACTAAATTACTAAAATCAACATAATTTTTCTTTAAATAGGAAGAATAAAATCCTTATCTGAAAATTGGTTATTTGTCTGTTTATGGTGCAATGGTATATATATTAAATCATGGTACGTTTAATGTTACTGTTTTGAAAATCTAAAAAAATTTTGCTTATAGATTGTAGAATGCTCTAAAAACATCACGCATTTTCTTTTAAATAATTGAATTAGAAAGGGTTAACTATGCCATTGCATGAAATATATTGACTTATAAAATCTATAAATTAAAACCGAAAGCCTAGAAAAAAGTTCCTTTGAAACGTGAGTATTTTTATCGATTTATTTCGAATCTCAAAACGACACCAAATATGTTTCAAAAATTTTCCAAATAAAAGAAAAAGTCTCCCTGTTTCTTCTCTATCAAAATTCGATTTGAAATAAACGGATTCTGACTTCAACTTACTCCTTTCGTCGCAAAGGATTCGAGATAAGCGTGATTAGAATATAAAGTGCTCTTAAAATCGATTCATAGTAAAAAATCCATCTTTGAAATCATCATCTTTCATGGACGAAATGGTGAATCTGTTCGGCAAAAAATATTGTCTTTTCACAAATATAGCACTTATCTTATTTACATTAATAAATCAGTATTTTCTGAAGTATTTTTTACTGTTGT
The DNA here is from genome assembly GCA_026543865.1 of Argiope aurantia. Taxonomy (NCBI): domain Eukaryota; kingdom Metazoa; phylum Arthropoda; class Arachnida; order Araneae; family Araneidae; genus Argiope; species Argiope aurantia. The sequence continues at coordinate 288,760 of JAPMOR010091409.1, read as the reverse complement.
AACCGAACTGTTAAGCACCGAACATATATATCCTATTATTTATGATAGCCACACATCATGATTGTATTCTGCCCTATGAAACAAGATACATATGCGCAGATTGTATACACTGAGTGGCCAAATAATTATGACCTCCACCCCTCAATACAGTGTTAGACCACCTTTAGCCCGTAATACTACTTGCATTCTTCTTGGATCTTGGATCTTCATTCTTGCATAGATTCTATGAGATGTCGGTAGGTGGTAGGAGGAATATGACCCCATATCCGATGAACTGCACTTTCCGTTTCTTTCATATTGGATGGACTGGATCCAGCTGTCTGATGCCCTGTTCGATCTCATTTCACAAATTCTCAATTGGATTAAGATCTGGTGATTGTGCGGGTCAACGGAGGCAGGTAAAGTCAGTGTCATGTTCTTCGAACCATCTCACGACAATACCAGCTGTATGACAAGGAGCATTGTCTTGCTGAAAGTATTCATTCCTGGCAGGATACACCATTAACATAACAGGATACACTTGATCTGCGAGAACATTTAAATACCCTTGGGCATTCGGACGTGGTTCCACAGTAATCAAAGGACCCACGCAATGCCAAGAAAACATCCCCCCAAGCCATAATATTGCCTCCACCAGCTTGAAGTGCTGTGCCAATACAGTTGGGAGTCCATACTCTAGTGCTTTTTTCGCCATATCCGAACGCTGCCATCTGTGTGGTGTAATTGAAAACGCGATTCATCATATCACATGAACTTTTTTTCCGGTCATCTACTGTCCAATACTTGTGCGCCTTTGGAAACTGGAGACGTCTGCTCTTGTTCAAGGCTGACAGCAGAGGCTTTCGAACAGGTCGGCGGCGGCTCCCATAGCCAATACGGTGTAATGTAAGACATTACAGAGACGTTCGCAGTTGCTCCTTCATTCCTGTTTGACTTACTGTTGTTCTTCTGTTGGAGTAGACAACTCTGGCAAATCTCCTTTTAGTTCAAGCATTCAGTAGCCTGTGACGACCACAAGCCTGACGTTGACACCCGGTTTTCTGTTTAGTAGTCCATTCTCTGTGCACATTAATAACTATTGTTCTCAAATACTTCACAAGAGCAGCCGTTTTGCTGATACCGGTTCCGACGCTACGAGTGCCTATAATCATCCCGCGTTCAAACTCGGTTAAGTCACGTTTTTTTTTTTTTTGCTCATATCTTCGCTTGTAACATAGTGCAGTTGATGGTTCACTTGCCTTGCATACTCTTTTTGTAGCCATTTCGCCCTCTAGCGGCAACATTGTGACGTAATAGCTCATTTTGCATAAAACTATCAGGTGCTCATAATTTGGTCATAGTGTATGTAATGTGCTCAGCGCTAGTAAATTTGGAAAGCATTGGGCATTTTTCTGGAAGTGAAAGTGTCACAACAATGTAAGATAACAGTGTGCAACTATCCTTCCATTGCGAATAAATTATTTAGATTTGATTATATAAATACAAATTGCTATTAAAAATTACTAAACATCATCCTGTTTCATTAAAAACCTGCTTTCGCTGCCTTGCTAGTAGAGGATTTAGGTTAATTTATTAACAGATTTTTAGGACAAAAATATCACGACCGTAATCAATCCAATTTGCACGAATTGATTAATAAAATATTATTTTCGTTATTTTATTTTTGCACGAAAGAGAAACTGGGATTTTTAACATTTCACAAGAGATAAAAGTTAGATGATTAAATTACTTTGAGGATTTTTTAAACTTTTTCTTTACCATTTAAATCGATGAATACAGTCTTCTGTGTTAAAAAGAACAAAACCTTGGAAATCATTCATTCCTAAAAGAAATTAAGGCTGGAAATTAAGTTAATTAAGATTGTTGTTAAAATCAGTTTTAAGATTTAAAAGAATAAAATAGATAGAGTTGATTCACCACCACGTAAAAGGCTTCGAATATGATTTTTTTATCACTAATTTGATTGGAAAATCCAGTATCGCAGAAACACTGCAGAGATACTTTAACTAAATTGTAACGATGTTCATAATGTTTCTTAATTTTCCTGTATAATGATTGCACAGATATGTTTTCTTTTATTATTGACTACAACTTTATATCCCGATATTATCTTCATATTTAGACCGCTTCACTTGGTCCCATCACGTTACGCATAGCCATTTTACTATACCTAGATACCATTTTAATGACCATAGCTGCCATTGTTCTGAAGTTAAAGAGGGGGAAGAGCGTAAGGGATTAAGTTGATTATATTATATATAGATGGAATTTCATATGTAATCATAGCATCCTTTATATATATATATATATATATATATATATATATATATATATCTTGATTGCCTTCATAATATCGAAAAAGAGAGTCTTCTATATTGTGGAAGTAAGCAAGAGAAAGTTTAGCGGAAAATACTCTCTTTTATTTCCTTTGAAAGGGAGCGCATTTTCAATAGATATTTCTTTTAAATACATACATTTGTATATTAAATGCAACCTGAAAGATTTCAAAATTTTGGATTCTAGAGAAGAAAAAAAGAATTATTGAAGCAATTTACATTTTTGACATTTTTACGTTAGATTTTTAAATATTGAATGAGTTTATTTACTCATAGAATATCTCTTTAGTTTCAGATTGCGGTATTACATTTATTGATATTTAACCTGTCCGTTTATCAGTAATCAATTTTTACTAAACCGTTTTATATAAGATTTCTTATATAAAACTTCTTATATTTCTTATATTTCTTCCTTAAACAAACCCATTTTAAACAACCTATATATCAATTTTAAATTTTTATACAGCAAACTATAGTAATCATGGGTACATTTTCTAAAAAGAAAAGAGATGTGCCGTTGTAGCCCATCATAAGAAAACCTGCATTGTATATGTCAAATTATATAAACATTGAAATGCACAAATAAGGAAGATATGACAAATCACAGAAATGTGATACTTCATTTCCATCACTGTCATCGGTTTCAATCAGCCAAATGCGCAATGGATGCTAAAATTGATTTAGTATGATGCGTTTCGCACTTTTATAAGAGCATGAATTGATTCCGTTACGTAAAAATGAATTTGCTAAGCATCCTTTAACATTTTGGATATGTGACAAAGAAAATAAAATGTGAAGTTTGCTCCTCGGTCTGTTTATGGCCCACTAATGCAGTAGAAGCAAATCATTATAGCCTTTTATTATACACAATTTCTCAATGTCTTATGAAAGGTTTTTAGCTTTATTTTGGCGTTTTTCAAAACGAAGGTTATGAGGCCGAAAGAACAGAGAAAACAAATATGACTCTACACTTTGTTTCGGCAAGCGTCCATGTTGGCCTCGTTCCATGAGCAAAAGGTAATTGCTACGGCTGGTACAGGGAGTGAATCAACAAAGTTGCCGTATCAACAACAATGTTCCACAAGGTCAGTGGAATACCTTCTGACTGAGCCACCAGCGGCTGACTTTAAAACAGAACAAGTTTTCTTTTTGTTTATCCAATTTCTCAGGTTTAATTTGTAAGGACAAAAGAATTGTTTTGCGTTTTATTTGCCCAAGAGTTACTGAGCATGAATTTTTTTAGAAAGATAGCAAAATAGCAAATAAGAAGGCAAAATGTGTGCCCATAGAACACCATCTGACGTTCTTCCAAGTACGAAATTCAGCGATGTTGTAATATAAGTTAGGTATAGCTAGCAAGTGGGAAAAAATCATAATTAGTTGAAGGGAAAATAAATTTCAATTAAAGTAAAATATCTATACTTATAATAAAGCTCAATGTGTGTGATTGTGTGTGTGTTGGCGCTCTACAGGCCAGACTATTCAACATATAGCTACCAAATTTGGCACGTGTATACATTGGAGGGACGGAATGTGCACCTGGGGGTTATTTTTTCGAATTTTTAATTAGAATTTTATTTATTTAAAAATTAAGCGAAATTTTGACGTGTTTCTGCTATAACTTCCGAAAATATTACCGCACAAAAAAGATTTTTACATGAAGTTAAAGATCAAAAATTTATCTTTTAAATGATACCAATGTTTTAATCTTAAAATTAAATTTCTATTTTTAATAAATTTTTAAATAAATACTTCAACTATATTTTTCACCAATTTTTTTCGTACAAAATAAAAATAAAATTTAAGCTGCAAGAGCACGTTTCGGATTCATGGGAAAAAATTAGCTGTTTTCAAAGTGTTGCCATCACATTGATTAAAGCTCCAATTAAAAATAAATTAAATCTTTTTGGAAATGAAATCTGCAAAAATATAATTTTCGGCACGTGTTTGTAGGAAATGAAAAAATATGAAATATTTTTTTTTCTAAAAAATAAATTCAAGAAAAATTATTTTATGATCTTTTACACTCTCTATATTATTAATCCAATAAATCAGTTTTATTTTAAGGCAAGTTTTGTTTAATATGAACAGGATATCCATTCAAATCAGGGCCACACAGCTAATTTGTAAACCTTTAGTAAGACACAGATCTGCTAAAATGGTCTAAATGGAAAATGATTATATTTTATGTAACTTGATTCAATAAATGCTCTAATAAATAACGAATTTTTGATTTTACATAAAGCTTCTGCTGTGGAAATTACGAATAACAAAATGTTCTTGAAACACTAATATTTCAAATAAAAAGAATTAATTTCCAATCAACTAAATCAATCACTTAAACTGACTGATTTATGAAAATTTGAATATCAGTATTCAATAAAAAAAGTATAATTTTAGATTTTCCATCGATCGTTTCAAAGAAAATACGCCAATCAGCGTGCAGGTTTCTCAAGATTAATTGACTTAAGATTATGAAAATGTTGAGTTTTTCTAAATTTTGAACATTCAAAACTTCATAATTAAATCTTAGTTGATCGTGGAAAATAGAAACATTCATTCATTTATTTAAAATTTGGTGTGTCCAGAATATTTCTCAGAATATGATACCTAACTGCATTAAATTTAGACTTCATAATTTTTGAAATATATTTATAGGCCGGAACAAAATATTATTATTGATTTCATTTCAATCCTTTTGAAAGCAAAACTAAAAATTGAATTTTATGCTGAATCTGAGAAATTTTTTTTTGAATTATTCTTTGAGATATTACATAAATTATGAAAAATATTTTGTAGTTCACATAAGACTTAAATAACGAGCGATTCTGTTTGCAATACTCATATTCAATAATAATAATAATAAATAAATGACAATAAAGATGATAAATAAAATAAAACGTTTTATTAAAAAATATCTTTATATTAATTGCAATTTCATCATTTCCACTTTAAATTAAAGTTGAAGTTTTACCGGAAATGACAACAAATTAGCAAAATATATAGAGTAAATTGAACGAAACGATCTAAACAACAATATAAGTTTGGTATGACTATCAAAATTTGAAGATTAAAAAGGTTTTGTTTGAGAATCTATTAAGAGACCAGTTACTTAAAATATTTAATTGAAAATTTTAGCGAGCGGTAATACTGGCGAACCGGCTGGTCGCCAAAGGCGGATAGTATTAAATAAAGCAAAATGTTTTATCTGTCTACGGCTAGATAATTATTTTTATTGATCTTAATTTATTTCATTTTAAATAAATAGGCCAACCTACGATCTTTATAAAATGCCAATTGATTTTTAAAGCCAGGACAAGAAAATCAAAGTTAAGATATGTACATAAATATCCGATTTATCTACTCACTTCAAACATACAAATAAAAAGAAAAATGAGGCATTATTTTTTTGTTATACTCCTAAATACAGCATATACAATACTGTCATCACATCACTTACAAACTTTGTTAAAAATAAGTATTTGAAATACAGTTTTTTTTTCAATATTTATCATCGTTGTTTAAAGTACATTTTGCAATTTTATGCTATAATAGGCGTTTCCCAAATTGTAGATCATTTATGTGTTGTCTGTCATCAATGAAAAGTTTCTTTCCAGGTTAATGTATGCAAAACTGGTGTTCACATCAAGAACTTTAATGAACCTTAGTTTTGTATATTTCTGAGATGGAGGAGTTTTCAGTCTTGACCAAGATAAACATCCGTATTACTAGAAAATAAAAAATATATTTACATTATAAAATAAAATATTCATTGTTTGATAGTCGCAAGTATAACGATATTCTGATACATGAAACGTATTGGATAATTTATCATTATTTATTAGATGCATGCAAAGTTAAATAAATAAAAATTTGTCGCCGAATATTCTCATTTGTTTTCATTAATCTTTTATTTTTAAAGGAATTTTGAATATTAAACTGAAAGTTTAAATTGAAGTACAAAACATATCAAATTATCATTTATTGAATGATAGACCAATGATTATATATGAATAAAATCCAAAGAAGACACTAATTTGAATAAAAATTGAAGATTTTTAATAAAATTCGGTGATATTTTATGCGATTTTTTGAAAGTTGCTCCTTAAAATAAATATAATGAAATTTTTGTTCTTATTTTTGCTTCCTTTCAATCCATAAAATTGAAAAAATTGTAAGTAATAATGATGTAAACGAAGTTTTGAACATAAAGTAAATGTGAACATATAATTACTTGTTTTAGCAATTAGTTATTTTCGAAAATATATATCTATGCAGAAACAACAAATTGAGAAATGAATTATATTTCTTAGTTGAGTGATTTGCTGTGAATATACTAGTATGACTGGAAAATAACCGGGGTGATTAAGTTCTAGCTAAAGGGCAAACAAGTGATGGGCAAACAGTCTATAGATGCCTCATATTTCTTCTTGCGTACCATTTGCTCAAAATTCTGGTTATATTTAAGTTTGAAAGAGACTTTTTATACCGGAAAAAAGCTAAAAATTCAACGGGAGTAAAGTGAAATTTCTCTTTAAATTTGAGAAAAGGGCGGACAACTTTTTTTTTTTGCAAAAGTAAAAATAAATGAATGCTTATCGCGAATATTGCATTTTCTTTAGTTTGAAAAGATGAAGACGAGGTTGATGAATCGATTGATTCCGCACGTCCTGGGTGATCAAGTTGTTACTTTCTACATTATAGAGAATACACTCAGCAGATTAATTGCATCAAACATTCTGCCAAGGATAATGTCAATGGGTGCTTAGTACTTATTCTATATAACGTACAAGGAGGAAACTAATCAAGCTCTCTTCACTGGTCAGCTCACCTGGTAAAATACGGGATTCTTATCCTGGATCACCGACTTATGTGGCTTCTTTACATTTCCTGTGTTCTAGTTAGAATGAAAAGGAATTACATGTGAGATACAATCAAAGAAAAAAGAAGTGAATGAAAGGCCTTCAAAAAGTGACATGAAGACCTACATTGAGCAGGGGGAAATTTATATTAAGAGTTATTAAAATTGTGGAGGTAAAAGCCTGTAAGATGATAATACCAAAATTATAAAAGACTGTAAATAAAAAGATTTGACAAACATTTTGGTTAATCTTTTGCAACACTTGGAATCAAAAAACAAGACCGAAACACGTATTTGCAATCTATTCTTGTGCAAAGTGATTAAAAAATTGTCGTTTTGCGAATCAATTATATATATATATATATATATATATATATATATATATATATATATAGAAAGAGAGAGAGAGAGAGAGAGTTGGAAAGGGTATATGCTGACTATTGAAGAATATCGAAATTCTGAGAGGTTTTTGTTATATCGTCTACTGTAAAATAAATTCAATTCAAACAGAAGACAATAAGTAGCTCACAAGTGAAAAGTGTTTACCACACAAAAATATGCTATATTATAAGAGAGTCATCTGTATCTGACAAAACAAAACTTCCTATCTGATTTTCAAAAAATATTCTGTTGTATTCTTAATTATTTAATGCAACTAAACCCTTCTTTTACACCAAACGATAAGAAATTAAATCCGGAGCTGCTGGTCATTTTCAAGGAATAAGAAACTAAAAAAAGAACTCCAAAGATGAGGCTTGTGAGAATCGAAAGTGTGTTATTATAAATCGATTAATCCGTGAAACAGTCTCTTGAAATGAAGATGAATCGGCTTTTAATAAGGTAGAATGTAATGACGAGCTTTTTCTTCCACATCAAAGGCTGAGAATCGGAATCTTTGATCACTAAAGATAAAAAAATGCAGAAAACTGAATTTGACAGTGCTCCGAGTACTTCTTAGTTTAAGTTAAACACTACAGGTCAACCAGAATGGGAAAGATGATTTTTAAAAAGAAAGGTGAAAGCAAACTGTCTCATTTATTTAAGTTGTTCTTTCTGGAAATTAAAGGAAGAGTTCATTAATTTCTATTAATTCGCTTTCTAGTGTTAAAGAATTAATTAAAGATTAAGAAAATTAAAGGAATTAATCAAAGACCGCTCATTTGTAATTTTAATTAATTCTTTTAATTAAGGTATCAATGATTGCAAAACTTTTGTAAACCAAAGGGCATTTTTATTTGAAATGTCTACCTTCTCTGGAGATGGCATGTCACAGTTGAAATACGGAAATTATTACATTGTTCTGCCACATGATTTAAAAAAAAATTCTAAAAAATCCTGCTCTAGTTTTTTTTTTTTCATTTTTTGCAAACCACTTGATATTTTATTGAATCGCAGATTCCTAAAAATGATCTATTTCACTTTATGTTATTTTATTGTGGTAAATAATATGGGCATATATCATTCATCGTACGAATCGGTCTTTTTAATGGGGCATCGCATTTCCTTGCATAAACTAAATTTGTTCTAGCAAAGTCATCAACATATTAAGAAGAGCCAAAAATTCATTGAACAGTTTTACTGAGCAACTTACAGTATGTTTACTAGATATTACTACTCATTGCAATAAATTACTTTGTGCAGATATACTGCCACGTAATTTTTAGTAGTTTCCTAATGAGGGCTGCTGAAGCTTCAATGTGATCTGTCTAATGCATTTGATTTTTACAGAAGAAAGAGTTGTAACAAAAATTATCGACAACATTCATTAATCTTCTGCAAGAATTTGATATAACTTGTTTGCCATTCCACAATATCAACCTTCAGGTTTTTTTGAACATCCTATGCACCATAAATCCAGTTTAAAATGTCATATTAAACGAATTAATAATATGAGCAACAGCAGATTTTCAAAAATAAAATTTCCATCATATGATGATTACAAAATGGAATACATTTTGTCCATGTGGATGTCTGAACTGCATTCTGTAATTTTGTACATGACAATAAAATGAATTAATGTGATTTTAACTCTTTAAACGTCAAGGGTCTTAATAGCTATTCATATATAATACTCCTTAATAGTTTAAAGAATTTTTTTTACAATTTCTATATGCAGTTCTATAATAATACCGCATGTTTCATCAATTTCAATTTATAGTAACTTGGAAGTGGAATAGCCAGGAATATTTGAGACAAAAGGTTTTCACTTCGCCAAATAAATGTCCAAAAGTATTTGTTTCTTCTTCTTACTTCGGTTTAAAACAGCTTTTTGTTCACATTGCAGAACAGTTATTTCAGGATTCATTAATATACATATTTTAGATGTTAATTTTTTTCCCTTCAACTGCATTGAAAAGTTGATTATTTCAAAGTAAACTTCAATTACTTTCTACTTCCTTAATAGCCTTAAGAAATAAATTCGATTCTGAATAACGAGAACTATAAAACTAGATAGCTAAAAGAATATTCTAGAAAATATTGTGCAATTAAACTTTCAGAAGATTTAGCCTTTTCATAAATAGCTTTGGAAAATGTTTTTGTTTTTTACTCTTTATTTGTTTAATTAAAATAAACTGATTCGGTATTTTTACCATTGAATTACAACAAATAACTTTTCTTACTTTTTCGGATGCTTTTCCCTCTGATTATTTATCTGAGAGTTTTTAGTTTCTAAAACACATAAAGTGAGAGCACATGGTAATAATCCAAAACTTATACCACTGGATTTTACTTAATCTCTTGGTTTTCATAATATCCCTAGTTTGGAAATAAAACCTCTTTCTATTTTATTGTCTGTATAGCTTGTCTTTGTGCATACATGCGAAAGCAATATTTCAGATAGGTAGCAAGCTAAATAGCAAAAATTTATTATGTTGTCCAAAAAGGAAAACTGTAAATCTACTTCAAATTTCAGATTTGATTCATTAATAGGAAAAGGTAATTTTCCGCATTTTTTTTTGAGTATCCATGCAATTATGAAAATTAATTTGACATTTGCGATAAATAAAATATTCTTCTATTCAAATCTATTTTCAGGCGCCATCATTCATCAGAAAAGTGCGAAACTTTGCAGATGACTTTCTGAAAGGTCAAAGTATAAAAAAGATTAATTGCAAATCTGCCCACCAGAATGAGTATTACCTTGAAAGTTCATGTTAACTCGTACACATATGTTTTTCGTTGTGATGAAGTACTTCTATGAAACCGAGATACTTTTCGAATGTCTTTCAATTGGTGAGATCGTGTTATATTTAATTAACTTGTATTTATCTAAACGCTTCAATTTACATCATTTGTTCGATGGAAATGCTATGAAGAAAATTAGAAGGATTTTTTAACAGGTCCACATGCTATTAAATAATTCTAAAAAATAATCGAGACATTATTTATTCATCCTAAAAGGGGTTAAAAAATTTCTAATTTTTGCAGAGATAATAAATGCTGTTGCTATTCAAATATGGCAGGGCGTAGTTTGACTTTTAATCCTTTCTAGGGCTTTGGGAAGTATGCTTCCCACCAAAGTTATCAATCTTTGTATAAAATTATGTAGGTTGGCATTAAATTCTGACAAATTTTTTAGTAAGTCAGAACTTAGATGCTTCAATTCTTTATCTCAGACAAAATGATATGTCTTGATTTGTTACTTAATTATTAATTAACTAAAATAATTAATTAATCAAATATAAATTTATCTAATAAGCTAAATGAATCCCTTTTCTTGTTCTAATTTCAAGCCTAAAAATATTTGAACACAATATGACTAGAAAAAAAATGACCCTTTATAGGGTTAAGTTAAGACCAATGCTTGCATTAGGTTCACTGTGAATACATGTAGGTTTTATAATATTTATTCCTCACGATAAAGAGATTATGTAAGTGTCATGGTCTCTGTAGTAAATAAATTTCTAAGAAAAACATATTAGAAAAACTTTTTAAATTCTTTAAAGGCTTTCCCTTTCAACTAATCGCTCATCCAATCTGCAGAAGCGCTTGAAAATTGATCTTTAAATAAAGACATACCTGGTATCGGTGGCCCTTCATACCCAAAGCAAATGTGTATTGGCTAAAGCAAAATTAAACACCAATTATTTATAGAATTATATAGAATAATAACTAACAAAAATTTTTAATCAATAGATACATCTAAATGATGCTTTCACTTCTGAAACGTTAGCAGCTATCTTTTGTATCGATTTTAGAAGCCATTTTCATACTGAACGATGGAACTGCAGCTTTCGGTAAATGCGTTGGTGAGAAGGGGAAAAAACCGGCATTTACTCACACGAAAGATTCTTTCTTTTTTTTTTCTTTTACCAATATAAAAACTCTTTCTCTTAGGCGATAAAATAAAACATTAAAATAAAGATAATGCGGTTAAAAATAATGAATTTAGTCCCCCTGTGAATTGCTTTTAACGCCTCCAGCGTCTTCTAAAATGTGTTAACTTGTGCGAGACTGAAGCTGGTGACTTCCCATCCATTCAGATTTCCGCTTGGCTTCTATTTTTGGCCGGGGGTGGATTATTTTCTTTTATTTCACGTGATGATGATGACATAGTGTGAAAGGAACCCTGGAGAAATAGTATGTAATACAATTTTACTCGGGTAGGTTCAAATATAAATAGAAGCGGGAGAAATAAAAGAAAATAAAAGCCTTTCTGTGTCAAAGAACAATGTTTTTTCCTGAAGAAGAAACGCATATTGTGTCATCTTATTACGAATTTTTGTTAGATTTTTTATGAGACATAAATAAAAATTTTTATTAAAAAACAAAACGATTTCCCTGTTTTCAAGTAAGCTTACCGGCTGAAAAAATCGTCGCATTGACTAAAGATGTATGTTTGAACTGCATGTATTTTACATGAAATGTTATCTTCATGTATCGTTCATTATAGAGATTTCAACATATTCTATATTGTAGATCATAAAGTTGACAAATGTCGTTTCTCGAGTTGGTTTAAGATTTCTTTCTTCCTTTTAACCTTTGTGAAAATTATAAAGAAAAGTATTGTAAATTTTAGGAAATTTATCTACGATATGCTAAATAATCTCTATGTTTAAAACATAGGAGTCTTGTCAACCATTTTTTGGATTGACAAACACTTATATATGCATTGATATATATATATATATATATATATATAATGAACATGATGTCTACAAAATTGGAGATAAAGAAATTGGACATGCGCTCATTATATTAAAAATATAAACATATATAAAATTTTAGGTTCAATAAATTGTAGAATTTATCAATTTGTGCATGATAACTCAAAAATTCAATGATCCAGGCAATGGAAATTTACATAAAAACATCTTTTTTCTTGTAGAGGAAAATATCTTTATGTAAGTAATTTATATAAATGTTATGGACTGTACGAAATTCTGTAAAAAATTTTGTAAATCTGTAAGAAAATTTTATAAATCAGATGAAAGGTACTTTTTTAAATACACGTTCAATTCACTATGCGGAACTAAATATAAAGCTGTCTGTAATATGGAAACATATGAATAAATTGAACGGAAATTACATCGTTTCTTTTCTCTTTTGCATTTCAGTTATGTTTAGCGAAAAAATCAATGAGAGGAAAAGCAAGCAGACTTTAGATTTACTATATGTTTTGAATGAACATTAGCAGACTTTTGTAGAGAAATTTCAGCATTTGTTTGCAAATAATAAACAAAGATGTTACATGGAATGGTGAGAATGGCTCAAAAGACCAGAAGTACTTGTGTTAAATAACTTTATGCTGTAACAATGTTTTAAAATGTGATTAAATTTCTGTTTTATTCTAATTTATAAAAATCATTTGCATTCTTTCAACTATTTTAAAATCGTTTATACTTTACTCACAGCAATATTATGAAAGGGAAAATGTAAATTAAGATGCACGGAAATCACTCCTCTGAGAATATATATTGATTTATCTGAGGAAGCATTTGTATATAAACAGAAGTCTTATTAATTAGAATTTGAAGTGAAATGTCGTTACGTTACTTAGAGCCAATCAGGCTTTTAATGAAATTCAAATGAACCTTATCGTATCAAAAATAAGTAAAAGAGATTAAAACCACCTTAGCATGATAATGCCTTTATTCACTTGTTTTTATATTATATTTTTGAAAATTATTCTTCGCTAAAATATCTATAATGTACATACAAAAAAATATATTATATATTGTCGCTTGATTATAAATACAGTAACTAAAAAAGCAAAAGGATCATACAATATATAATTAAAACTTTGAATATATTTAAACTTTAAAAAGATATTGTAATGATATAAAATTGCTCAGCGTTTGCATTCCAAGACGTATCTACCTCCTGAAATATTCTCCTGAGATTTCAAAAAATTAACCAAACGTAACTCAGACTAACATTCTGAACATTCGTTTTCAAATTCCAGCTAATATATGATTTTTATTGGAAAATTAAGCATTTTATTGTATGTATGGTTAATCCGACCCTAAATATTTCAATAATTCCCAGAAAATTTAATTAAATGCTTTAGTGCCTAGGTTTCTACATGAAATTTTACTTCACTCATAAACCAGCGGGAGTTGTCTCTCAAAAACTTTCTCACAAAGGTTTAATCCCAGATAACGCCTTGCATGCCATTGGTGTAGAATAGCAACGAAATGTTAACCTTTGGCGTGAATTTAGCATTTTTACCGAATCTGTTGTGTAATCCTTGCTGAGTTGTGTAGCAACTGCTCCCTGTCAGGCGTTTCAGGGCACCCGGAAATAGAAGTTGTGTATTAAATGCATTTTTCTCTAAAGAATGAAACAAAAATATAATGCAGAACTACACTTGAAATCATAAAATTTGATACTTTTACCTCATTGCGTTTTTGAATTACCGCGTTTACATGTTTCTGAAAGTAGAGACTGACAGACGGCCAACCCTTTGTTGGTGTTTCAATTCCTATTTATAAGATGAAAGAATAAATGGCAATTATTTAGCGATATGAAACGAGAGATCCGTTAGTATTAGATGACTGAATCAAACTTAGTAGGTATATGAAAGTGAATACATTTGAAAGAAAGGAAGTCCATATTCGCTCACAAAAGAAGAAAAGTATCATAAAACTGGTTATTAAGTAACTGTATTGATAGTCTACTTCTGGTACCTGTATTCTAAATTTCTAAGGTGATTTATCTCCAAATGTGCTTCAGTCCAAAGCACAGGCTCTTGTAGCTGCTGCAGAAAAAGTAAAATTAACTTTGATTTACTTCAATTTCTGTGGTAATTTCTTTGAGTAACACCATCTAAATATGAATATTTCTGGCTACATATTTGAAGTACAGATTGACAATAATTCCAATTAATAAAATATTGTTACAAACCTGCAATTCGGCTTCCCAGCATAGTTTGTTCCATCAATAGAAAGAAAGTTTTACAGTCATCTGAATGGGACTAGCGCGTCGGAGGTCCCGGAGCTTGGCGACAAACTTGGCGACCATTTGGCGACTTGGCGACGAATTTGGCGACTTTGGCTCCAAAATGGATAATACCCGAAACTTCGAGAATTTTCCCGATCCGTCCAGTAGGAACCGAGATACGCCTCGAACGTTCCTGATTGGTTGAGAGGCTTCTAGCCCCGCCTCCTGAGACCTATAAAAGGGGCTGCGGCTGCCAGAAAGTCAAGTCCGAGTTGGGAGACGACGAAGCCAGTAGTCGGGACGACGGAGAAGTCCGAAGACGGAGCGGAGAAGGCGGAAACTACGGTGAGCAGCGACGGAGGCAAGCTCGTGCTGAACTGAGCTGTGCGCTACTGTCTGCAGTAGATTCTGGTTGTATGCTGTTGTGTGCTACACGTCTCGGGTGAAGATAATCGTCTTCTGTGCTGTATACAGTTGTCGCTTTGTGCTGTCCTGTGTGTCTTCGTGTAAATAAACGTCGTTGTTTTTATTCTACTTCTGCCTGCTGATTGAGCGTTCTTTACACCATATCACTCCCACTATCCAAACGAACCCCGGTAAAGAAAATTTCGTAACAATATCTTAAATTAACATAAAGCAGTATCTTTTTTAATTCCTTAATAAAAAGCACTTTTTTATATGACAAACAGAAAATGAGTACCATTTATAAATAAGACTATTTTTATCTCACTTATTTTAAATCTCTATGTCAAATGAAATCTAATGTATTTGAACTGAAGGATTTATTTTTAAATTTTACTTAAAAATACACATAATTGCCCAACTAGTATTCATACGTAATACATAATATTAAATAATATACATTAGTTAATAAAAAATATATATTACCTACACATAAAAATATACATTAGTTCGCATAAAAAATATATATTACCTACTCATAAAAATATACATTAGTTCGCATAAAAAATATATATTACATACTCATAAAAATATACATTAGTTGCCCAATTAGCCATTGATCATTGTGAAAAAGAAAGATAAAAAAATCTAAATGATTCATACTTTAATCTGAATAAAAATTAGATAGTAAAATCTGAATAAATATCACAGTTCAACAACTTAATTCCTCTTTCTTTTATATCAACTGATTACTTTTGATTAGAAAGGAAATCTCACTTTATAGAAAAATTATTTGATACATAAATTATTTATTATCTGTTTTATAAAAATAGTTAAAATTCATGGATTACAACGAGCATATGGATTGAAAAGATTAGAAAGGATATAGCTCCTTCAGTAAGTAGACATGTCAAGATATCACTAATCGACAGTAGGAGTTTTGTAGGTTTTTTAGAAATTTTTAAAAACTGATCACAGATATGCGTGTAAATTTTAGAATTCCGTTGTTCTATTATCCCAGCTTTATTGTCATATAAAACATTTGCTATGTTACAATTAGCTATTTTCCCACTGTCATGTTTGAAAATGTGCATGCATATATTTTTTTTTGTAAAGTTATATTCTTATTTAAATGAATTAAAAAATATTTGTGAAATATATTACAGTTTTAGATAGAGAGACAGTATATGAAATAGAAAAAGAGATTTGCGAAATATTTATAGTTTACCAAAAGTTTTTATGATTCATTTAATATTTGGATACGCCATTTTGTTAAACGTTATAACTCTTGAAATTCTCATCAGAAGCTTACAATTTATTTGGTGGCTAAGTTCATGACAAGAAATCGATGAAGTGAAACCATTTGGTAGGCGTAATAAGAAAATTTTGAGAATATTAATTAATTAAGTAAGTAAGTATCCAGTTAATCAATATGTGCATCTAAACAAACCTGCCCTCATAAGCAGTTTCCATTGACACCAGTTTTATGAAGTTGCGATCATAAATAGGGAAGTTGGTGTCCCATTATTTTTGTTGAGGATTGCACAAAAGTGTGCCTGAATTATTCAATAAGAGCCTGTGATTAATACTGGCAGTGCAAAAAATTGCACACGAATTCTGCATTGCGATTAGGGATATTATAAATAGAAATCTGTTTCAGGATTGCTGGTACTGGATTAATATATGCACAAATCGTATAAAATAAATCTGTTTTTAGTATCAATCACATCCTCCGCTAGTTTTGAAAATAAAAGAACAATACATTATTATAGGAACTGAGTTTATGACGAAGTCATAAGCTCAGTTTCTATAATAATGTACTTTAAATATACTTAACCTACTACCTACTTAAAACAGCTGCCGAGGTTAGCAATTTTAAGCCAAGTTTTAGCGTCTCTTGTTTCAGTAGAGCCATGTAGGGCCAAGAGTACGTCTTAGCTACTCATACGTCACAGTCCTTTTCACGGGCTGGACTTCGTTCATACGTTTTCATTCACCTATCCACAGATCGTAATTTAGATCTGAATCAGAGAACGATCACCTCTGATCCAGAACACCCATTGGTATTGTCTCAACTTGGAGTACTTTGTGGTTACGACCAATTTATATGTGCACCAACCACCATATACACGAAGAGTTTTCGGCCGGTGGGGTTCGAACTCACAACTCAAGGTATGCAACTCGGAGTTTAATTAAGATGGCTTCTGGAACTGTGGAATAAATAAGATTATCACCATAAATGATAATCGTTACGCTTCTGTGCTTTAAGGAATCATCACATCAGACGATTCAGTAACTTCCAAAATAGGGTTCATGGTTGAACCCGCGAAGAAGGAACTTTTTATAGGAGGTTTCACCTGTTTAATTAAATTCTACAATTCCGTTCTTCTATTATTCTCTTCCTGCCTTTTTACCTATTCCATTCGCCAATCAAATGACCGAGGCTCGATTCTTAATCGCTATATAATAACCTGCATTTTCATTCGAGCAGAAAAGCGAGCATTTCAAGGACTGCTTCTCATTAAAGGACTGCCTAGCATTTGGTTCCGGGTTATTTCTCTTATTAAAACATTAATTGGGATCCGTGAGTGGCAAATGCGCACCAGACGCGTGGAGTCATTAGCCGACAAAGATAAAAAAGAAAGGAATAAATAAAAAGAATAATTGGAGGCTCTTTTTCAAAGAGAATAATGTTGGCATTGAATCATCTCATTTTGTCATCAGCGTGTACAAAAGATGGAATGGAAATAATAAATGTTTGTCACTCGTAATTTTAAAAGACTCCGAAATAATGTAACGGAGAGAGCCGTTTATTAAATGGCCCATTTGGGACTCATTAACTCGAATGCTATTTTATTGCAGAATATTTATGAGTGGCGTGTATGAATTTGGTGACATGAAGTAATAGATGCTGCACTAACTTGTTTGTAAGTTTTCTCACATTAATAAATAAGGAGATCTCCTTAATGGAGAATATTTTTAAATAAAATTAACGATGATGTCTTTAATGATGATAATGTCATACTTTAAATTTATTGGATGGGAAAATTAATGGAATAGCTTCTAAGCTTTGCATAACTATAATTATTTTGTAATTAAAAATTGAAATTTTCATATTATCTTTATTTCAAAGGTATTTTCGCAAAATGACAGTTTTTTTCGGCTTAAAAATGAATCTGAATAAGAATATAAAAAACATGATACAAAGTGAATTAGGGGAAATTCAATTTTCTAAAAGACATGCAGAAAGAATCAATAGTATATAATCATTCCTCACAACTAAAGAAATTTTAATACCAATCCCAAAGATCTTTCTAAGAAAAGTTCGAGAGTCTGACAGAAAGTGCTTTTAAAATTGTGAAGAAAAAACTCTGACTTAGCGCCTTGATGCTTATGCCACATATTTGCATACCCGCTCAAAACAAAATGCAGGTAGTTTTAATTAACCAGCAGCAGTTGTCTTCCTAAAACTTTCTCACAAACTCTCTAATAAAGGTGTTATTCCAGAGAACGTCATGCATTGCACTGATATGTAATAATGAAGAAAAATTAGATTTTGGTGTGAATTTAGTATTTATAGCCTGTTGTTGTGGTTGTTACGTATGCACTTGTCATAGATAAGCCCGCTGACGAAGTTAGCGATTTAAGCCCAGTTTTGTGCAGTAATTTCTGAGAGTAATGGCTCATGAACACCCGAGAGCAGAAGTCTGACTTCTAGCTCATATGAAAATGACACTCACACACTCGCTTGCACAACCCCTTTTTACAGGGGGGGGGGGCACTCTTTCATGCACCTCACAGGTAGAACACAAGGAAGAGAACAACCATGCCCGAACCAGGACTCGATACCGGGATGTCCAGATCATGGGGAAGACGCGCTACCTCTAGGCCAGGACGCCGGCTGACAGGAGTGTACAATATAGATGTTAATTTGCATACTGAAATCTATATCTCTTACACTACCCGCCTTATAGTTGTCATGTTAATGTATATTCGGACAGCCGGACAGACAGACTTTCTCTGGACAGATTTTTCTCAAAATTTGATAAAAAATCTACAAATTTGGTGAAAAAGCCATATACCAAATTTCTAAGCTCTAAGCGTTTTTGAGTTATATTTGTCACAGACAGACAGACAGACAGACAAATATTTTTCTAAAATGAATTTTTCGAACTCAGGGAAGTCCAAAATGTAAACATTAGTCAAAATTTCGAGTTAGAATTTTTCGACAATTAAAACACTTTTTCTCTACTGCTTGTACATGAAAGTAAAAAAGAAAAAAAGAAAAAAAATATTATTATCATCAAATTTGCGAATGCGTGAGTGAAAAAAATGACATCCTCTGATATCCTACAGCAGAGAAAGATAAAGGATAAAACTGTTTTGCAAAACTTTTCTCTCCCTTACAAGGGTGATATCGATCTAACGGTATTTGTCTAGCTTCTTATCCTCGCTATTGTTGGGTATTTGACTCGCGATTCTTTTGGTCTTAGAGTAAATATTATCTTTGGAACCGAAAATTGTCCCTCTTCTCCATGCATGCAAGCTTTTATTCTGTTCCGGGCGGAAGGCCATTTCGTTGTAATAATGTGTGGTTAGGTAGCCAACAGTAAGAGCATCGCAGACATTGATTATAATCATATAAAATGTACCATAAATCGAACAGCATTTGTCACTTCCTGCATCCGTTCAACTTTAGATATCTTATTTGTAACTTTTTCTGATACAAAATCGAAAGCATGATTTTCAAAATATTAAGGAATTTTTTATTTGTTTTCAATCCGAAATTATTAGAAACTTGCGCAAGTAAGCTCATTGACATTGTATTTTATATCAGATTTGAGAATAAAACATGCCAGTATAACAATGAATGCATCTTTGATACCAATTGTAATCGCTAACAATTGCTGAAGAGAGGTTCCTTCCGAATTCTTTCTTGATATATAGGACAAATGGAGATAATCATATCCATCCCTGGTCAATACTTCATTTATAATTATTTTTTTGCGTTGTTATGTATACAAAAACTTCTGTATCTACAAATAAACCTTTTCGAAAACCGAGGAAATAATAGCGAATATGGCGATCAAATTTGGCTCTTACATTTGAAAGCGTGGCATTTGGGCATAAAAACATAAAAAGTGGGATAATGTGGGATAAAATGTCGTGTATGTTTTCACCTAGTCGGCTAATAATCAAGCCAGCTTTGTCAAGTCTCAAGTCTTTGACCTTGTGACTTATTGGTGGTCACGGGGAAAACTATTCTCATTGGAAATCGCAACCTTTTCAATATAAAAGGCATATTTATATCATTTTTTAATTAGCAATAATATGTAGTATATGAACAATTGTGTCTTTGTTGTCAACACACAAAATATAGAGCTGGATCTTTCTACCCATGAACCATTGCAAAGTCCATCAATCATTCACAAATTTCTTAGCAACAACACGATACATATTAGCTTCAAATGTGCCTCTGCAAGTGGAAAACCGTAAATTAGACGGCCCATTACTATTTTTAAAAAACGATGCAAGTTAACAGATGCATTAATTAAGTATTTATATGACTACTAGCAAAGAGACGAAAAGTGGAGGAAGAAAGGAAGGAATGAAGATGCATTCTCCGGCATGTGCTCCAAAATCGTTGTTCTTAGCTTTTGCCAGGTTAACAATAATCAAAATTCACGAATACCACAAAATTTGCAAAAACTGTATCTGATGCCACTAAGGTGCAGGTTACCTAAAAAAAACACCAGTACAACAAACATTACTTAAACCATATCTGATGCCACCAAAAAAATCAAAATGGTCTTCAATTTAAGAGGGCCTTTATGTGAAAAGTCACAAATCCAATCAAACGAAAACGGAATGCAGCCTAACTTCGCACCTATGGAGTCTCTTGCTGCTTCATATACAGAACGAAAAAGAACAAGAGACGAAAAACTTTCTGCTACTCCAAAAAAGGTAAGAAAAGAGCAAGGTTATTCATCAGTGTTTCCACAAACAGTATGTCTAAAAATATAGTTAACAAATGATATTATTCATTTGCTGTAAATTTGATGCTAAATGCCTTTTCTGTTTGTCTCCATTTCACTGTAAAGAGAAATTACTTATTGTTAAATGGCAACAGTCAAGTATAAACAAACCGTCATACGAATGTCTAGACATACGAATATTTCAGATCCAATGCTTCGATTAGTTAATGAATGGATTAACAGATTATTATGAGAAATACTCCGAAGAGATATTGCTGAAACTTTTATTCATTTAGAAAAATCGTGGTGCAAAAGAAATCACGATGACATAATTAGGCATCAAACAAAGTTTTGAAAGTCTAGCGTGAAAACAGGCTAAACACACTGATTGTCACGTTGCTTACCTGTGGTTCACAACTGCAATCTAATTGTAACAAACCATCGATCTAATTAGATGACTTCTCTTCGGAGAAGGGATCATCTAATTAGACAAATGGTCCGAATGCCTGGCTTGAGTCATGGCAATGAATTGCCTTCGGCCGACATTAAAGCAACGTAAGTAGAATTTAAATAGTATGTACAGTTTTGAATTTGCACCTGCAAAATCTTGTAGTAAACTGATACAATTAAATTCATGTTTTCTAGCCTTATCAAAAATGAAATGACTATTTAAGTAAGTGAAAAATAAAGTAAATAAATGTAAAGTGAACTGACTAAGAAATTATTTTAATAATTCGACATGTATTAGATTTTTTGATAAATGTTTGCAATTGGGTGCACCTTGATTTTTTTGGCGTAAGATAATGCATATAATTTAGAGATAAAAGATATTAGGGGTTTTTTCATTGACTTTTAATTAATTTAACATGACAATCAAACTGCCTCAAAAATCTGAGTTGTTGAAGCCTAACCAGATGCCTGGATTTGAGCATCCGATAATGGTGTCGATGAAAGAGGTGGGTATATTCTAACTACATGTCTGAATTGTAACTTCATCGAATTTTTCCAATATAGATAATTCCCCAAATGTCTCCACGAATTTGCGCGAACTCCATCAATCTGCCAATCCCTGTATTTCATTTTAGTATTTACTTTTCGATTTACTCGACTGTAGGGAAGCAAAATTCTATGCACATTCAGACAGGAGTCTTGGAATACAAAACGTAGGCCAACTCCTATTAGATGATGTAATATGGACGTTTCCCTTAATGGCATAAACACTTGAGAGACGTAACTAAATATGTTAGCTAACATGCAATACGTTGCATTATGCATATACATGTTGATAGTAAAGCAAATAAAAACTCCAATAATTAAAGGTATCCCCCAAAAATACATAATAATATACAAAAAATGCTACTTGTCGGTTGTAATGGTGACGAAAAAGTACCGAGAAAAATTTCGCCAATTCGGCGATTTTAATCGTCAAACTATATAGCTTGCGATTCGCATGTTCAAAATTTGTCATAATAAATAATAATACGTTTGAGTATATTTTTATAATTTGACGAATATTTTTCATGGGGCTTTTTGGTCGTCGTTAAAACCAAATTATAGACAAAAAATATATATATATTATGAATAAAGGGGAGCTAACGTAACTTTAAACAACAATCATTTTTAAGAGAGGAACCATCATTTTTAAATCAAAACAAACCAGAAACCATTTGTTTTCTATTTACTCCAAGAATAAAAAACGAAAGTGAAACGACTGATATATGATACTGGCAATTTTTCATTTATTCTTTTACTAACTACATTGCCATCCTCGGTCATTAACTCGTAGTGTTCAAGAGTTCAACCGTGCTTCAGTCTCGTTAAAAGTGAGTTCAGATCACTGACCATTAAACTTTTTCAATATTTTCTCCATTGAACAAAAGAAATACTGTTCTTCTTTTCCATTACAAGGAAAAACAGATTGGATTTTATAGGAGAATCGTAAAGAAGCAGTATTTTTTTTACCATATTTTATTATTTTTTTTAGGGGTGAAATACTAATTTTCTTGTTAAGTATATTTGTGCATGTTTCCTTCCGATTTGATGAGTAAACTGCCAAGAAATTGCAATAAGGGCGTCGCTTGGTTGAAAAGGGAGAATTTTTTTTTCAGATGTTCAGTACTTTTTTATGAAGTTAAGAATAACATCAGTTTATTTTAACAATTCAAAAAATCCTTAAACACCTTCTATCTTAAATCAAATATTTACAATCTCAATAACTGCAAATCTATATAAATTTTTATTTCTAAAAATTAGATTTCATCAATATTCGTAAAAGAATATTATTTTTAAAGAGCGGTAAATAAACATGTTGTATATTTACTATGCTATCGAACATTTTTTTATTATTATTATCGTAAAAACGATGAATAAATCAAAATTGTGCTTTCATTTCATTATTTCTGGCTTGTCATTTTGTGGTTTTTTAGTAATAATAAAAGAAGTACTAAAAATACACTTTTAGTTCTCCTAATATTTCTACTATCGCACTCAAAGTTCACGATTATTATAGAAAAAAATGATTATGAATCAAAATATCTCTCACTATTTTTAAACTTCTAAACGATTCTTGCTCATGCTATTCGTGAATATCGAATATAAGTCGAATTTGGTCATAATCATAAATATATATATATATATAATTTAATTTGAAAGTGCACTTTGTTTTGCATTGCATTTTGTTGTCACTGTCTTCTTTCGCTTACAGTTTCATCAGTGGAATAAAAAATTAAATGGAATTCATTTCGTGAGCATCGTTGCTAATTCATAAAAATTCGCCAAAGAAAAAAAACGCATGCAAGGAATAGAAGAGAAATGTAAAGCATTCAGAGAATTGATTTACAAGAATAAATACATTATGTTGGTGCATAAATTTTTGTAAAAATAAATGAACTTTTATCACTGATACACTATCTATTTTTATAAAAGTTTTCATCCTCTACCTTCCTCCCCCCCCCCAAGGCCACAGTGGCCTGTTGATAAGGTCTCGGTCTCAGAACTGGAGGGTTTCTGGTTCGAGACCCCATTCCACCGAAGAACCGTCGTGTAAGCGGCTCTGGTGCACGTTAAATCCACTAAGACAAAACGTCTTCCCACTGGTGTGGTTTGGAAGTATGTAGAAGGAGTGCCAGCTCAGGTGTCGTCCTTGTCATCTGACCACGGTTCAAAATTACGAGGTTCGTCCCCAAATAGTCCTAATGTTGCTTTAAAAACGTGACGTTAATATAACTAAACTAAACTGAACTCCCCCCCCCCCTCCAACTTCCTTGTCCCACATGGTCCTTATTAACAAACTAGCGGGATTGGTCCCCTCGAAGCAAACTTTTTCTAATATATGGCATTTATGATAATCAGAATCTATAGTTTCTCTGAAATTAAGGAGGTTGCTCTGACCGTTGTTCGTTAATGCTACCTATAAATTGCGGTGCAAATTCTGTGTATAAGATGACTTTCCTTTAAATTTATTTAAAAACTGACTGAAAACTTTAAACTAATGTGCGATAATTATATGAAACTAGATGAATTCATTATATTTTCTTATTGATTTATTTAAAGAGTGAGATAAAAAGATATTTTAAGATTTGTTATAAAGAATTATAAAAATACTGTCACACAATGAAATGACCTTATTCGAAGAAAACTATGAAACTAGGCACCACTTATTTATCACAATTTGTTCCTGGAAATTAATTATTAATTTAAAGGGGATTTGAAGTCTTGGAGTAAGAATTGGGAACTAGTTTCTGCTAAAAGTATGATTCGGAAAACCTTTACAATGGCTTTCAAATAGCAAAATTGCCAATATTTATAATAATTACTACATGATAATAAGTAATAAAATATTTTTAGAATATATAAAAATTATTTTAATAGATCGGTAAACAATTAACGACTCCTTTGTTAAATTTTTCTTAAATTTTTCAGCTAATGATTTTTACCATGTGCTATTGTACCTTTATTTGAATAATATTACATTTTCGATTTTTTTCCTCTACTTGTGTTTGAAACATTTGTATAAAAGTTTGGTGAAAATTATATTTTTTAATTGAAATTTATATTTCGAAATTTGATATTTTAACACCCGATCATGTGTTATTAAAAACAAAAGAAAGAAGGTTATTAAAGATTCGCATATTTTTCTGCCACGGAATGCCCAGTAAGCTATCGTAAACTGCTACGTAAAATTACTAAACGGAACTAATCCTTCTGTACATATACTGATTTCGTCTTATTAATTCCATACCTATTTGTGCTATAATTTTGTATAGGAAGTATACGAAAAATTTCATTCCAGTCATAAAGATTTTATTTATGTAATATCTAAAGCAGGATAGTTTCATGCTTCAATGAATAGCTAGCGTCCTTTTACTTTATTTGTTTAAAAAAAAGAATTATTTTTTCAATGCATGCAGCATTAAATGTGATGCTCTATATGTGTAATTCATTTATATCGAAATAATGTCACCTTTAATGATCCATGAGTGAAAATATGCAGTTTCTTCTTCCGTAACAAGTAATCAACTCTTCACGACAAATGCCAATCTACCTTTTATATTGCAAACAAATATAACTTGCGACAGACTTCCTCAAAAGCTCATTTCCAAACTGAGATTTTAGTTAAGAAACAGAAAAACTTATTTTTTCTTTTCCAAATCATTAGAGTGCTGCTCTGCCTATTTTTTTTCTAAATCATATATATAAACTTACCTTCACTATAAAACAAGACAAGGATTTTAGTCTAGTTGATTTACATGTGTTAAGTTTTGAAGCAATATGGTGGCTACTTGAGAGTTGATATCAGCTCTCTTATCTCTAGAGTTTGGCCCTACATCAGAAAGAGGGGATTTAAGTTTATACCTCAATGAAACGCACTTGTGCTTGTAAGTAGAGGATTAAATCAAATACACATATGTAAAAAGGTAAAAAAGTACTATTAATATATTACATGAGGCCAAAAATAGACACATAGAAGCCATACTAGTATTTACGGAATGTTGGATTCAGAGCCGGCCTTCTCTATGAATAGGTCAGACTCAAGAAACCCTTTCGTGCCCTAATTTTTTGCGAAATAAAAAAAATACAAACACGAACACATATTATTATTAATAATTTTTTGCAATTTCTTTTTCGATGTTTAATATACCAAGCGCATTTAAGCGTTTTCAACACATGCTTGACCGAAGATAATCTTTTATTAATTTAAATTTGCTGAAAGATCGCTCAGAACTCGCTATAGTAACTGACAACGTAAAGAAAGGTTTTAACACAGTTAATACATTTAGAAATAACTCTTTATAATTATTATTTAGTATACATTGCAATATGTCTTTTGTGTTATTTACATCTCTTTCATTCAAAATCAAATCCCATAACAAACAAATTTCTTGGATTAGATTTTCATCTACATCTAAGTTACAAAACTAGACAAAGTTTTTGGAACATTTCTCTAATTCGTTTTTTTTTCTAAAGTTGTTATATCAGTGATTAATTTGAAATCAGAAATAATGTTTAGTATACTTTTAAATCTATCTTCCATTTGTACAATAAGAGTATCAATTAAAATGTTAAAAAATAACTCCTAAATTCCTGTACTGGGTTTTCTTATAACTTCGTCTTCTTCTAATTCGGAATATAATCTTTCCCTTTTTCGAATTCGTTTTACAGAGAAAAGTTTTGAAATGTTCAAATTACGTGCTAGCACTTTTGCTTCGTCTAAAAATATGTTAAATATTTTTCTTAAATTTTGGATTTCAGTTTTACTTTTATTGGCTAAATTGAAAGCCGTGTCAAGAATAATTGTTTTTGCTTGAAATAGTTTATTGATAGCGTTCAGTTTGGACAATATTGCAAACTACACTATTAAACATAAAATAAACGGCATTTCTTGTATTTCATCTAATAAACTTTCAGCTTCGGATACCGTTGTAGTATCTGTTTTAACGTCAAAAAATTCTTCTAGAGCATTGCAAGTTTGTTCAAACTGTGTATACACTGCTTTAACCGAATCTATTTTGGCTTCCCAACGAGTGTCCCATAAGGGTTTAAGAGTAATGTTTAAATGCTTTTGTAAGATTTCCCATTTTTTTTTGTAGATGCAGAAAATAAGCAATATAAGCGTTGCAATATCCCAAAACATTTTTTACAGTATATGCTGCTGGAAGCGGCATCCTAAATTAATAAAATAAAGGAGTGTGATATGCAAGGCACATAAATTGTATGCAGGTTTAGAAAAAGTATTCTAGACTGTACACCTTCATATTTCCCTTTCATGTTGCTACCGTTGTCGTGTGCTTACCCTCTATGATTCATAATATCTAAATCAAGCTCGCTTCATCTTTCCACCAAAGTTTTTGCTCGTCCTTCACCAGGCATATCAGTTACTTCAATAAACCCTCTAAATGACTCAACCAAATTAGGAAGTAAAGCACATACCAGTTGCTTGCTTTGATGATATTTTTATTTTTTTTTTTGGTTTTATGATTGAATGATCTTTTATAGTTTGTGTTTGTTCTATTGTGGTTTGCTTGGATTTGGAAGTAATAATTTGCTTTATTGTATGATTTATTATCTTTTATTTTTTTGATACTGGTTTATCTCTAAGACCTCAATTTCTGGGGATTTTCGGGTCACGAGGGGTCAATATTTTTGGACGAAAGTCAGACAGAAAAAAGTTCCTAGTTTGAATCTCTGCCTGAGGGTGACTCTTGAGAAAGTCTTCAGGTCGGATTCATCATTTCTTATCTTTTTGAATATTTTTACATTAAACAATATTTTTTTCTAATTTGGTTAAGTTCATCTGTGTTTTAGTGATAGTAGCATTAGCGCTCTCTAAATACAATGCATCTTTTATTAGTTTGGTTCATAAAACATTTATTTTTAATTGAATTTCACAATGATTGCATTTTTGATTAATTTCTATAAATGACTCATTTATAGTTAATCTTTCTTCTTCCAAACTTATATTCCTAATAATGATTGAAGTTTGTTCCTTATGGCAAAACCAGGAGTACAATCCATTTGGATACTGTAATACGTGGAGGCTTTTATATCGTGTTTAATTTTGTTAAGGATTTCATTTTCTAACGTAGAAATAATTTGTTCTTGTGACCTATGTGCTAAATGTTGCACATTTCTAAATTTATTATTTTATTTTTATGATCCATTAGCACAGAATCGTATTTACTTAATAATTCGATTAAACTTAAAAAATGTCTATTATTAGGCGTACCTATTATTTCGTGGGTTCCTTGAAGATTATTACACACTAACAATAGAAAGGCATCTACAATTCTTTGAAATACTAATTTGACCCTTACTGTTTCCTCACTTATATTAACTTGATATTTTTTTATCAATAGTCGAATATAAATTTAGTTGTTTTAAAAATTCTTTCCAAGAAATAAACGAATTAAAATGACAACTAGAACGCTCATGATCTTGGATTACAGTTGACACTATTCTCCAGTTATTATAGCTACCTATAAATCTTGTAGTTTGGTCATTTCCTCTTCTTTTGGAAAACCGTATACAACAAAAACAAAATACGAAGCTTGCGTTTTTGAATAAATTAACCAGATGCGAAGTTGAGTTTCACCATCTGACATTTTTTTAAAGTAGTATGTAGTGGAAAATGATCTACCTTCAGTCGTTTTAGCAAAAATTCCTTTGTGTTGTTCAACGGTTATTTTAACACAAAACATTCTAAATTGATCAGTTATAATATATTGCCATAAAAGAGGATCATTTATACTCTCTTGATCGTATTTGTTATTATCATTTTCGTCATTATTTTTGATTAGGTTATATTTGTTATTACATACGGTTCTTAAACAAATTTCACAGTTTCAACATTTTTATTGCTAGACTGTGTACTTTGCGCGGAACTTACTTCCCCAGTGTAAGTTTGAATTGTAACTTCTGAAGTCGAAGCAATCTCTTTGCCAGAATTACTTCGTAGAGAAGAAAACAGATCTACTTATGACTTCTTGCTTTTCTTTTCTTTTCTTTTTTTCTTTTCTGATAATTTTCTTTTTTGACACCCAGAGGGATATTTCCTTGGCTTGGAAATGATTATATCTAACATTAATTAATTATTTTATAGAATGAATTATCAAATAATTATATGCTGTACTATAAGCTATAACCTAGTAGGTGAGGTAAGTGACTGTAAATATACTTACCTCATATTAACAATATTTTGCACATTATATTTACTTCCACAATATATACCTTCGTATGTTTCCAAATCCGTCGACTGCTCCACTTAAACTTCTTCCTTAATTCTTTTCATTCCAGTCATGGCCAGTGAAGCAGTAATGGAATGTGTATAGCCAGGAGTTGATCGTTTATCTTTGTTTCACTTTTTGTTTGAAACAAATACACATAGATGCCCGCATAAAAAATATTACATTAGATGTAGAAAAAAGTAAATAGCTAATGATTTGCAAGCCCATTTTATCTAAGCCTCAGCCTCGACTTCTGGCCGCCGCTTGCGCCCAGAAGTCGCACCACTCTGTCTTAACATGTTTGAAAGTGATTTCTTTATCCATAAATGTACTTACTTCTCCTTTTTATAGGTATATCTGCGATCTTTGCCTAATAACGGCGTCAGTCGACACTCAGCCAGCCACGTGGAAACCAACTTGTATACTTTCAGTACGTGTAAACGCTATTATTGTTCAGAACACTATTTTAATTCTTATTCACGGTGGGCCCCCACCCTCAGTCGCAGGGCCAAGGTGCATAGCACCTGTCCCCCCCCCCCCCCCCCACCAGAAGGCCGGCCGTGGTTGGGATTTAATTTAGTTATATACTATAACTACTCATATCGAATTAAAATTAAAGTCATTTTAGGATTGACTTCTCAATTCGGATGATGGAAAAGACACCTTTTTATAACTTTTCCATTACGTGTAAATTCGTATTTATGTAAGTAAAAAAATCATGAAAAATTGATAAACCATATCCAGTACGTAAATATCAAATATCCATTTTATATTAAACCACTTTCTATTCTAACAGATTTGGTAAAAGGTCTTTGCGTGTGAAAATATTTCCCCAATATGGTGTTATAGTACTCATATCGGGGATCTAATAGTACACGATAGCTTACAGATGAAAAATGAGCACTAATGCAGAATCGTTACCAATGCGCTAAGGAAAAAATAAATCTACATATATATCAAGGGTGCAATATGAAAATGCTTTCAGTTTCCTCGATAATGAAATGTAGTGTGTTTGCTCTTGTATCATGATGGATTTCAAAATTAAAGCCCATTTCAGAGGTATTTGATTAAACTAACATTGAGAGTGTGAAAATATATTGGTAAAACTCTCTAAACGTCACTTAAGTTTAAAATTCTCTTGCAGAAATGAGTGTGGTCTGATTTGTTCGATTCAAACTGGTCATGAAGTAATAATGTTATGCACTTAAAAATTGAGCATGTATATAACTAAAAATAAAATAAAATATCTTAATTTTCTCAAATCCACAACTAACGGATAACCCCAACATCAGAAAGCTTAATGTTTTTTCTTCGATCGCATATCAATAGTTAAAGGAAGTAGTAAGCTTCACTTCTTTCGCTGACGAGGAAGAGGCTGCAATTTACAATACACTGCACAGTGATGTCTTTTAACAATTTAAATTTTGCTTTTTCTGAATGCTGTTCTATAATTTCTTTGCAAAATTCAGATTTGTTTTTCCATATAAAAGAATTCTTCTGCAATTGTTCATCAGTTATTTTTCTTTGAAGGAAACACAAAATCTAGTTTTTAATAATAATAGTGTTTTTACCAATGAATATTTGTTTCGTTGCAATATTTTACACCTCATATCTTCATAAATATTTAAAAATAAATCGAATTTATCAAAATGATATTCGTCTGATGAAATTATTAATATTCTTTTAATCAAACTGTAACGCAGTCTGATAAAAAGCGTGGTGAAATCATTTCTCCGCAAGTAGAAAAAACAAAAAAAAAATTTATGCCACAACTCTACTGCGAAACTATCGGCGTCCCAAAAGCGACTTCGAAAAAAGCGAGAGTTTCTTTTTTATCATACGAGAAGATTATCTTGTTTTGGTTTAGGGTTTTTGAAACCTCAAAATGGGTCGTAAGAAGTTATGGCCCAAAGAAGAACAATGAAAAAAACCGGAATCAACGCGAAACAGCAAGGTGGGGGGGGGGGTACCGAAAGATCTCTCCATATATTTTTTTAATTATCATTATCAAATTTTATAGCTGCCAAAAAATGATCTGGAGCTCAAATGGTTTTAAGATGGGAAAAAAAAAAATAGTTGACGATTGCAATATACACTAGTCACATGATTATTCCAAACCTGTTTAAACCGGATTCCCTCGAAAAAAATTATGGCACCGAGGAAATGTTTGGGAGCTCCAACGATGTATAGATGGGGGAAAAAAACCATCGTTTTTCTGAATATCGACGCATGCGATCGCATTCTGAATATCGACGTTTGATAGTTACGTGATTGTTTCAAACACCGGTTTAAATTGGTTAAAAAATTTTGTTCCCACATGATAACTTGAAATTTGAAATCGCAGATTTCATTTTTTCTTCTTTTTTTGAAAAAAGAGAGAACTAATTGTCGTGAACTTGATGTAGTTACCGTTTATTTTATATGGATGAATGGCCGCAACTTTTTGAACATCTACTTATTATACATATAGCACGCACATTCTTAATATTATTAGTTGATATTTGCATAATAATTAGAAATAGTTAAGAGTCGATATAATTCCGTACTTGATCGTTCGATACAAATTCTGCAATAAAAATGTTAATGTTGTCAGTTCAAAAATATTAAATAAAGCAAAGATTATAGATAGACTAGATATTCAATTCAGTCTTTTAAAAGAATCCAGAAATTCTCCACCACTTAAAAAGCTAAATGTTAAATAAAAGACAAATTTAAGGCAGATTATAATCTTGCAGATACGATGGGGAACAACTAAATTTTTCATATTTCTGGAAAAGAGGCTAGATATATAGGAGAAGCTATATAGAGGCTAGATATTTAGGAGACCATGACCATCAGCAGAGGCTGATGGTCATGGTCTCCTAAGTCTTTATCTGTAGTTAGGCTGTACCTTTGATTAGTAGGAGGTTTGAAAAATTAATAAAAGTTAGCAGGAAGGTCTCCAATCTATGTCTAATGTATATGTATAAACATCTGCTAATTTATAAATGTGCTTACTAAATCTGATATATAAAAATGAATTTTTATTTGTTCGTATCTTATGCGCTGCCCTACCTTTCAACCGATTTTAATGAAACTTTGCCAACTTATTGCTTGCACCTGCGCGAAGGTTATAGGCACAGTACAGTTATCATATCTAATATATAGAAATGAATTTTTGTTTGTTCGTACCTTATGCTGTGCCGTACCGTTCAACCGACTACGCTAAAATTTTGCCAACGTATTTCTTGCACTTGCGTGAAGGTTATATTTTAAAATTGACAGTTGACAAAAGGCAAAAACAATAATATTGTCCAAAAAATAGAATAAATATTATTTGTACTTTTCCTTTATGAATATATTCATTGCCGATTAGAAAATATATATAATTATTTCTAACATTCCTAATTAAACAAGACAGCTATTTTAAATTTCAAACGATATTTCCAAAATCATTTCTTCTGCGGCAGGAACGTGCCTGGTACCAGCTAGTGTATAATCAATATATGTTATTAAAATTCCGCTCATTTATTCATACGAAATAAGCGAATTGCCACTTCAAATTCGTAACACTATTTGTACGGTTTTTGAAAATTTAAGCCTGTTGAAATCTATATGTTTTTAAAACACCGAGTCGTTGTTTCTGTATAGAAAGAGTAAACTTATTTATTTTGGGTGATTGATTCTCACCGGAGGACAATCGTTGCTCTTCTTGTGACACATTCTGTCGAGTGAGAACGGTAGAAGTTCTTCGGTGTGACTCTCGCTTGGGAAATTAGGACAAGCAGTGGTCTTTAAGAGTTCCAATTCTCCCGTGTGAGATTTGTGAAGTTCCTCACCAGAGAAAGAAGATCAGCCAGTGATCATGTGGGAAATCCTATTTGGTGTGCTTTTATCTCAAGTAAGGAAAAATAATTGAAGTTTCCGAAATCTTTGTCAATGTTGATAGATAAAAACGAATTTAAGAAGTTTGAAAGTCATCATTCGGCCCTGCGATGGAACTATTTTGAACCAATTCTGCAACTTCATTTGAATTTGGTCTTTCAACTGTACACTTTATAACTAAGTCAATAGTCAAGGTTGAAAATATTCTCAAGGTCTAAAATATCAATTGTTAATGATTAGCTATTGAATTAAAAATAATAGAGAAAGACAAAATTTCATAAGCTCATTTAAACTATTGGGTCATGACGTTACACTAGTATAAAAAGTGTTCTGAATATATCCGATTAAAAATATGATGATAGTTCATTGAGTTTAGCAATTTCGCCTACGAATAAAATATTATTTAAGAGTTTTGTATTTGCAGAAAAAAATGTTTGTTTGTACTGTATGCTCGATTTACTGAAACATTTCTTCTACAGGAATAATTTAAAGATTTAAAATAATTTCGTTTTTTTTTTTAATTTATTCACAGCCAGCTTGTTTCTTGTTTGTCTGTTGTCATCTTTAAACAAATAGCGTCATCATATGAATTTCAAGATTCATCAACATTTTAATTTCATAAGATTCTTGTGTAATTAATTTTCTGTTGTTTAAAGAAATCAGATATGAATTGATGCAATACATTTTTATATGTTTTTACTTATTTTTCGCATGAATATCAAGAAGAACGGGATTCAAGTAACATTTTTGTAAAGTTTAATCAAGAAATTTGGTGTCCGTTTAATAACTTCTGAGGTGAAAATAATTATTTAATTATCATTGCCAATGGCAAAAATTCTGTAAAATGCTATATTGCTACATAAAGGCAATAATAGCTTTTCAATAAATATTTTTCGGTGCTTGTTGTGATTAAAAAGTAATTACAGTGTGGGAGAAATTGGCGCCTGATTTTCTAAATAACAGCGCCAACCAAGCAAATTTTAAATTTGAATACATTATTGGTTGAGTGTTTTGCGAATTTTGGCAGTGATAAAATGGAAATATGGCGGATTTTGTTTCCTCGCTTGTCTCACCATTGATTATCACGCCAATGCTGCCATACTTTTATTTTCTCGTATACGTCATATAGAGAAAATATAATAATCGTCAAAACGCATATTTGGAAAATGTCCGTCTGTTTCAAACAAAGACATTCTAAGTTCAGAATTATTCAGAACCAAATATGATGGTGATTGCGGAAAAAAATGCCCAAAATGTGCTTGATTTTTAGTTAAAATTCTAATTAGAGCTCCAAAACAATCGCTCTGAGGCACGCATTTTGAGGTTTTTATTTTTAACATTAACTTCTGAAAATATTGCAGCACAAAAAAAAATTATATTACTTTTTTTTTTCGAATTTATTTCTGAACAAAGCAATCACTTCAACGGAAGTTCCAGAAATGGGAAGCAATGATCAATTATGAAAATCGGTACCTATACAAGTAGCACTTATTACAGGTGACAATATTAAATATAGGCTTCATATAAGGCAGTTTAGATATATTTTTAAAAGAGTAAACAGAAGTAGATGGGTCACTTTGAGATTATCAAACAGCAATCCCTCCTTTATATTCTTAACGGAGCTTTCTATTGTGCAAGATGGAATCATAAACCAGATGTCTAGATGAACATCGTTCTTCTTCCCGAAAGTGTCACAGAGAAGCGAGAAAGGATTCAAGTAATCTCTTGAGTAATCTGAAGACGGAAACGACATGTTAACAGAGTCAGACGCGTGACCCTGCATAGCCAATCAGAAGGCGAGCACCCACAAAACGTCTTCCCTCCCGGCTGAACTTGGCGGATTATTGTTTATTGTTCTGGAAAGGAAGCCAAACAAAGGACACGAAACGTTATTTTCTTGCAAAGAAATCTTTCCAAAATGAAATAATGAAAAAGATCTATGAGGGAAGAATTTCGTGTGAAACTCCCTCCAAACATCACGCAAAATTATTGACATAAATTGAGGAAGAGTCGAGTGAAGATCAGATTGTGGAGATACGAGTAACTGTGTAGAAAAAAACTATTTCAAGATAAATATTTCTATAGCGACAGATTTGGCCATTCTAACAATTACGTTTTTAAATGTAGGAAACTTTATATAAAATTATAGAATGTATTTCTTTGTAGAATTATTTCATTAATTACAAGATGTAAAGCTGGATTATCGCAAGAATATACAGAAATGTAAACTTTTTATTACAGCATAACCCTATTTTTGCAGTTTCTTTTCTCGCAAATAAGGGGTATTCCAAAAATTAAGGTAAGATTTGAATTTTTCGCCATTCATGCTGCAAAGCTTTGGCAACCCTATTAAAAAACCATTTGACAGCTGATAGTTTTAGTATAAATGGAGCGTTAAACTAGAACAACGTGTTTTCATTGTAATGCGATATTTCAAAAATAATGAAAGTCTGGCGGCTACAGTTCAAAAATTTTTAGAATTGCCCCCCTAGATTGAAGTCAAAGGTTTATGTCAACAAGTCTACAAGCACGCGTGATTGAAGGTGGAAATTCAAAGCTGCATCAATGAAATTCAACCACATTTATGCAAAATGGTTATGGAAAATTTCGACAAATGAGGGTGTATGTGCCAAAAAAGACGTGGAAGCCTTTTGCCCTATGTGTTATTCCATGCATAACCCTATCCTATGTACTTTGCAATTCAATAAAAATATAAAAGTTTAAAGAAAAAACTTTATTATTTAATTCAATCGCGTTAATTTTTGAACACCCTTTAAACATCGAAACGTTTCTATAAACATAAGCAGTGAGTCAAAAATTAATTTTTAACTTAATGGCGTTGTTTGGAAGAAAAACACGATTTGTCTTGTGGTTCCATAAAAGTAATTCTTCCCCTTTTATTGAACGAGAACTAAAACATCGTTGCGGGCTCGAATCCCTGGTAGTCAAAGTCATAAACATCCCCTCGTCGGAATTCTGCTATTCATACTCCCAGATGTATTTGAAAAGATGTACCATATCATGGATCCCATGTTTTTCTGACATTATTTCCCTTGGTTTGTTCTTATATCAAAAAAGGGGCCTTTGTTCCACCAGCCTTTAATAGAGTTACATTGAAGGCAAAAATAGCATATTTTGTATCGAATGTTTCTTAAGAACAGGTGGTGGAAACAAGAATATTCCCCGAAATACAAATTGAAATTCATATAAGAAGTCATTCTATTTCGAACTCGATTATCGTTTTAACAATTGAGTAAATATATGAAAGTGTGTTGTCTTAAAAGAACTTCTGCATATTTCTTCAAAACAGGGAATGATTTTGTGCTCATTCGGCAAATTATATACTTCTAATGCTGTAAGCAGTTTTGCTACTTCTTAAATATATGCATAATTTATATCAATCTACATAAATCAACAGCGTTCAAAATGAAGCATTAATTGTTTAGAATAGAATTAGAATGTCTGTGTCACAACTAGTAATTTACTTGTTTTTGAATAATAATCAGAGAAAGTCTTTTTTTAAATAGATATATATATCTTTCTCTTCTAATACTAAAGGTGTGTGTGTGTGTGCACACAGAGCAGATCTGTAGACTTAGAGTTTTGAAATTTTGCTCTTATTATCTTAATTAATTCAAAAATGGGGAAAAAATTATCATAAAAATTTCTTAAATTCGAAAAGAACAAAAAAATTAGTTTCATATGATTTTAAATTTAGAAAAAATTATTATTTCAGTGACATTGATTTCATTTTAGCGCGGAATTTTTACCTATCTTTAATTCATTTTTAAATATAATTTTAGCCATGTTTTAATACATTTTTAAATGTATGTTAAAATACATTTCGTTATTTTAAAGAAATAGTATCAATTTTAGAAGGAAATATATTCAATTAGATTTTTTTTACCTGAAGTTTCATCATTTCTATTTCAAATTTTAGGTGAGATTACGTACATGTAGAAATATGTGTAAAATGTAAGATTTCTAAAAAAGTATGCGTTATATGTATTCTGATGATGATTAGGTGTGTGGCAAAAGTGGCGTTTCAGCGGTAAAAGCTCATAAATAAAATTTTAAAACAATAGAATTTAAATAGCTATCAAAGGTTTAGCTATTCAATTTTTTTTTCTTCACTATTTTGAGTACTAGAAGCTAAAAAATGTTGATGTTTAAAAATACTTTCCTAAGGAAGTAATTAAAAATAATCTACATAAAATATTGAATTAAAAATTTTAGCAAACATATTATCCCACGAAGAAATTAGTCTTTAGTCAATTAATTCTAATAATATATGATAAATGATATATAACTCATCATATATTATTAGATTATATTATTCTCATAGTATATGGAATATACAGAGCCTTAATGTCCTTATAAATAAAATTATTGAATACTAGTAAGGATTAGAATTTCAATAATAAATAATTGTATCAATTGCAGAATTCGAAGGAAAGGCGAATTTATGCTATTTCAAATATAATAGAGGAAGACTTATTGATTTACTCTCTGAATCGTTCGTAAGTTCGCTCGAGACCCAATTCCACTGAAGAATGGTTGTGAAAGCGGGTCTGTGCATGTTACATCCATCGGAGCTAAATAGCATCCCGCGGATGCGTTGCGTACTTAGGTTTGGAGAGGGAGACACCAGCTCAGGTGTCGCCCTCGTCATATGACCCCGACTCAAAATTAAGAGGTATTCGCAAAAGTCCTTAGTGTTGCTTTAAAATAACTAAACTGTGTTAGAGGTTTAGAAATACATCATTCAGGGATAACTTTGTTTACATTCTAAACTTGCGTCCCCAACAATCAATGGAATATTTGGATTTTTTGAACTTTAATAATAAAGTGTTGCTGCATTTCAAAATTTCCGAATCTTGGAAGAGGAAAGAGAGCATGCACAGCATAAGATGACGTCAGTTAGTTGAGCATTCATCGACTGTGACGTCATGTGATTTGATTCCTGCAACAAAAGAAAGCTTCGTAATGTTATTTAGATATAATTTCATTTGCCGCTTCTCAATGGGGGATCTAATTTAGTAGAATGGCGGATGTGGTTAGAAGTTCCACAGCCTTCCAAATTAATATTGGCATATGGTAATCTAATATTTATTCAAATGAATTGGAATTTACAGGGTGTTGCCGAATTCGGCCTACAAATTCAGAAGGTTGATAATAGGCAATAAGAGGATAAAGAATCACCATACAACATGAGGTCCCAAACGTCGTTTAGTAGAATGAAAATCGCAAAAATATAGTTAGACGGAGAACTGTTGGAAACTGTAAAAAATTTATAAAAAAATAACAAATGGTGTTTCAACTATGAATTTTTTTTAAGTGAAAGCACATTCTAAAAGGCAATTTTTCATGTAAGTAAATGCTGATTTGGTGAACCAAGGGGTCGTAAATTATTGAAAACGAAAATGTACTTTAGAACCCTTATCTGGAAAAATATGAAAGCTTTAAGAAAAATAAAATCTTGAAAATATAAGGAATTTTATACTCTTTAATTTGATGTAAGTCTGTAGAGGGAAAACTGAGAAGGTTTTAAGATATTCAAGAAAAACTAAAATGTTTGCCCAGAAGCATCGCTGCAACATCGGCACCAATGTTTACGGAAGGTATTGCAAAATTCTATCGAAAACCTCTGACGAGTAATAGTAGGCATCAAGGAGATAAGAATTTTCTAAGAAATATAAAGCAGCAAATGACGGTGAAGTTTATTTGCTGGAATACAGATACAGAATACATTTACAGGACAGACATTTTAACATAAGAAAGGAGACGATGAGAAACTTTTATAAAAATTGCTCAGTGTTGTGGCCGCGATGGTCATTACACAACCGATACCGACGTTTAAAGGACCACCGGTTGCGCTCAAACATACCAGATGTGCTTGCGAATTCTCCAGCAGCTACGAGATCTTTCAATGTATCCAAAGGTGTCTGATAAACAAGAGATTTCATATGACCCCAGAAGAAGAAATCCAAGGGATTGTGGTCTGGGGAACGTAGAGGCCAATCAACAGGTCCGCCACGTTCTATCAACGTCCCAGGATATGTATCATCTAGGTAGTTACCCACAAAATTCAAAAAATGCGCTCGTGCACCAATATGTATTAACCACATGTTCTGTTGTGCAATGCCCGGTTTCCTGCAGTAAATCCGGAAGGACGTGCGGCAAGGAAACAAGGATTTTGCGCTACTGAGGCGATCGGGCCCTGCATTTGGCCTCGTTATTTTGAAGGATCCTGTCTCCCGCAACCGTCTATTAATATTTGCAAATGGGCTGTGGTGTGGACAACGCCCACTTGGATATTGCTATTGCTATATTCTTTGTGCTAGCCGTCCATTACCATCCGCTCGGTCGTAATTTAAATGCATATCCGCATATTCGTCATTCGTGAAATCTGAGATGTTGTTTGCGAATGAAACTTATCGACTATCAATTCTGCACTGCTCTAATAAATACAAGATGCGTTTATATTCCTCGAACCATCAATTTTGCAATGCTCGCAGCTTTTATATTCCTCGAACGCATGGAAACTTTAGATATGAGAACGCTTATTCTCTATTCCAAATTACCTTGACCTATTACCTTGTTCCAAATCTTTGCATTCTTAGGGCCATTCTCTCTCCAGGCTAATTATTTCTTAGATGTCTATTTTTGCAATTTTCACATAATAAACGTCTCCTCGGACCCTATGTTTTATGATAATTTTTCATCTCCTTAATGCCTACTATCACTTCTCTAAATTTACCTTTCGAATTTGGCAACACCCTCTGTAAACATCGGTACCGATGTTGCAGCGATGTTTCCTTTCAAGCATTTTAGTTTTTCTTGAATATCTTAAAACCTCCTCAGTTTTCACACTGCAGACTTGCATCAAATTTAAAGAGTATAAAATTCCTTATATTTTCAAGATTTTATTTTTCTTAAAATCTTGATATTTTTGCAACTAAGGGTTCTAAACTACTTTTTCGTTTTCAATAATTTATGATCCGCTGGTTTATCAAATCGACATGTTACTTACTTGAAAAATAGCCTTTAAGAATGTGCTTTTACTTTTAAAAATATTCATAGTTGAAACACCTTTTGTTATTTTTTTATAAATTTTTTACAGTTTCCAACAGTTCTCCGTCTAACTATATTTTTGCGATTTTCACCCCCTAAACGACGTTCGGGACCTCATGTTGTATGGTGATTCTTTATCCTCTTATTGCCTACTATCACCCCTCTGAATTTGTCGGTCGAATTCGGCAACACCCTGTATAATACAGAGTGTTGCCGAATTCAGTGGGGTGATAGTAGACATCAGGAAGATAAAAAATCCCCATACAGCAGGGGCTCCCAAACGACATTTAGTATGTGAAAATCGCAAAAATATAGAGAGTCAGAGATTTGTTGGAAACTGTAAAAAATTAGTAAAAAAAATAATAAATGGGATTTTAACTATGCATTTTTTTAAAAATGAAAGCACATTTTTAAATGTTTCGTCTTATGCTAGTAAAATGCACGTTTGATGATCTAGGGTGTCGTAAATGACTGAAAACGAAAAAGTAATTTAGAACCCATAATTGCAAAAATATTAAAACTTGAAGGAAAATAAAAGTAAGAAAATGTAAAGAATTTTAGATTCTTTCATTTGATGTAAGAGTGAAGTGTGAGAACGGGGGAGTTTTAAAGATATTCAAGAAAAACTAAAATGTGCAGCAGAAAACATCGCTGCAACATCAGTACCGATGTTCTCAGAGAGCGTTGTCCAATTCGAAAGATAAATTCAGAGAAAGGATAGTAGGCTATATAGTAGCAGATGAAAAGTTACCATAAAACATAGGGTCGGAGGTAATATTTTTCAATGAAAATCGCAAATCGGGTGGAGTTTACCCACTGGATGTTCGATGCCACTCAGGAAGATGCACACTTTTCTGCTTATTGTCATATGAAGCCTGATTTATGAGAGAAGGTGTCTTCAACACCTACAATCCGAATCATTTGAAAATCTCCACATATCTCGTCGAACGTACAATACAAGTTTGATATTAACATCTGGACAGAGTTGTCTATTTGGACCGTATCATCTGCCCGAACACCTCAGAGACACAAAGTACCTTGTTTTCTTCCAGCACGTTCCTCTGGATTTACTGTAGGGAACGTCGACAACTGTACGCCAGAGCATTTGGTTAATGCATAATGGAGCGCCAGCACATTTTAGTTACATTCGTGAAATCTGATTTGTTGTTTGCAAATGAAGTATATCGGCCATCAGTTCTGCAATGCTCATTAATGAATACTTGCTAGCTGCTTT
Source organism: Argiope aurantia (assembly GCA_026543865.1). Classification (NCBI taxonomy): domain Eukaryota; kingdom Metazoa; phylum Arthropoda; class Arachnida; order Araneae; family Araneidae; genus Argiope; species Argiope aurantia. The sequence continues at coordinate 247,409 of JAPMOR010091409.1, read as the reverse complement.
TAATTTTCTCGAACGCATGGAAAATTTGCATTCGAACGGGCTTCTTCTCGATTACTTTGTTCCTCATCCTCGCATTCATAAGGCCATTTGCCTAGCCAGACTCATTGTCTTTTACATGTCTGTTTTTGCGATTTTTACTGAATAAACATTACCAGCAACCCTATGTTTTCTTGTAATTTTTCATTTATTAATACATGTTTTATCCTTGCTCTAATTTTGTCTTTCGAATTTGACAACGCTCTCTGAGAACATCGGTACTGATGTTGCAGCGATGTTTTCTGGTGCACATTTTAGTTTTTCTTGAATATCTTTAAAAGTTCCCAGTTCTCACACTACACACTTATATCAAATTACAGAATATAAAATTCCTTACAATTTCAAGCTCTTATTTTTAATATTTTTGAAAATATGTGTTTTAAACTACTTTTTCATTTTCAGTCATTTACGACCCTTTAGATCATAAAATCTGCATGTTACCTACATGAAAAGTAGCTTTTAATAATGTGCTTTCACTTAAAAAAATATATAGTTGAAACACCATTTGATATTTTTTTATTAATTTTTTACAGTTTCCAACAGTTCTCCGACTCCTTATATTTTTGCGATTTTCACCCAACTAAACGTCGTTTGGGATCCCATGTTGTATGGCGATTCGTTATACTCATGATGCCTACTATCACCCCTCTGACTTTGTCTGTATACACCTTGTATATATATATATATATATATATATATATATAATTATTTGTAATTTTGTAATGTATTGTTTTCGAAATTACTACATTTTTCTTCTAGAATTTCAAGTATATGAGTGTCAAGAGAATATCATCAACAAGATTACTTTGAGGTTAATATGTTAATTTAATTGGTTGATGTAATATTTATTTGTATCTACATTATTTTAATTTCACATATCCGCCAAAAAAATCAATTGGAGGGGGAGGGGTGATTTTTTTAAATTGTAATTTGGGTATTTCTCTTTGGTGTTATTTAAACTGTTTGCCTTGACTTTAATTTTTATTTTATTTCAATCCATAAGCACTCTTAATAAACGAGTAATTTAAAATTGCCGTTATGAAAATGACATTCCAAATGGCAACAGAATCTTATATAAAATTAGAACTTGAGTATTTCTCTCTGTTGCCATTTAAACTGTTTGTCTAGACTTTTATATTTTGTATTTTAATAGGCAGGCGGGTAATTTGAAATGATCGTAATGAAAATGTCATTCGCTACATCATCTAATATTAAATTTGAACTTTATTTAGTTGTAGAGAAAATAAACTTCTATCTAGGATCTTCGAGATAGACATATCATATCATTTGCGATAAGTAACTAATATTTTTCAAAGTATATTGCAAAAACTAACTTACTTATTGCACTCCTCACAGCCTTTTAATAATATAGCAGCCTTTGGCAACCAGTTTATTCGCCCAGATTATTGACTTCATAAGCTGTTAAATCATGAATATGGAATGTGCGTGTGTTGTTTTTTAATTTCACCTTATTTTTTGATACGACAGAATAAAAGAATTTAATTGAATCAATATAATATTAAAATTGTAATTGTTCAATTTAAAAGTGTATATACTAAGAAATAAAAGCGGAAATGAAAATCCTATTTCGGAGTTAAAGTCAAACGAAAGCAATTTCTTGCCGTTTTCAGCATATGATATCAAAATTTAATAACAATTTATCAAGTCGTCATAATTACAAACTATTTGTTGCACTTTAACATTTCATTAATGATAAGGAAAAAATTATATCATTAGTATTATTTAAAAAATAATTATTTGAGCTTTAAGATAATGTAAAAACCATATTTGTAAAATAATAGTTTTGGATTATATGGTCATAAATTTCCAAAGGAAATTTATAGCGATTTTTAAATACATTGACAAATAGGCAATTGCTATATTCTATGGATTTCGCACAGGATTAAACTTTTTGTTTCATACCTATTGCTTCATTTCTTTTGTATTTGCTTCCATGTGGTTGGATGATTGCAATACTGCTACTTTTTCCTACAGCTTTTCTAACAATATTTTGCAGTACCCTTAATTAGAAATACGTTGAATCAATGCAATTGTAAAAGTGTTCAATGAAGAAATCGTAAATATTCACAAAAGGATTTTTTCACATTTTACTGTTGCCATTCGTCAGTATGTAATGACAGCAATTTTCTATACTACATATATTAACGTTATATATATATATATATATGAGAGAGAGAGAGGCGCCTCAAACTTATAATTGTGGTTCGAAATCATCAACAGAATTTTTTTTTCATTAGATGCACGCATTCTGTAAAATTTTCAGTGCTTCATACTTTAATTTCTCATACTAAAGTTTCCTCTAATATAAAATTATGTTTGTCATATTTTTTTCTTTTAATTTTAGGTTACAGTGTGTAGTGTTTTTTTTTAATCTTCTTCCAAAGATATTTGCTGAATCTTTTTTAAAGATGAAATTCGAATGATTCTTTTATGCCTTCTTAATGTGACTTAAATTAATCACAGACACTTAGAGTTAGATATTTATATTAGCGACTATGTCGAATGTTGTTCCTGAGAACGCTTTTTAACAATTCTACAAATTATACTTTCTAGAAAAAAAATCAGTGCCTGATTCTTTCTTATATTTAAAAATTCAAGAAAGAATCCCGTATTGATTTTTGCATCTTGAATTTTCCAACTATATCAAAACTGCAAATTTGTATGATATTAGGGACTGAGTTCACTTACTTTTGAAAAATGCGAAGCCTAATTCTCTTCAATAATTAAGCATCGCCATGTTGAAGATAGTGAAAAAAAGACGAAACAAAAAAATTCATAAATGGTTTTATTAAGTACGTTGCCCTTCAAGATCAAGAAAAACATTATACGCTTTGTTATCATAATGAAATATAGATATTCAACACTGCATGTTAAACGCACCAGCATTTCATTACATACTATTTAGACCAAAGAAAATCCATCTGCTAGAAAAATAAGTTCATATTTTTAATTTCGGGACAATACTGAGGTGGGTGTCTGAATTGAGGTAGCAAAGTAAATAAAAAAAAATTAAATTAAATTTTGCTTGATTGATTAAAATTTATTAGACATATTAGCACATAAATTTTGCGTTAATTTAATATTTATGATGCTGGAAAGTTTTTAAAGTTTTCGTTATCCTATAAACGTCTATCTAACTAAACTTTACGAGGTTATTGGGGTAAAATATTGTTTTAGAACTCGCTATGTCTACTACCTTTATTGAAACATCTCTATTCTCCCGCCATTTAATTTTATATGCAATTACAGCTTATTATATAAATAATGTGTCAAACTTTTATTTATTTACTTTTGTTAAAACATTTTTATTGATGGCAAAAGAAGACTGCATATTTCCTTTTCTTTTGGCCCCACTTTAAAAATGAATGAATCGACAGAACTATATCCCGAAGTTTTGTCTTTTTTGCATTTATAAAGATTGCGAAGGCCGCGGTGCCCTGGTGGTAATGTCTCGGCTTTGAAACTGGACGGTTTCTGGTTCGAGACCCGATTCCACCGAAGAACCATTGTGTAAGATGGTCTAGGGTACGCTAAATCCGTCGGGGCGATTTTCTTGCTGGTGTGGCGTGGAAGTTTGTAGAGAAAGTGACAACTCAGATGTCGTCCTAGTCATCTGACAGCGGCTCAAAATTATGAGGTAAGTTCCAAAATAGCCCTAGTGTTGCTTTAAAAAAAGTCGTTAATAAAACTAAACTAATCATAAAGATTGTGAACCGGATATGCATGAAGAACATATTAAAAATGTAGTTTGCGTATGAAATATTTAAGGAAATGTAATGTGTTAAGTTAGATCAAATAGCTACGATCCTAAATATTCAATAAATAACTAAGCATATAAAAGAATAAGAACGATTTTCCTTTCAATTAAATGTAGTTTTCGAAGTACACACGCGCTCTTCCTCAGCAGCTGATATATCAAATCAAAAGAAAATTAAATTAATTTGACTCAATTAACAAAAAATATATTAGTTTCCAACTGTAAATAAAAATACAAGAATTCAGTAAATGATTAATAGATTGTTTCTTTTCAATCTTTTGTCTTCGAAATCTAATCTATTTTTCTTTGTTAAGCGACTTTCTGATCCTGTACTACAATGAAAGAAACTACGATAGTTTTATAGTTAGCGAACTCAATCCACTTTCAACAAGACTGAAGCATTGTTGTATCCCGGAGCAGTATGGATAATGGCCGACAACAATTGAATAAGAAAACACGTGAGGGCAATTTAGTTAGTAAAGGAATAGGTGAGGTAAAGGTTTGGCTTTAGTGGCACAAGAGTTAAATCTGCTGGGCCAAAAAGAAATAAATGAAGAATTGCCAATATCGGGAAACGACCGTTCCGGGAATGCTTTTTACTTCCACAGAAATAAACGGAAATTAAATGATTTTTGTTTGGGTTTTAAACTTGAGAACAAGAAAGATAACATTGGGTTCAAATGCCCGCTATTCTTAATTCCAGAAAATAAATTTATTTTCTCATTCTTTTTGACTGAAATTTTATATAATAGTTTTTTTCTCTGTCAACCTTATTTATCATTCTGTACTGTGAATAGAGCGAATTCTTGCTCCATCTGCTTATGCTGTGGATAGGAAAGCAATTGATTTTCTACTGCATCAAGCGATTTTTCGCGGACAAGTATGCTTATTATTAATCTTTCAATTATAAAGTGCTATTAAAGAGTAGTACATTATAGCGAGTTTTTGCGGGCTAATATGCTTACTATCAATCTTTCATATATATTGTGCTATTAAAGAACAGTACATTATAATATTTTTGTCAAATGAGAACATGATGTTGTTTTGGTTAAGGGATTTTAAAGCTCGAAATTGCTTAGGCAATGAATATTGAAGCTCGAAATCGCGTAGGCAATGAATAAAGCATAAGTGGCAATTTTCATCATCATCTTTGAATCGCATATATTTTTTTACCTGCTTTTACCAGTATTGTATTATTATTATGTATGCATCTTTGAAAGCAGATGCGTTTCTAAAAGGTTTACCTGCTTTTATCAGTATTGCTTTATTATTACGTATGCTGTTTTGACAGCAGATGCGTTTTTAAAAGGTTGGCGTAGAACTATGACATCATAGTTATTATTTCATCTCAAAATCGGTCGAGCTGAAAAATCTTTGTTTGAAAGTTAGAAAAATTGAAAATGAAAGATTTAAAAAAATTATCATTTTATATATATATATATATATATATATATATATATATATATATATATATAGAGAGAGAGAGTGAGAGAGACCGGTAGAGAAGTCTCGGGATTGTTTCAAACCGGTTTAAACTGGTTAATGACTTAAATTAATTAAGACAAATAATGACTTAAAAAATAATAATGTTCTCACATGATAACTTGAAATTTACGATCGTGGATTTTATTTTAATTTCTCTTTGTTCTTTTCTCTCTTTTTATTATTTTAATTTTCTCTCCGAAGTTGCAACATCAAAAGAAATTTTTTTTGAAAAATTAGCTGACATTGATTTTAAGATCTGAAGTGCTTCACGTGTATTTAATAAAGTAATTATTTCCGAATTTTAAGAATATTTTCTTAAAATTTCATATTATTTTAAATAAATTTGTTATAAAGCTAAGATTCTGTCGTCAAATCTTTCATTGGGATTTAGTTGTGATTAAGAAATTTTTCGCATGGATTAATTCATTCTTCTTCGAGAAAGAAAGGTCAAACATTTTATCATTATTACATGGCACCAGTCTGACAGTAGCAGTTTTTTTCCCTCTAATATTAATACGATGCTTCACTTTATAATCTAGTAGGTCTAATTAGAAATTAAATGAAATCATTATTTGATTATTTTGATTTGAAATTTAAAACAGAAATTTAATAATGAATTTCTGTGTAATTTCGTTGATTATTGATTCGTAATAATTTATTATTTTAGGTCATAATCATAATTTTTAATCAAATTTCCTTTTCTTTAGTGATGTGCGTCAAAACGTCAATTTTGAAATCGAATGAATACATCATTGTGTGTGTGTGTGTGAGTGTGTGCATCAAAATTAGTGTGTGTGTGCGTGTGTGTGTAAAATTATTTTGGTTACAGCAGAAGGCAGGTTTGAAGACACAGATGAGACGTTGTATTTTTAATTTCATTTTATTCTTTTCCGGGTGGCAGGCATGATTATTTACAAGAAGGCGCAGCGCGGCACAAAATCAGAAGTAGAGAAGGGACGAAACAAAGGATCACTAGCCTTATATAATATGGGATTTCCAGCAACATGCCAATTGAATACTCGTGTTAGCCTTTGACACCTTGGCAAGGGCAACGGTGGGATCAATTTCACTTGATACGTAGATTCATAGCACAGTAATTGTTACACAGCTTCAGTAGAATTACTTAAACTGAAAGTGGAATTGGATCAAGAAATAAGAGAATGAAATTACTATGGCTAAATTAAGATAAGCTTTGGAAATTAATTTGGTTTAAATTAAGAGTTTAAAATATCATTACATATATATATAATATGATTCCAATTATGCGGAAATAAAAAGAGCACAGTATCATAGAAAAGCGTAATATATAGAATTTTACGGCAGGGATCGAGGATATTTTTGGGCAAAATGGAGAGATTCAAAAGTTTAAATCAACAATATTTTAAAATATAGCACTGCATAGGTACTGAATTTATATAAGAAGAAATTATTATAAGTATATTTATAAATTGTTTAATTTGATTATAGATCTTTATTACGATTGCCAGGTATCATATTGTCGCGTAGATAAACCGTGTGTTAACTCAAGTCAAAGATAACACTAGCTAATCTCAACTCAGGACTTTATTCAAGGAACTAAACCTGACATCTGTTTTAATCCACAAGACGAAATGACTCGAATCTTTCAGATTTAGAAAGATACAGAAATCATACGAACAATCTAGAAATAACAGAAAGTAAATCAATAACAAAACTAATTTTAGGCAACTTGCCTGCAGTCAGATACGAGCTTGCGAACTGTCGCCTTCAGTTCATAGCATTCTACCACTGAGCTATTCAGTTCGCGCCACGTTAGAACAAGTTTCTTTACAATATCTCTAATTTTAGTATTCGAAAACAAACTATATGCGAAAATAAAAGAATATTTAAAATGGAACAAACTTAAATAAGTAAATAACAGTCGAAAAAGAAATCGTTCGCTTCACACGTCTTTTACTTCAGGGGAGGGGGGAGACAGAACTTTCTGTGGAAAACGAATTGTCTTTCAGCGAAGTGTAAACGTAAAATTCTATTTCTTTGCGCGTCACAGATTAGAATTTACATATCATTTGGAAAAACCCATCTTGAACAGAAACCTCTGGAGGGCAATTGTATAGCCATCTAATCCATGCTGTTCTACTTATTTCTTCTATTTTTGATTAATTTTTTCCACCATCTTCTTCTTCTTTGAAATATGACTTAGAAAGAATTCTATTTTTCAATTGCTCATGCACAAAAGATGCTACGTGAATTTAAAAATAAGTAAGTTTTAGGAAAAGTAATTCCGCTTTGTATTTTTTAAGTTATTTGTTCGGCTCAAGAAATATTATTTAAGATGACGAATGCATTGAAATTTGGAATGAAAGTTACTCAAAATTCAGAATACGTCTGTGCTTCTGTTTTTTGCTAGGTTGCAGATGAACTTACCAGTAAATTATTCTTTTCTAAAGAATTTTCTTGGAATAATCGTTATAAAAAAAATGTAAATATTTCTCATGATAACTATATCGTGTAAAATGTCTTTCTTTTTAATTTTTTTTAGCACAAAAGGTAATATTTAATGAGTTAACTGATTTTTAATTATTAAAACTTTTCTTTCCTTGTCTCAAAATGATATATCTTATGTCAAGATATTGACTGGGAATTTCATATTTTGATTTAAAATGTAAAATAAAAATAATTGCTCATAAAAAGAGCAGCAAGAAAACAGAAAAATTTGTCTTAAAATATACGCCATATACGTCGAAAATATGTAATTTTTTTAATTATATATCTTAGCTATACAAATAGACGAGACGTTATTACAAAGTATTTACATTTTGATTTAAAAAATTTACGAAGTCATATATATTTAATCATTCTTTACTAAATTTTTATATTCAAATTGTCAAGAAATCACCTAAGTTATCACATAGGACACTTCCACTGTTTGTGTGTGTGTATTTTAAAAGGATGTTTAAAAAAATAAACATATAGGACTTTTATTTTTAGTTACTCTAAATATTTTTAGTTTCAGCTAATTTTATTCAATGCTACTCGCATCCAGATTTTTTATTATTTTAAATAATTTACCTGAAAAATACTATCCATCTATTATTCTTTGTAATTAAATATAGAAATAAAAACTTATGTTTCGAATTTTTATCACATGTTGCTTATCACATGGCAATGTTGCTTCATTGCCAATAACATTCTAAATTAAAAAATATATATATTTGAGAAATATTACTATATTAACGACTGAAATGAAATTTCAATGAAAAAAATATTAAGAGAGTGACCTATTTTTCGCATATTGACACAGCCTCTAAATCTTTTTTCTCAAATATCTCCTGCGAATTTGAAATGATTTGTTTTAAATTTCATATCTCTGGATTTCTTATTATACAAAATCCATTATATAATGATCAGAAAATTTGAAGATTGCGAACAAATAAACATGTAGATAGCACTTCATACAAATGCATTTTACATATTTTTAAAAAAGATATTCTTCCTTTTATAAATCATATCAAATGTCCGGATATTTTTTGACGAACTGAAAGTTGATGCAATAATTATTTTGCTGTCTGACGTCATGGGCGAGCGCGGAATAAATGAATGACCACATTTCAAAATATCATATTTTCATTTATATTTGTGGAAAGGTTTGGAATGGCCTCATTATTACTACTTTGAACCCTCGATCTGTACTTACTGCATACATTTGTAAAAATTGTACATATTTCTGAATGACGTCCCAACGATAGAAGCATTTAATTTGAACATGAGGGAACATCAGACCGTTCTTAAGATCTTCCTTCGTCTCTGGTAAAAGTCTTTGAACTTCCCGCCTGATAGAATATTCTTCCTGTGGTAAAACAAATGAACTGAGAAACACGTTAACAAAGCGTAATCACTTAAAATGTTCTACATTTGTTCCTGAAAGTCTGTTGATAACTTCACAAATACATGCTTCATGTTTGGACTGGTCACTTGAATTTCTAGCCTGATAGGATATTCTTTCTATGGGAATACCAAAAGCACCTGAAATGAGAAACGCGTTAGTAAAAGAATTAAAGTGTTCCAATGTTGAAATGTTGACAGATACACGCTTCATCTCTGGAACGGTAACTGTTCTTTCTATGGGAATATAGAAATTACCAGAAATGGAACACACTTTACAAATTATCTACACATATTCCTGACGCTATGCCCTAATGTTAATGACTTCACAAATAAAAAAAAATTCGATACTATGAAGTTATCTTTGTGGTGTTAATGTAAGGAATTTTGATTCTTTTCTTTTTTGCTCATCTTCTAATGAATATTCTACGATATAGGCACCAAATAATATCATGTTAACTCCCTTATTATTTTTTTATGTCACTCACATTAACAAAGGACAATGTGTTTGTATTTCTGGATAAACTGTCCTGAAAAAAATTTCATCATAATCTGCGAATCAATACATTAAATCTAAAGCCACCTTTTGACAAACCGTGTACACAGAGGGAAGAAAAAGTACAGTATTTATTATGAAATAATAGTAGCTTTATCATGCCTTGATGATATGCAAACCTGAATGCCGTGCAAATTCTTAGTCTCATATTAAACTCTTAACGTTTGTTTTTGCCTTCAGCCCAGTTTCACAACTCAATGGAAATGGCTTTTACTGCTGTCTGTTTCATGGGAAGATTTTTTTAAAATGTTTCATGCATAAGCTTTATTATGCTATTTACTAACTGTCTAAATGTTCATTTTTTGAACTTGTTACATATAAAATGTTAAATAAAAGTTGTCATAAAATACTTGAATTTTAATAGCAAATAATTAAGATTTTCATATAGCTCTCATAACCGAATTCTTATTTTTACGCTTTAAACATTTCATCACCTTTGTTTATGAATATAGCTAGAATTCATTCATAATTATATTCTCTATATTTTTTTATCATAAAGTCATCTGTCACTTTTATGCTTTTTTGTAAGATCAGATAAGCGACGAATCTTTTGCAGTAGATCATTACAGCTGACTGTTTACTGTTTTGACACGATAGAACAGATTAGTTGAAGCTACTTTACGATGAGTAACTTTTATCCTTTAGAGACATACTAAAGCTCTACCTTTTTTTTTCAATAGAAAGCATCAGTGAATCTTTCATTATTTTTACAGATGAAATATTAGATAATGTAACGCAAACCACGGGCACTAATTATAAAGATGATAGGATACTGCGGATGAAACAATACGTATACTACCAGGGAATTGCAGAGATTAAATTCCCTGCTCTGCCAGCAGAAGATCAGTCTTACATTTCTAAAGAGATAGAGGTTACCAAATATTGACTTTGGGATCGAAGAAGCGTGAACTCCATTTCCTGCTCCAGTGTTCATGTCCTCTGCCGCATATTAAATTTTCGGCCTCGAATCAGTTCCGAAAGTGGTATTCTGGGTCTGACGTTGTGTTTGTCATAAGACTGCTATCCAAATTTATGAAACTCGTCCCAAAATAGTCCAAACTTCGAAACGGGACGTCAATTTTACTAAATCAAGCTTTCATCTACAAAGCGAAACTTTTCGAAAAGACAGAAAGCCCGATTAATTTTTGGTAGTTAAGTATTGATAAGATTTATTCTATCTCTTACTGAAGATATATGGATCGCTACCTCCAAATACCAATTAAAGCAACGGGAAGATTTCTTTCTTTCTTTTTGTGTCCAGAACTCGTATGCTAAGGCATTATAATTTCATTCCTTTCTCGCTTAGTGATTCAATTCTCCCATAAGCAGTTTTACTCTTCTGATGTTTGGACCGCTGTAGCCTGGTGGTAAAATCTCAGATTCGGAACCAGAGGGCTTCAGGTGTGAGACCCGATTCCACAGAAGAACTGTAGTGTAAGCGGGTCTGGTACGCGTAAAATCCGTTGAGGTCAAACATCCTCCCACTGGTGTGGAGTGGAAGCTTGGAGTGGGTTGGGGGCAGCTCAGGTGTCATCCTCGTCATCTGACCGCGGTTCAAATTTATGAGATCTCTCAACAAATTGCCCTAGTGTTGTTTTAAAACGGAACGGTAATATAATTAAACAAAACTAAAACTCCTGGTGTATTTTACCTTTTTACCTTCGTATATGTGAAATCTAGATTGACTGCTGAAAAAAGAAGAAAAAATTAGTAATCTGTGAGGCGATCAAAAGAGCCAACACATGTCATCTTCCAATGGCTTCAAGGGAAAAGGTAGTTTATTTTTTCCTGGCCCTTCACGAATATCTGTGAGTGGGAAAACATATCTGAGATGTAGTTCCCTAGGCAACCGAAGCTCAAGCGACAACGAGAGATACTATACATTTTTCAGGGGTATGAAGAATCAAAAACAGATTGCTCAGATCTTTTCCACACCAGACAAGCGACATTCTGAACGATCTTACTGATATAATGCTACCTAACTGAGCACATAACATATGCGAAGTCAAAGGTATTATGGTACGTTGTCGCTAATAAGCACTAATTAGAGCGGTCGCATAATCTATATGTGATAAAAGTAAAACGAATAATTTTTCAAACGCTAATTAGACTTTTCAAACAATGTCTAATTAACAAGATTTGTAGTATGCAAAGAAAGAATACCGTAATCGCAAAACAATTCATTCTATTTCGATATTTTAATGAAAAACTGCATTTTACACCCTGTGGATGAAAAATGCCTTTGGGGATTATGTTTCAGAGTCAGTTTCGCTATTTCTGATTATAATAACTAAAAGACATAATAAAGTAGAATAAATGGAATGTGTTACGTGGTAATTGTAATCAAAATTGTAAATATTTAAGAAATTTTGGTTCGAATACGTCAACAGCAAGCTAGTTTTCAAACGAAATAATCATTGAATTAGAAGACAAAAATCTGCCGTTTTGTTTTATCACCTAAATATGCATCAAATTAGAGATCATAATTGCAAAGAGTTGGCTCTGTGCTGTTGCGAGTTGCGCTGTGCTGTAATCGTGCATATGCGAAAATAAGAATTGAAAAAGCAGAAGCTGACATTTTGCATGGAATTGTCATTAAAATTGCATGCTGGTTTCAGTCGGAGGAATATTTTAAAAACATACATTCAGCTGTCTTCACTATCTACGAAACACAAAGCAGGTTATTTTGTATAAGTCTGAGAAGAGGTCGAGCTCTTTCACTAGTTAAATTTATTTCAACATAAGCTGTTACTTTTAACTAAAAGAAGCAACTATCTGGGTAATCCAGTGTTAAGGAAACGCAAAGAGAAAACCACTTGATAGTCGAATCACTTTTAATTATACACACATCTACAGAGTAACGAGTACTTTCATATTCGTTACGGAAGCGCAGTTAACAGTTAAATAAAGTTAATTTGCATAAGAGTAATTAGATGTAACAAAATTCAATAGATTTAATTCAAATTAAGTACGGAACATGGATATTGTCTGAAATCGAAATAAAGAAAAATATCGAAGGTGTCTGGAATAATTTGAAAATTCTTGTCACATAATCTAAAAAGCATATTGTAAATACTTTGATTTAAATGTTTTTTTTATTATTATTAAAATGGCGTGTTTTTCAAGATTTGTGTGTTTTTAATTTGCTTCGCATTTTATAAATCACAGAAGAATGAGATTGTTTATTGAACAGCTCTAACTGAAGCGAATTCATCCTCTGCTTCCAAATCTACTTGGGAACAAATTCCTCTTTAATTGCTGAATCAAGCTACAAACTCAGGATGGAAGCAAAAGCAGTCATCTCTTTTACTGGAAACTAGTTACCAGAACACTCTATAACATTTTTTTTCTCTTTAAGATAGCTGGCTTTGAAGCTGTAATTTAAAATGTTCTTAGAAGTTCCTCCCCTCCCATCGTATAATTAAAACTACGAACTATGTTGAGCCCGAAGAAGGGAAAAAACCCACTGCTTCATTAGTATTTAAATAGCAAAAGGAAGATTTCTGAAGCTGCGTTATCTCCGTTTTGGAGGGAGTACAAGTTCCAATTACTGGGGAAAATCTTTCAACATACTTATTTAGCAGATTGAGCATCTTTGATATTTCGTTTTCTTGGAAACTTCAGAAGATGAACTTTTTTTTCTTTCCAATAAGAAAAGTTAATTTGGAGCATTGCTGAAAATAATATTTAAATTCAGGTAATGAAATACAAGTCGTATGTAATTAATAGAGCTCGTAATAACCGTATAGTATGCATTGTTGGTTGTTGTAGATGCGCAAATATTTATATTCCTATCAAAGTAAAATATGCTGATAGAAATATAATATTATTGACACTTATTAAAAATGATTGTAAAACTTTTCTTAAAAAGCTGCTAACTTTTATGTAAAGTATGATCCCTCCTGACAGAAACGTAAATCTGACATGGTTATTTTAAAGAAATTAACAAATTTTTACCTAAATGTATTCAACTCTTGTGGAATTGTAAACCATCCTATAAAAAGTTCATTTTCATTTCCTGGAAATACAGTTTGATGTACCACAATTTAGTAATCTAAAACATGATACAAATGCTCAATTGAAATCACATATGTTTACTGATTCATATTTAAAGTTCTAGTGAAAGATAAGATCAATTTAATATATTCATTCCAAATCATGAAATCACTCGTGATGAAAGAATAATATGAAAAAGGGAGGCAAGTCATGTATCAAAAGATTTATAATTGCAGATTATTCAATATCTTTGCTTCATCAGTTAACGATCTCATACCTGTCGGATTAAAAAAAAATGACGATGTTATGTTTACATGTTACCTTTATTTGGAACCTTAATTGTATAGGACATAAATATTGTTTATTCTCATTTGAATTTCATCTTGCAAAGGTATTATTACCAGTGAAATAGTTGATTAGGATTCTGCAAGAAACCTGAAGCTCTTTAACTGTACACAAATTTACCAATCTAAAACTGTTGAAAATTATTTTCAGATGTAACAGATGCTTCTTCTCTTAACCAGTCTATATATTAATTGATTAGTTTTTTAAAAGTAGCTTCTATTTAAGTATTCCATTGAAGGACATAAGTTATATATAAGTTGTTATAATAATTTGACAGATAGAAGTTGCCAGTTAATCATATTTCTCGTTCCTTAACGAAGTCATTGCTCCTTGCAACTTAAACGACGCCTTTGAGTGACAATAAATTAATTAGAAGGCATCCTGGTCTAGAGGTAGCATGTTTTCCCCGTGATCTGGGTATCCTGGGTTCGAGTCCTGGTTCGGGTATGGTTGTTCTTTACCCTTTGTTCTATCTGTGAGGTGTGCGAAAGAGCCCCCATGTAAAAAGGGGTTGTACAAGCAAGTATGTGAGTGTTTTCTTCATATGAGCTAAAAATCAGACTTCTGCCTTCGGGTGTTCAGGGGTCTTTACCCTCAGAAACTACTGCACCTCTCTTTCACCAATTTTGAATTGTTGTTCAATCCAAGGGAGATAAGCGACAATAACCACAAATTAATTCTAATCAATTATATTAGCCTAAACATGCACCTAAAAGTGCACTGAACTGAAAGTTATTTAGCTATGTTTTGAAAATAAATATACTATTTTTTAAAACAATTATTTTAGCAGGAAAAAAATGCAAATATTAGTACTGAAAATGCATGTTAATAATACATACAGCCCAAAAGTGAAGCATTGCTTTAATTTTTAATCCACAAAACTTTAACATTTTAAACTATACAATGATAAATGTGAATAATTTAATATATTTCGTGCTGAGAAACTTCCGTTGATTTTGATCAGTGTCCGTTTTGTTATCACACAAGGGCTTATTTGGATCAGCCTGATAGTCTGATGGCAAGGCAGATGCCTGAATTGAGATGGAAGACTCAAGAGATTGAAGATTGAAGAGAAGAACTTTTATACTACTCTTTTGTTAGGTTCTTTCCTTCTGTCTTAGAATTAAAGCGCAACCCATAAATATACGATATTTAGAGGAAGACAAATTTGATTTCTAATTTGGAATCCAAATTTGATTTTATTATAAAGCTAGGACTTTATAATAATGGGAACATCAATTGACTGCATTACGATAATATAAATAAATTTTAGCATTTTGGATAGATAATGTTTGTATAATACTTACCATTTGCGGATTAATCCAGATGATTAGATTAATGCTAGCAATGAAGTTATAACGTATCTTAAGTTTGACTAAACTAAATAACTTTGGTTGTTAATGCGATTTTACCAAAATTCCATTTTGAAAGCTCAAACAATCTCATAAAAGGTTTATTGCTGACTCGGCTTTATACGAAATGCTGTTGTCCAAGAAAGAATAACGAAAGAACCAACAGACGTGATCTGTCTTTGGAAGAGAATTCGCACTTCGTCTTTGGTAAGTGGATTCTCGCCCCTCAGTTGCAGATTTACGATGTGTTGAAATGAACACCACAGCTGAGACTGCTCGTCTTTTACGATACTGTTTTACGATGCGTGGACAAGAAGCAGCGGGTGGAAAAGAGTCGTAAAAAAGGCTTCTGGGTTGCAGTTCATCAGTTTGACTGGGTCGCATTGCTGAGATCACTTACTGAATTTTTCATTACTTTAAACGCAATTTCATCCCAAGTTATGAGCAAAGGAAAGGCGTTTCTGATTTCATTTGTGGGAATTTTCTGATACAGAGCATTGATGATCTGAAGGTCTTGGTTTCGAAAGCAAGGGCCAAGACATGTGCTAGAGATTCAGGAACTTTACCTCTGGCGTGGATTGGAGAGTGGTATTGCCAATTCGTATGGTCTCAGCTTCAGTTGAATATTCGAATCCCAATTCCAGTGAAAAGTCACAAGGTATGAGAACTTGGTGCATGATAATGATCGAATGTCCTACTACTGGGAGCAACCGTTATGACATGCAAATTTGAAGCATGAATGCAGACTGCAATTTTTTTCATCGTCATGATATTGGTTCAAAATTACGATCCATTCCAATATAGCTATCGTGTTTAATTATAACTGGGAAGTTTACAACCTCACTCCAGAATTATTTTGCCTCTTTTTATTGCTAATTAGATAACAGGTAGGGCCGCGGTGGCCTGGTGGTAAGGTCTCGACTTCGGAGCTGGAAAATATCAGGTTCGACACCCGATTCCACTGAAGTACCGTCGTGTAAGCGGGAATGGTGCACGTTAAATCCGTCGGGGTCAAACGTTCACTCACTGGAGTGGTGTGGAAGTTTGTATAGGGGTGCCGACTCATTTGCCGTTCTCGTCATCTGACCGCGGTTCAAAATTACGAGGTTCGTCCCAAAATAGACCTAGTGTTGCTTTAAAACGGAACGTTAATATAACTAAACTAAACTAAACTAGATAAGTTCCGTTAGAAGAATTCAATGTCCTATGAATTCAAATAAGAAATCAAAGAATAAGTGTAGTGTTTGTAAATAATATGTAATTTTTATATCGAAATGCAGAATCTTTGAATGATTCAATTCCATTTTATAATTTTGAGAAGTGATAATTCTATGTCTGTAAGAAACGAAGACACGATGATTAAAGGATCTAAAAAATTCAAATCCAATGTTTTTCTGTATATCGAAAGTTTAAGGAAGGCATGAATATCATCATTATTTGATTACACTACAATTATTGACTCAAATTTTAAAACAGATCGAATCAAGTATCAAATTAGAACGTTAATGTAATTAAACTCATCTGTTGTTGTTGTTTATAATGGCACTTGCCATGGACAAGCTCGCTGAAAAAGTCAGCGATTTTAAGCCAAGGGAGCGTCTCTTGTTTTAGTAGCGCCGACTAGGGCCAAGAATATGTCTTAGCTACTCACATTCGCTTACACAATCCCTTTTTACACGGGGGCACATTCACACATCTTACAGATAGAACATATGAAGAACAACCATGCTCGAACCGGGACACGAAACCAGGACGCCCAGGTCACGTTGAAGGCGCAATACCCTTATGCCAGGACGCCGGCACTAAACTCATCTGAAATCAAATAATAATTAAACCAAAAAAAATGTTAAACCAATCATATCACTGAATGACGTCTCATTATAAAATATTAAAACTGAACAAACCGCCAAATGCACTTTTCAATATTTGTAAGAAATAAGTGGTTAAAAGAATTACTCTTTTATTAAAGCTTATTAAGTATTTTTTCAATTGCATGTCATTTTAATTAATTTACCCTTCCTTTCTTTGTTTAGTTTGATACTTGAGGATCTGTTGAAATTTCCGATAGAAATGAGGTAGAAAAAAAAATCCGCCCTCCCAAAAAAAAGAGTCCTTATTCGAAAAGTCATGTTTGGACTCAATAGGTGTAACACCGACTTTCGAAACGTACCGTTTTAATCTCTATCTCTACTAATATTCAAGTGAATGTGTTAGTGCTCTACAGGGAAGGCTTCTTGACTTAGAGCTACAAAATTCGGAACAAATATACTTAGGCAGTTGAGAATATGCAACTTGGAGCGATTTTCTTTGACATTTCATTTGCAACTTTTATTAATTAAAAATTGTAAAAAACTCCAACGTTCATGCATTAAATATTTTATAATTTCATTTTTTTAAATACTTAAAATTACGCCATTTTCAAACATTCTCCATCAAAAACAAGTGATTAGAATAATATCTCCTCTCGGTATTATATTCACTGTTGGATTGGTTAGAAATTGAAGCATAAGTTTAATAATAACTGAAAAATCTTAGAAATTGCATGAATTTCAGTTTAAAATCCTAAATTTTTGTGAAATTTTTATCTTTTTTTTCAAAATTTGCAATTAAAATTTGCAAGAAAACGAAGGAATTAGCTTTTTATGCAATTCAGTTTTTTAATTTTCAATTTGTAAATTTTCTTTTCTTTGTCTTCTTTACCACTCCAATAATATGTATCTTATCTCTTAAGCAACGGGAATCAACAGATTTAGATATTTCTAAAGATTTTTAATTTGAAATTGTACATTAACTAGTCCAAAGATACTTTTATCAATTAAAAGACGACACAAATTCTACTTAAATGCTTCCCAAGTGTTTATTGTGAGAAATTTCATCATTAGTGGAAAACAAAGATTCTTGAGTATTATACATCTATCTAAATTTGCAATATTGCCATCAAAAACAAAGAAATTTATATCGAAAATATTCCAAAATAATATTTAGTACACGGTAACAGAAATAAAAAGACAATTTTTAAATACCCTAACTAATAATAATGAAAAAAAATCTTATTCATAGTAATGTTTACAATCCCATTTTTAGTTTTTAAATTTTATTAAAATATCTTTAGTTTCATTTTTAATTATTGTAGACATAAAATAAAAACGTTTTGGGGAATATAAAAGGACAAGCTTCAAAAAAAATAGTTTGAAAAATTTATGATTTTTCCATCGAAAATGGGTTTTAATTTTGATAATGGAATGAATGTTGCATAAATCGAGCGAAGTAGCTCGTAACTATAAAATATATCTCAAATGTTTTGATAAATAAATCTTCTAGTGCTGTGATTCTGCTAATATTTCCATTTCATTTTCTGCCTGACAGTTTTTAAATTTGCGGTGTTTTCGAAACTTTTATTTGACACTAAGCAAACACAACAGATCGATGGATCTTCATGTGCCTTGTCTTTGTCACTGAAAACTCAATTTATTCCACATCAAATGCTCATTCTTTTGCTCGGCGTGTATGATAGATATTAAAGGTTTTCCAGTTTTTCTTGAAATAATCGATTTTCATTAAAAATAAAACTTTGGCAACCATAAAAAAATTATCGCATTAAAATAAAATTGCTGGCCTGTGTTAAATTAATTAAATTTTGTAATCTTTAAAGGTTTCAATCACATCTGCCAGCAAATCTTGTTAAAAATGGAAATAGAAAATATTATTATGCCGTTAAAAATCCAAAATATACACAAATAAAAATCCATTTTTAACATTTAATAGATGCAAAGCATGGGTTATTTCATGATGAGAATCAAATGCTTAGGGATTTTTCACATAAAAAATAAATAATGTAATATACGAGCTCAATTTAAATCCAATGGATGGTGTATGTGGAGTTCTGACTACCTAAAAATTATCGAAAGCTTAACTAAAACTTGCCTTCAAATATATTATTAATTCTGTAAATTAATTTTTCAAACAATAAGATATTTTCTCATTATATTTTGAAAATAGCTCTGGTACTGCTTTAAAGCAGGACGTTAATATAAATGAATTAAACTAAACAATTAAATCACTATATTTTGATTGTTCTAGAGAACTTACCATTTTCTGTGAGTCAAAGTAAAACTGGAAAGCAATGTGTGTGTGTTTCTTTTTCAATTTCAGATATTAAATGTAATGAAAATACAATTTGAATATTTTTTAATTAGGTAATAAGTAAAATATTTAATATTTACTTACAAAAATAATTTTTAGGTTTACATAGTATTTAGACCACGCATCACGCATTTTTATAATTATTGAATTCTTGGTTTCTTAAAATATAGAAACATGATAGTTTAATTTTAATATTTTGTGGGATATAATTTATTTCTAATTATATGTTCCAAACTTATTGGCATGGATCGAATAAGAGTTAAAAATAAGCTTTTCTGATTGATTTTGTTTTATTCTTCTAATAACACCACCATAAAATTATTTTTATTGGAAATGTGATATTTTCATTTTGGAACGTCTAATTGATGCCATAAATTTTCTATGGCGTTCAAGTCTGGTGATTGCGGAGGGTTTTTAATGACTTTAAGGCAATTGCACAGTAACCGTAAACGTGTATTGAGTGCGATATGTTTCAAATCTTTATTGAGATAAAACTGAAGTGGTTGATATACCATATTGTTGTGCACTATGTTTTAAATTGCCTTTTAATACATTGATATTAGCATACTGATTCATTGTAGATTCTATAAATACTAATCAGCCAACATCTGCTGCTGCCGAAATTCAATTCCGTGCCATCACGCTTCTTTCTGCATGATATTTTTTTCTTTTGATTTAGTTACTTAATTAGAGTTTTGACACACTTTGGCCTTTCTATTCCGTAAAAACAAATTGAATTTTGACTTATCGGTGAAAATTAAATAAAAGTTAAACATCTCCCTTCTTGTCCTTTTTTACAAAATATAATCCTTTAATTCGACTTTTCTTATATATAGCTTGTTTCTCGCAACAAAACTTTTTTCTAAAATTATTCTTTTGACTTCTGGGTATGCACTTTAATTTTAAAATGTTTTTATTCCAAAATTTAATTTTGGGTATTTATAGTAGATAATAAATTGACTTTAGAAGCTCAAACTATCTTGGATTTCCTACATCATAATGAAAACAGGATTTTCTAAGTTGAATAATAATTTATCCTGGTTTGTCAAGCACTGTAAAAAGTGGACAGTATCTAGCGAGTACAAGAAAAAAAATGCAAAAAAGAACTCTATCTGACCTTTTATTCTTGATCATGTACTCTACCGTAGACTGAGCCATTGTATATATTTATTTATTTCATTTATTTACTTATATTTTTCATTTGTTTATTTATATATTTTTATTTTTTTCCTGTTTTCTAAATTTAAATTGACTATCTTCGGTAAATTTTATTATTCACTAATTATGTTTCAATGATACTGTTGCTGTGGAATATTATGTAGGTTCTTCTGCTTGAGCCATTTACACCTCTCTACTTTTTCTTTTTATGCCTGCTCGTTTTTTTTTTCGGGTTTTTTTTATTTGGCTGTTTTTAGCTTTTAGTACACAAGCATATGAAAGTTTTGTTT
The DNA here is from genome assembly GCA_026543865.1 of Argiope aurantia. NCBI lineage: Eukaryota > Metazoa > Arthropoda > Arachnida > Araneae > Araneidae > Argiope > Argiope aurantia. The sequence continues at coordinate 226,406 of JAPMOR010091409.1, read as the reverse complement.
TTGAATAGCTTGTCCTTTGATAGCTATTTAAATTTAATTATTTTTGGTATTTTAATTATGAGCTTTTTACCGGTGTAACGCCACTTTTGGCACACACGCCTAATCATTATCAGAATACATCAAAATAGTGGGATTTTGCTTAACTTTTCGATTTAATCTATCATGAGAATTAAAAAAAATTTCATTCACACTTCTTGGATTTGTTCTGCAAACCTTGGCCACGTTTATATCTTTTAATAACGCTCTGAACGATGGATCAAGTTCTATCGAGCATTTACACGATTTACGAATTGATTTGCATAACTTAAAATAATGAACAATCAGCTCCCGTTTACTTCAAGTTGCTTATTCACGTTGAAGTCTCATGATCTAAACTTCAAACTATGAACTTACTTTCGGAATGACCGACCCTTGTTTCAACGTGACCTCGTATTTTTAATACGGAATTTGTTTTGATTTCCTTCAATCTTTGCAAGACTATTCTATACATGAACTTGACTTTAAAACTGGCAAAGTTTTGAAAATGCTTTAAAAAATTTATCTATAATATTTACAATTATAATAAAATAACAAGAACTTTTATTCGAATAATTGATTGCACCTTACTGAAAAAATATTATTGAAATATTTTCGTTTTTAGAAACAACGTCTGAGATTTATGCAGCGATGGAACAAATAATGTTGAGTAAAATGTTTTTCTTTGACTAATTGTTTGTATACATTAATTCTCTTCGCAATTTCTCCTTTTTATATCAATTTTTTAAAGCGTCCTTATATTGATCTCAGAATAAATTATTGTGATTGTACAAATTCCTCAAAATTTTTATTTTTTCATGAGCGAGATATACATAATAGAGGACTTTCTTTAGCATCCACCTAGAGATTTCGATGCTTTTGGCCTTCCCCAAAAAAAATTTTGAAAGGATGTTCTAGCCTGCTTTTTAGAGTGTACATGAGCACAATAATTCATAGGCAGTGCATATTAAATGGTCAAAATTGGTTAGTGATCTTAATTTCAAACCTGTAGATTTTCACCAAATTTTGGATTTGGTCAGTTAACGGGAAATAATTATTTCCTGTAGACAGATTAGATTCCTCATTCTTCCATAAAACGCATCCTATTTGCATGGGTCTAAGTTGGCAGCCATTAATATTAAAGGAAAATATTACATATAAGTCTCGTTACTGACAGTGGAAATATAGAAATAAATATTTTTGTGTACAGACTGTATTCTTTGTGGTTTGCTGTTTTGCATAAATTCTTTTCAATCGAACTAGGGTTTCCAACATTATCTTCAAATAGCATCAAAATTATGAAATCAGAAAAAATGAAATGAAATCCGAAAACCTCGCAAAAAAACTTATTTCGGGCCAATTGATGATAATTTGTGATGGGTTGCGCAACACATAATCAGAACCATTTGAATCGGGCAAAAATAACACAGAGGCCAATAGCGGCATTGATATTAAAGAAGACAAACAAAAGAACGAATGAAAGAAATCCTGCCGTGCGCAGATTTACAAAAGGTGGTTTTGCACGTACGTTTCTTAATCTTTTCTTCGTGATTTGAATAACGTTGCAGATTTTCAGATTGCCAAAACTCCACGTAAATTGTCTTTGATACAACTGCCGGCGAAGGATTTTCATACGTAGGAAAGGAATGAATGATTTCTTAATGCTATCTTACAGAAACAGCAGTAATATTGAAGAAGAAAATAAAGCGCTCTTAGCTTGGTAAAAATTAAATTAATTGTCAAAAAATGTTCAGAAAATCTTTGCGTTTGCATTCAACATTGGCACAAATGAAAAAAAAAAAAGATGAAACTTTATGAAAAGCTTGAAAAAAGTCGAAACGTTTAGAAACTTGTATAATCCATTGTCTCAAGCAAATATCAATTTATAAAGTTATTGTATCATGTAATTACTTAAGAGTGATAAATGAAGCCCTTTCAAATAATATTTGTTTCGTTTTCCCTTTCGAATTTCAGCGATATTGATGTTTGCTTAAATCATCCATTTTTTTTTTAAATTCATACCATACCTCACACATTTCTTTCATAGAAAATAAACTTCGCAGAACATACGATTTGGTCATGCGTGCAATTTATAAACAACGTAAATTTACAATCGGTAAACCATTACTGTGCGAGAAGGCATTTCATTGCTATCTATAATAGAATAAGACAACGAAATCTGTAACATTGGGTGGAGTTAAAAATATATCCTCGAGTATGCGTCATTTTCGAATGAACAAATCACAACAATTATTTTGGGGCTGAGCAATACAGATGATGCTTTTTAAAAAATGTTTAAATTGGTCAATTTAAGTAAATCGGTGTAAGAATAATCCTAAACACATATAAAAATTAAAAACCTCACACTTCATTACATTTTTATATAGGATTGCAGCAAAGGTCAATGAGCTGTTGTCTACAAGATTTATAATTTTATATTTATGATGATTTATTGTTAATATTCTTTCCGCTTAGTTTTTTTATTATTTGCATTAAATTTGTTTCTGTTAAGGGATCACTATTTGTTTCAATTCTAGTGTTTCAGTTTTGATTTAAGTGTTACCGAATATTATGAATAGGGAACATCCTACAGCAAAGAGGCAAATCTTTTATAATTACTAAACATTTAGATCTCAAATGTATTTCAAATAATATACATATATATTTATTTATTAAGCTCTCTGCTAATATGCATGAGGTTTCCTATTTAAATGTTTGTCTGTGCAATCATATCTGACATATTATTATGGATAACAATCTGTTTAGACGTGTGCATCTTTCAGTTCTTTTATATAATGACATGGAGACTTAGTTTCTTAGCTTTATTCCAGCTTTTGTTTCTGGATTGAATAAAAATCTTCTTATTTGAACCTAGTTCGGAACATCTTAGAATACCTGCCGGGTCTGGTTTCTGGTAACGGCTGAACTTCTTCCTCAGGAACTAGAGTCGTCATTCGACCATAAATCAAAATGGGGATATGCATCCCAAATTGAATTTCATTGTAGAGGAAATTACAACATTTGTATATTAGACATAAGTATAATGATTTTGCTTGATTTCTATTTGTCATATAAGAATTATACAAAAATAAAATATTTGATTTCTATTTGTCATATAAGAATTATGCAAAAATGAAATATTGCAATCGTTAAAATTTTCAACCTTGAAATGTTTAATAATTCAAATTATCATATAAGAATTATTAAATCTTGAAATGTTGCCAAATTTTTCACATTATAGGCATCCCTGAATCCAAGAAAATCATTCTGGAATTATATTTCCTAGAAACATCATAACTGAAAAAGAGGAACGGCTAAATGGATGAAATCTCACCTAAACTATATTGAATTTTGCTCCCGATCAACCAATGAGAAGAGATTTAAAAGGCTTCACTAAACTAAAAAGCTCAATCCAAACGCAGGGTATCATCAAAGTAATAGAGATAGTTTTTGATAAAAAAAAAATACAAGAGATGTAGGGTTTCTTTTTATTTAAATTTAAGTCCAAGATACGATTTTGAAAAAATGCATTCTTATCCACAAAATTTTTCAAAATCACATCAGCCCAAAACATCAATATTTATTCACTCCTTCTTGTATGTATTTTTGTCTAGGAGATTCGATTTCTATAATGCCAGCTCGTTGACACATTGCACTGTCATTATCTCAACCAAATTATCTCCTCGTAGACACCCGGGGTGGAAAGGGATTAGAAAAAGATCGTCTGCTTATTAAGAAGACGATACCCAAAAGGAGAATGCTGCATTATGCATGGGAGGATGGAGCCTCCTTTCGGAGAGCGCATTCTGACGATACTTGAGCCTCCTTCGCTCCAAGCGCCGCCAAGAAATAAAGCAGGGGGGGGGGATTGAGTATATAATCCAGGGGAAGACGTGACAGTGGTATGAATAGGAAAAGAAGTGAAGTAAGGAAGGGATGTCCGACATTTATGTCTTTCGCCCACAATCGCAATTGAATGGAATTTGTAAGTTAATTTCAAGTGAGAGAAAAGAACGAAAAGAATATCAGAGTGAGTGGACGGTTGTTCTTTTCAAGTTATTTCGACGCCTTGCTTTATAAAGGTTAAACAAATTTGAGACTTTTGCATTTGAAAATACTTTTTTTGTATAAAAGAAGAAAAGGGGGAAAAACAATTTTTTTAAGACATATTGTGATTGAATAAATAAATGAATGAAAAAATCACGCTATTTAGTTCCGAGAAATATTTCTTTATTTTAATGATTCGTAATAAGCTAGCTTAAATAAATTTGTTCAACTGAATAGATTGAAGACAAGTTTATCTGTAAAAAAGTATAGTTTTCCAAAATGCTTCGAAAAATTAACGAAACAAAAAGTTTGATTGTAAAAATAAACAGTACAAAACAGAACTGACAATTGAAATTGAATTGGTACTTTTTTTTTCACTCTAATCTCTCTGAAAAAAAGACGGCATTTTTACTAGTACTGAACCTTATTATTCTCCGGGAGGGGGTGGGGGCGACCTGTTAACGACTTAAAAGAAAAATCAAGTAAGAAAAAAAATATAGGCATATAAGTTAATGGGAAAATCTTTAAAAACTAATTTAAAGATTTTCCCATTGGTATTTGAGATGTTGAGATTGATTTCCATACGGTATTTGAGATGTGCGGAGTTTATTCTTGAATTTTGTAATTCATTTCCACAGCTTTAGGTGGAACTATCTGGTCTGTAAAGTTTCAACCCACTCACCCACACATGTTCTCTTTATTATTAGTATAAAATAAATAGAGGTTTAATTATTTGATTTTCTTTCATTTTCAAATAAAACTAACGGAGAATTTTATTTTATATAAGTGAAGGTTACATAAAGAGTAAAAAAGTAGAATTCAATAGGCAAAATTTGGAAATGCATCGGCATTTAAGCTTTTAATAGCACTTTGATATCATTGTACTTCACTCCATCAGAATGCCTTAATGTAATATTTTTTCAGCTATTCTACATATTGCTGCAGAACACTGCTGGTGGTAGTTTATGAGCTTCTCAAACTAGACATATTTGTAATGACCTCGGTGGCCTGGTGGTAAAGACTCGGCATCAAAACCAGAGGGTTTCAGATTCGAAACCCGATTCTACTGAAGAACCGTCGTGTAAGCGGGTCTGGTGCGCGTCTGCCCACACCACACCAGCGAGAAGACGTTTGGCCTCGACGGATTTAACGTGCACTAGACCTGCTTACAAGACGGGTCTTCAGTGGAATCGGGTCTCAAACCTGAATCCATCCGGTTAAGAAGCCAATACCTTAACACCAGGCTACAGCAACCCGTGGAGTAATGGACCTCGAAGTATTGGACTAATATATAAAAGGATCCAGAAGTTGCATGGTGAATTATTTCCCCTTTTCCCCGAATATTTTAACTTTAATTTTCTTATCCTCGTGGGCACAAATGGCGAACCCACCCCTTCAGTCTTGAGCTTGAGACCACAAAGTCGAGCGATTTTCGAAAAGTTTTGAATGGAATTTGGGTCAATCATTAGAAAATCATTCATTTCTTTCCACTCCTACCTTTTTTTCCCCAAGAAAAAAATTCCGCCTTCAGATCGGTGGAAGCTCTCCATTGGAAGCACGTTCTTTTTTATTAAGATGAATGGGCAATTTGTTTCAAGTTAAAATTTTCTTTTTCTTTCCTCCTCCTCCCTTTCCCACCTCTTCAGTTCGCTTTTGGATTTTCCCAAAGCACGAATCCAAAACGAATCGGAATTTAGAAGTTGGCGAATCCTATGTGGAGGGTGAACTGAAAGGGGATAACGAGTAGAAACCAGAAAACGGATATTTTTCCGGTAAATTTTTGGTCCGATTTTATTTGCGTTATATTATACCATGTTATTTGGATAAGTGGATGTCACAACTCCTGAGGCTGATAATTTGTATGTATATTTTCTGTTGATTTCTAAAGTTTTGAAAACTTTTAACGAATTAAAAAATTGAAAAAGTATTAGGGGTTTTCGCAATGAAGCATTCAATTTTGATTTAGGTATCGCAGAGTAATTCTAAGAATAATAACACTGCAGATAACAAAATAAAATTTCATATTACTAAAATTTGATGCCGAAAGATGTTTGAAGATTTAAAAAAAAAATACTTATAAAATTTTTCTCTTAACATTGTTTTTTTGTAAAACTATAATTTCTCCCTCTTTTTGTAAAAATTATTCTTTTGGAAATAATTTCTTTTTTAATTTTATGAAACATTATAGTAGAAATTTATATACTTTAATACTGACTTTGAGAATAATTTGAAGAAAATAAGTATATTGTTGCTCCTAATTCAAAGAAAACATACAATAAAAACTTTAATTAACTTTTTCAAATCTATCTATGGGGCAGAATTATTGCTATATATGATAAATGCATTTCATATTTATGTAATATCACATTTGCATTGAGTATGTTGAAGTTTAACTAGGTGATTTATCGACGCATAGCTGTGATACAACACCCTACTTTTGTTATAAAGTAGGGTGTTGATAAATATTTTCCAAAATGTGAAATACCGTATCGAAATGAAATGGGTGTCTAAAGTATACTTATTTCGATAATATGTCCCAATGCAGAAAATGTGAATTGCGTTCACGACAGCAATTTAGTGGAAATTAACAATAAGGCACGAGCAACATTCTTATAACACATTAAATGCATTAAAATGAACAGGGTTCTTCTTAACGATTAGTATTTTTAAGATATAAGTTTTTATTTTTTATATAAACAAAATAATTTAATAAAAATTGAATATATTAAAATCAAATGCAATTAACGTCCAGTTAAATATAATATGCTATGTGATAACGACATATTAGAAACAGACTTTTCAAGAAAACCAGGCAAGTAATGATTTTTGAGGAAACATTTAATGCGATTTTCTTCTAGAGGCTTAGGAGGCCGTGTTGGTTTTGGTAAGGTCTCGGTTTCAAAACCAGAGGGCCTCAAGTTCGAGACACGATTCCACTGAAGAAACGCCGCATAAGCGGGCTTGGCAAACGCTAAATCCGTTGGGGTCAAACGTCTCTCCGCTAATGCGGTGTAGAAGCCTGGAGAGAGGGAGCGACAGCCCAGGCGTCGTCCCCGCCATATGACCGCGGCTCAAAATTATGAGGTCCCTCCTGAAATAGCCCTAGTGTTGCTTTAAAACGCACGTTAATTTAACTAAACTAAACTTCTAGGGATTTGGAATAGACGTATTTCTAAAATGTCCACAGCAGAAAATGCCAGGCATAGTATTTTCTTTTTCCTGTAATCTGTAGAAACTGTAGAAAGTATAAAAACTCTTATCTACTATTGCTTTCATATATACACAATTGGATTCCGTGATTTTTGAAATTTTAAAATATTTTTCTGAATAATTCATTTAGTCATGTACCAAAAATTCAATTGAAATTATTTGCAATAAAATTTTTTGAAGTCAGCTGAACGGCAACAGCAATTATTTAATACTAAAAATAAATTATTTATGAGTATTTTAGTAAAGAAAATGTGATTATTCAGCATTAAGGACAGTTGAGAAATTCCAAGGAAAATTTGCACATTTCTGGACGTTAGCTACTCTGATATGCCCCGGTTTTCTTATTCTGTTTCCTGTGTTTTGTTTCAATTTGCCCCTTTTTTTTTCAAATTCTTCTATAATTTGAAATGCATTAAATCTTCCAGTAGGTTCTTAAATTTCTAGTACTTCTTTGAGAATTTTTTGGGTATATAGGTTTAAATGGGTTAAATTTTAAGAAAACGGTAATTACAATTAGAATGTAGCATAGGTTTCTTTCCTATTTCTAATATGAAATGAATACACAATATTTACTGTTTAAGATATTATTTATTTTGTTACATAAAAACCCTTTTGTACTATTACCTTCCTCCATCTTTCAGGAAGCCTTATTGTGCTTTCTTTCCAAAATTGTTGTATTTTGGACAAGAAATAATCCTCAAGGTGCACTTTTATTTCGCTGATGGATTTCAAGCGCTTATCATGAAGAGAATTATTTAAGGACAGAAAGAAGTTATAATCAGATGGGACGAGATCTGGACAGTATGCAGGATGCGGTGAAACATCCCAATCAAACTTTAAGAGCTTCTCTCTTACGACTAATTCAATATGTGTTCTTGCGTTGTCGTGATGAAAAACAGCGCCACGTCTATTTATTAATTCTGGCCGTTTTCTTGCTATGACAGCTTTCAATTGATCCAATTGATGACAGTATTTCGTAGAATTTATTGTTTCACCTTGAGGAAAGCTCTCTAAAAAGTTACGCCTTTCCAATCCCCCAAACGGACAAAAGATCTTTTTTGGGGTGTTCCAAACGAAACATACTGTGAAAGAGCTCTGGTATGACTGAAACCGATGACGTAGATGGCTAATAGATAAGCCGTCATGTTTGCACAAGCAGAGCCAGATAAGGTCATTCATAGTGCGATGAGAAACTTTTGAAACACCCTGATTTTATTATAAATTCTATGCATTCATATTCTGAAAAAATAAATTAAAATCACGACGGTCAGAAACGGTTTCCAGTCAAGCAACCAATGTAACTACTTAATTTTTAGACAAATTTGCAAAAGTTCCCGATATATATTTATACATTCGCTTGATATGAAGTAAAATTTTAAATTACTCACGAATCAATACACTCTATCCCCCCCCCAACGCCGTTTACATGTAAAGCGTACCAAAGTAACTTTAGCTTAAAAAAGTTTTAAATTTTTATTTGTTGACCCTGCATTTTTGTGAAAATTGTCGATCATTTTGCAGTTTCAACAAAGTAGTGATACAAGAAGAAATTTTTTTTACTTGGTTTCCTCAATCCAATAATTTAGATACAACATCAGATAAATATATATAAAAAGAAGCTTTAAAACGAATCCAGTTTTTGACTTAATCCTTGTATAGAGGAGAGGAAATGTTCCGAGACAATAAAAATTATTTAGAAACGTGAAATTTGCTGCGAATTAGTTGCACACTTTGCAATATTTTATATTTTTCTTTCTTGTATATGTAGTAGTATTTACCAAATTTTGAGATAAATCCAACCAGGGGCTGACTGTCTGTCAGCCTGTGCTTTCAAAAGCATGTAAGCGCGATAACTCGAAAACGTAGTGACTTAAATATATCAAATTTGATAAGTGATTTTATGACTAAAATTGTAGTTATTGTGATTCTGCATCAAATTTTGGTTTCAACCGTTTGGGGAAAACATATCTAAAACGCATATTTGATTTCGTATACTATTAACCATATGTCAGGAATTAATCGCCCAAATCTTCTCCAAGAATGTCACGATAAATTAAGTAAAAATGCTAAATTCACTCCGAAAGTTAATATTTCGTAACTATTGCACGCCATTGCTATACAAGGCTTTCTCAGGCTTAATATCTTTATTAGAAAACATACGAGAAAATTTTGGGGAGCCATTTGCGGTGATAATAAATATAATATTATACTATTAGTCAATAACAGAAGTTTGCCACACTCAAGAAGAAAAATATTCTTATTCCTAGAATATTATTGATTTCTGAATAAGGAACTACTTTCAAATACTATATTATTATATATATTTATTTAATAAGTATTTTATTATTGTATACATATTTTATATATTTATCAATATGTATTTATTTTGTAAATATTTTGATTCATTCATTCTCTTTAAACGATATTTCAAATACTCTATTACAGAACGAATAAAACAAATAAGGTTGCTCCACTTTCACAGTTAATTTAAAGAAATGTTGAATAATAATTGTTCTTTCTTAAAGTTCAGCTGAAATCTTGGGGTGCTCAAAGAAATACTCTTATCATAATTCAGTTCATATTTCTTGCTCCTTACGGCATTTTAGGCCGATGATGCTAAATTATTCGTATTGTTGTGTTTCAGGTAAGAAGGGAACAATGATTACAAGGACGACAGCCATCGCAGCAGAAATCAACGTCGGTTGATTGGCCATTAACCAGGTGAGTCTGATTATCAAGCATATATATATATATACGTTAGGATTAAAACTATGGAACTTTCATGATTATGGTAATATTATAAATATATAAATAAAAAAAAATTTAATGGCAACTCACTTACTTTTTCTGCGCAAATCGATTAGCACATTTAAAAAGCATGAAGGCCTTTGTAATGCTACACGTATGACGAAAATAGACTGCTTAAAATCTTTGCAAAGAAGAGTGTTGTAAAAGTCCAACAAGAGAAAAGGTGGATTTTCGGGAAGGGGTGATTAAAAGTAGGCAAACTTTTAATATGCCCCCCATCGCAGATGATAATGCATTGAATGCAGTAAATGGTTGACATGCAGTAGATTGTTGTAAAGTCAGAGGAGGAGTCTGTATAACCATTCATTTAATGGCATCTTTCAGTTCTGGTCAAGCTCATGGATTGGATGTGTGTCATCTATCATCAAAGTGTTACAACATTTGTCGGACACATGTGATGGCGGGTACCATCCATACAATGTCATTAGTAACTTTTTGCTGCTGCAATTCTACAACATTTTTGCATATCAAGTATTTTTGATGGAGCACTTTTTTACACTTATGGAAGTATTCGAAGAAGCATGTTCTCTGGATAAATGTTCTCATGATGCCACAAAACACAGCCATTTTAATTTCTGTAAAGGCCTGAGTTGGTGCCCTGTTAGGGCAGCCACTTTGCTTTCCCAATTAATAAAAACCCTGCCTTATCCATCCATAATATTCGTTGTGGCCATCACCTATTTTCATCATATCTGGTGACGAAAAATTTCGTAAAATTGACACATTGTTGCTCGTTTCCGGGTTGATGACTATCACATATATATTAAATTATTTCAATTTATATATATATGTGTGTGTGTGTGTTTATACAATATATATGTTATTCTATTAATTTTTGACCAAATCCAATGAATTTCGTGCACTTATTATAATCATAAATTACAATTATGAACATTTCATTTATTTAAAGCTTGCATCTTTTTTAAAGCAAAACATAATTAAAGAACAAATTCTAACAACCACATTAGTTCTAAGTGATGTGCAAAAATTTTAGTAAGGAAAGGAATATAAGAAAATTTGGTAATTTTAAAATGTATAAAACCTATTCAGAAATAAAGATAATTCATTTCTATTCGTAAAATTGAAAACTGTGATGATTGCTATTTTCTATGATAAAATAATGTTTACTTTATCTCAAAATTCATTTATTTATTGAACTGAATACGAGGTTGGGTTGTTCTATAGAAAGAGGAACACCAAATGGGATTTAATAAGGCTTAATCAAGCGCAAAATTTAAAAAAAAGTACTCCTTTTTAAATATTTCTTAAAAGATAAATTTTAATTAACTGAAATTGGCTTTACAAAAAAAAAAACCTAAATGCCAAAAAAGAGTGTTAGCAAATTGAGAGAGAAGTTTAAAATGTTTGGAATTGTCATAACCTTATTTTGTAGTTTAGCAATAAAAATGTAATCATTTTAATGAAAAATTAAAAAAAATACCTCGCAGGTGGAAGCAAGAGTCTTAGTATTGTATGCATTTTAGTACATAGAAAAATGAAAGACGCAAAAATATGAACTCGAATCATAAGAAACGAAACATCTAGTATAAAAATATATTGTCCATCTGATATTAAAAGATTTACCTTACATGTATGACTCCGACATTCGATTATTGACGACTGTTGTTATCGTCAATTATGCACCTACCAAATTTATAATTAGTAATATGCATCATGGCTTTAATTATAACCCGTTAACTGCTGAATCAGGGTCATAATTAAAACACAAGCAAATACTTTTTCATAATTTATTTTGAAAATATTTATATTAATTTTTTACTTGTTTTTAAATGGATACTATACAGACCTTTAAGCTGAAATATGTAGTACTTGCTCTACAGGAATGCTTTAATAGTAAACACTACACACCTTGAATTAATAGTGTTAATTGGTTCTATTCGCAATATCGTCCTGAAAATATTATCTCGAATCCTGTGTCAGTCATAGAATTTGATGCCATAAATTTTTATCTCGGCATCATAGGTGTGGCTATTTCGTGCTTTGTTCCAGAAGTGAAAATCTGTGAGACGTTCCATTGTTTCTTGCGGTCATCAATATCCAAAATTACGCCCACAGGGCGGAAATACAAAAGGGTGTTGGTCAGTTTATGGCAAAAAGGATACGCCATTCCAAGAAGCTTTATATATCCGCTTCGAAGAAAATTCATTCCGATTGCTAGGATGGTGGAAAAAATAAGTGATTCTCCCAGGAAGTTACTACAGTCTATGGATCTATTAAGAAACTATTAGGAAAAGGAGAGTTATTCTTTTTTATCATTTGCAGTTTCCAATATGTTCATTATTTTAATTTATAAAATGTGTGAGATTCTTGACACCATGTTTTGCTGCAAAGAAGCTGTTTTTAGAATTAAACATTGTAAAATCATACCAACGGTAGTGATCTCCCCAAATCATTCTCACATATTCTTTAGTAAGGAATTATCTCATGTTCTCTAGTAAGGAATTATTTCATATTCTCTAGTAAGGAATTATCTCATATTCTCTAGTAAGGAATTATTTCATATTCTCTAGTAAGGAATTATTTCATATTCTCTAGTAAGGAATTATGTCATATTCTCTAGTACCTCGATCAATACCTTTTGCATGGTAATGGCATATTATAGTTCTGAAATATTAACTTTTGGTGTGAATTTAGGATCTTTACTGAATGCATCGTGTGATCTTTGGAGAAGTGTTTTGGCGATTAATCCCTATATGGATTAAAAGTATACGAAATTTGAATTAGCGTTTTAAACGCGTTCTATACTAAAGACATTAAATCCGTGAACTGAATTTTATCTGTCTAGCTCTCTTTTGTAGCAATCATTCTGATTTATATTCGACCAGCCTGACAAACAGAGAGTTTGCTTAAAATTTGATAAAAATCTTCAGATTTAGTTTTAAGTTCATACACCAAATTTAATTCGTTTAGCTCATAGCAGATTTGAATTATCTTTGCCACAGGCAGATGGACTTATACAAAAATGTGTTTTTCGAACTCAGGGTGATCTAAAAAAAAAATAGAGATTCTCAAAAATTTAGAATTGAATATTTTTGATAATTATAATACTTTCTCTGTACTTCGTATACATGAAAGTAATGAATCGAAATTTTGGCGCTTTTGTCTAATAAAACTCTAAATAAAATAACCGAACCATTGAAAACTGGAGTGGATTAAAAAAGATTTTTTTTTTTAAATATTGAGAAAATATTATTGTGTGATCTACAAAATCAATCAATGAAATTTAAATTAAGAGAAAAGACATTTTGTACGGTAATATACGAAGTTAGCTAGAAATAAAATAAAAATTCTTATCGAATTTTATTAAAAATCGTTTCTAACGAGTACTTACTTTTCCAGAAATGCTTATTTGTCAACTGTGCAAAACTATATTCTATAAAGCGTTTCCAACGATTTTTGCATCATTTATATCTCATGACGCAGTTTACAGATAGTGTGTCTGCCTATAACCCTTATCATTTTGAAATGGGCTGAAACAAAGGTTTCAAGGTAGATTTCTCTTATAAATTAAACACAGACACGCGAAATGGCAATGTTAAAGACAACTTTGATAGATTTTCTTCATTTGTTGCTCTTTAAACTTCGAATTTTAAAGGCAAGTCTATTCCCAAAAATAGCACCATACATTTATTTACGTGAATGTTTTTACAATTTATGATATGTATTTCTTTATAGTGTAGGATATCAGTATGTGGTCATTTTTTTATTTTTTCCCTTACAGTAATTGATGTAAAAATAATGTTAAGACTTAGGAACTGTTGAAAAAAATACCCATGACTAAATACAGCATTTAAAAAACTCAATCCTTTTACTTCAGTTTCTAGCTCTGTAGATTTCTTCAAAAAGTTGATTTCATAGGAGGGCTGTTCCTCTATAACGTCCATAATGACCATAATTTTTCCTGTAATTTCAATCTGAAACGAAGAATACAGTTTAATGTAAACTGAGTGATAGAATTGACAAGACTTTATTCATCATCGGAGACTCTGGATTAGTTCAGAAATAGAAAACTAAAATGTAGGCTATTAATAATGATGTTTTAATTTAAAATTACCTCATTTTAAAATTATGCAGTATGATTTTGAAATAATAAAAATATCTCCTGTTTTGTGTTTCTGATATTCATAGATGGCAGTATGATTTTAATTTTATAAATTTGCTATGATTTGAATTTTATTTATTTGCTTGATTCTGACTTTTGAGGGGGCTGCGGTGTTTTGGTGATAAGGTCTAGGCTTCGGAACCGGATGGCTTCAGGTTTGAGACCCGATTCCACTGAAGACCCGTAGTGTAAGCGGGTTTGGTGCACGTTAAATCCGTCAAGGCCAAACGCCCTCACGCTGGTGTGGTATGGAAGATTGAAGAGAGGAGTTCCAGATCAGGTGTTTCCTCATCATCTGACCGTGGTTAAAAATTATGAGGTCCGTCCCAAAATAGCCCTAGTGTTGCTTTAAAACGGGACGTTAATATTACTAAACAATCTGATTTTTGAATTGTTCATGCTTTGGATGATTAAAAAATAAATTTTAATGTTGATTTTAAATAAATATATTAATAGCATTAAAGTTATAGTTCCTAATTTTATTTTAGAATTCCTTTTTATTTACACTCCTAACGAAAAAACGGAATTTGATCTGACTTTTAGAAAAAGAAAAATATCATCATTTTAAAATTTTATTTAAACTATACAATTCTATGAAATAATTTTTTTAAAAAAAAATCACTCATCTATACAAAAAAAAACTTTATCTAATTCTATAGAAATGAAGAAAATTGGCGAAATTGAAGGCAAAATTGTGTATATTACTAGGAATAAAAGGAGGAAAAAATCTTGAAGTCTCGTCATTTTTTAAAGCAATTTTATGCAAGAAAAATCTATTGTTTTTTTAACAAGGGTTCGAAGCCCTCTTGTAAATCCGAAAGAATTTGCTAGAAAAGGCAGGGGGAGGAAAGATGGCAACGGATGATTGATCTCGGAAGATATTTCGAAATTTGTGGTTAAAGTGAGTGAAAGGGCGGGCTGATGCTATTTTTCTTCATTCAGCGGAATAGAGAGTGAGAAATTTTGGGCGATGATGGATGAATCTTTTTGTTGTTGTTAAGAGCAAATAATCTGAAAGAGTTATTTGCTACTAAGTTACTATAAAAAAAGTGCTTTTTTTATATTCCTACGTGCTTTTAAGCTTGAATATTAAAATGTTCTTTTCATCTTTTGTCGTTTGTTTACGATGCTTCTTTTTTCTTTTTTTTTTTCTTCTTTTTCTTTTGATAAATTGAATGGTATGTTAGGATTAGCTATCAGGATGATATTTTACATTTTACCGAGTGTTATTCCCAAATATTGCTCAACATTTTATTCGGTTTCAGGTACATGATTGTAGTCTATGTGGTGGAAATTTGGAATAGAATCGTTAGTTTTTGTTTAGTTGTGTTAATCCTTTCTGACGTGCTATCCTTTAAAGTTTAAACTAAAAAAATAATGAAAATTGCTCATGGCCTATCTAGGACTATAGGGGAAAGCAAACAAAATTTCGCGAAGATTATGCCCACCGGTTTAATCCTTGGATGTTCCTTCAGCTCGAATCTGTATCTCTAGAGATAAGAAATCGCAGTAAAGCTAGAAAATGACTAAACTCACTTGCATACAAATGAAAAAACGTTACATCATACCAGTACAGCAGATTTGGCATGGCCCTCCACTACAAGGAGGCCTGCACACTGACCGCTATCCGAGGTCCATTCTTGAAGCATTTTCAGCGTTTCAGAATGATTAATAGACCTCTTCATGTATTTCTAATACAATTAATTTAAAATAAAAGTTAATTCCTATTATTTTTAAAATAAAAATTAATCTTATTCTTTATTATAGCTTATAATAAATTAATAGCTTATATTCATATATAATTTATAAATTATACAAAACTGAACATTTATAGAAATGAAACTGTGACGCAAAGGATTAAACTGGAGAGCCAACTTAAACACAAATTAAAAAAAAACTAAAAAAAAAAACTAGAGGCCAGACGAGGATTCCAGACTTCGCCGACATAAGAGGATTCTCCCCTGAAGCATTAATTTCGCCTCGTAATCTAATCAAAGTTCAAAAAGAGAAGCGACCTTCCATGTCCTTCCCCCTCACCAAAATAATACTTGCATATTTTCACAGAGGGACGGACATTAGAGAGCCTAAATTACATTGGAAGGGAGCATTTTATTATCAAATGAAGTAAAAGATGTGAGTTGTCTAAATTAAAATTACCATTCATAGGGGAGACATGTCATAACGTGGATTCATATTTATAATACCATTTCAAGCCTTGATGCCATCTGTGATAATAACTAGCTAGGAATGGCTTGTTTCACAGCATTATCATTCTGGAAACTTTTCCGAGAAAAAAAGGAAAATTAAAGGATATGGGCTGTAAGCGATGTGAAGAAATATTTTCCAACTAACTTCTAGAATCTGCAACGTTGCGCTGCATCCCCAATATAAGTTTAATTTAGTTATATTAATATCCGGTTTTAAGCAACACTAGGGCTATTTTGGGACGGACCTCGTCATTTTGAACCGCGGTCAGATGACGAGAACGACACCTGAGCTGGCACCCCCCTCTCCACACCACGCCACACCAGCTGGAGGACGTTTGGCCCTGACGGATTTGACGTGCAACAGACCTCCCTTACACGACGCTTCTTCGATGGAATCGGATCTCGAACCTGAAACCCTATGGCTCACGAGCCGAGACCTTACCACCAGGCCACCGCGACCCTTCCCATTATAGGAACTCATCATTTGTAGCGATTTCCTTTAACTTTATTGCAATCCACCACATCATCATTGTTGTTTTCATGATGATTCTGTTTTGAGTATGATATGAGCTAATCCACACCGGTGGGTGCTCTTGCAATTGCTGAAAAATACTAATTTTTTTTTCAAAATAATTAGTATAACCATCTTCCACACAAACCAATTGAAACTCGCATAGTTCCTTTTGATATATTCATGGGATTACTGGCAGTATAGTTTACATTTTCCTAAGAAAAAATGCAGATTAAACTCGATCCCCATTAAAGTCTTAATCTATCAGCTCTCCTGCTAGATTTCCGCATGGTTGCGTAAGCGGGTGCTTATGTATGTGTTTGTCTGTGAGGATTTTACAAACATGTTAGTCCTAGAGAATTCACTCAAAAGTATGCTTAAAAAGTGGGAATGTGCAGCTCGGAGCAATTTTCTAAATTTAAATTGATATTTTGATACATTAAAAACCTGTGGAAGTTGTCTCTTTTAAATTTTCTCGTATACTCCGAAATAAATATGTTATCCCCGAGAATATATTACATGGTATCGGCGTATAATAGGTACAAAATATTAACCATCGGTATGAATTTAGCAATTTTGATGAATTTATCGTGAGATCCTTGGCAAACGTTTAGGCGATTAATACTTGCCACGCAATTAATGGTATCCAAAAAACGCATTAGTGTTTTAGATTCGTTTTACCCAACTTACTGAAACAAAAAAAATGACATAAAACTTCACTTGTAGTCAAAAAATCACATACCTAATTTGATACATTTATTTCATTGCATTTTTCAGTTATTTCATTTACATGATTCTGAAAATACTGACGGACAGACAGTCAAACGCTTGTTGAATTTGACTGAAAATTTAATAGATGTCTACATTATAGACGTGAAATCTACGCACAAAATTATATTTGTCTAGAATTCTTCGTTTTGTAGTTATAGTATTAACTTACATTCGAACAGCCGGACAAACAGACTTCCTCTGAACGTATTTTGCTCAAATTTTATTAGATATCTACAAATTTGTTGTAAATAGCATATACCAAATTTCATCTGTCAATCAAAGCATTTTTAAATTATCTTTGTCATAGACAGACGTTTTCCAATAATGTGTTTTACGAACTCGAGAAAGTCTAAAACATGGAGATTCGTCAAACTTCAGACTCGACCTTTTTTTTTTTTTTTTTTGATGATGATTTTGGCAATATTTTCTCTATACTTCATGTACAAGAAACTATGAAATTTTGCCGTTTTTCCGCGATAACTCATTAAGATATTGCTATGCAAAAATGATATTACATAGTTTTAAAGATTAAAAAAATATTTTTAATATTAATTATTTGGTTAACGTACAATAATGAATTCAAGAAACAATGCATATAATTTCGAGAAAAAAAAATAATTGAACCGAAATCTCAACCAACTTTCAGGAACCGAGTTTTTCTCTTATAGTTTCTTTTCATAGATTTAATGAAACTTTCCTAGCATTCCTTGGTGAAATGACAGCTATTATTTCCTTTTGGGTCAAGAAATAAAATTTTTACATTTTACCTAGAACCATTTTTCATTACCTTGATTCAAAGTAAACGAGATTTTATCCGCTAAACAATGAAATCTAATTCCAAAATTTCAGTTGCAACGTTAGTACAAAACTTGTGTTGAAGAAGACTATAACAGAAACCATCTTCCATCGGTAACACCATCTTATGAGTTTCAGCTTCCTCTGAATCAAACCCAAATCAGTTATCAAACAAATCATTTTGCAGAACAATATAATTCATAGAACTCTGAATAAGTCATTCCCTACATTCTCACCAGTAACGAATTCAGCAATTGTAATCTACCTTTTAATTTAGAAGAGGTTTAAAGGAATATCCATGAGGCTTACTAATACTCTCTCTAGATAATAAAGAATTAGAATTGCCATTAAAAATCTTTCCAAAGATTACAAGTGCAATTTATCTATACATTCAATAAAGCTCAGTGTGTGTGTGTGTGTGTGTGTGTGTGTGTTTGCACTATGCAGGCCAGACCGTTCTACCTACAGCTACTAAATTTGGCATGTGTGTACTTTGGAGGCCGGAAATGTGCACCTCGGTAGCGATTTTTTTGAATTTTTAATTAAAATTTTAATTAATTAAAAATTACGCGAAATTTTGGCATTTTTCCGCTATAACTTCCGAAATTATTATTGCAAAAAATTGATTTTTACTTCATATTGAAATTAAAGAAATAATTTTTTCAATAATGCTAAATTTTTAATCAACAAATTAAATTTCTATTTTTAATGAATTTTAAAAAAATAATTTGTGTAAATAAAATTTAAGCTGCACTGGCACGTTGCATGTTAATCTGGGAAAATTAAATATTATCAACACGTTGCTATCATATTGACCAAAATTCAAATTAAAAAATAAGTCAACTATCATTCCAAATCTAATATATAAAAATCTCATGTCACGTTGTTTGTGTTCGAACTCCTCCGAAACGGCTCGACCGATTTTCATGAAATTTTTTATGTGTATTTGGTAGGTATAAGAATAGGTCGTAAAGTATATTTCACAACGCTAGGTAATTAGGGTGTTCCTATCCACGTTCACAGTACGATGAGGAGATCAACGCTTGCTTGAAATCATCGCCACTGTGGCGTAATGTTCAAAAAGTCGAGCTAAAGATAAACATGCGCGTCCAAATGCTACAAGATTCATCTGCTGACACATTCTCGGACCAATTGTTAGATATCGGTGATGGAAAAGTTGTTGTCTATGAAAATACTGGATGCATAAAATTGCCCACTAATTTCTGCACTATCGTTGATTCGCAAAATGCTCTCATTGACCGCATATTTCCCGATGTACGCACACAATACATAAATCATGCGTGGCTGGCAGAAAGAGCCATTTTGGCAGCAAAAAAATGTGAAAGGCGACGATTTAAACTTCAAGATACAGCAGTCGTTGCCAGGTGACTTGATATCATACAAATGGATCCATACAGTTTGCGATGCTAACGAAGCTGTAAATTATCCAACAGAGTTTTTGAACTCACTGGATTTTCCAGGCATGTCACCACACCTTCTACGACTGAAAGTTGGATCTCCGGTTATTTTACTTCAGAATTTCAACCCACCATGGTTGTGCAATGACACGCGATGGACATTAAAAAATAGATGAAAAACGTTATCGAAGCCACCATTTTGAATGGTAAATTCCGAGCCGAAACTGTATTGCTGCCACGAATTCCAATGATTCTCACAGACGTGCCAATCGAATTCAAACGCGTTCAATTTCCTATTAGATTCGCATTCGCAGTGGCAATCAATAAGTCGCAAGACCAAACGATGTCTGTTTGGGCTTAGATTTGTGCACACCATGTTTTTCACACGTGGCATGTTCTCGCGTGGGGAAACCATCGAGCTTATTTGTGTTGGCTAAAGACGGATTGAAAAAAAATATCGTACACTCATTTGCTCTTCAAAATGAATATTGATTTTCTTTATTTCATTTTTGTATTTTAGGACAAAAAATATATTACTTTTTTCACTTTACGTTTAACTTTTAAGAGATCAAACAATGTATATGTTCGTTACGTTAATGAAATACATTGTATTGAGAAAATGAATGGTTGGTGATTTTTAGTTTTTATCGGCGATCATCGTCTTCAGTGCTCCATTCCTCTTTCTGTCATAGATCCCATCCCCACACATTTACAATACATTAGTTAATAACCAAAATATTCAATACAAATAATTTATAAGGCATAACAATGTTTGCCGGGTCAGCTAGTTAAATATATAAAAATCTAACTTTCAGCGTGTGTTTGTATGAAATAAAATAAATAAGAAACATGGTATTTTTTGAAAAGTAAATGCAAGGAAACATTTTCTATGATCTTTCATAATACCTATATTATTAATTTAATTAATTTTATTTAAGACAGATATGGTTTAATATGTAAAAGATATCTACTCTAATCGGAGCCTAATAGCTAATTCTAAATCTTTAGTAACAGACATACATTTACTAACAAATGATCTAAATGAAATAAATAATTGTTTTTTATCTAAATGGAATCAATAAATGCTGATGAATTACGAATTTTATATTTTTACATATATCCTCTGTTCTGTGAATCATATTTAACAAAATAATCTTAAGACGCTAATATTTTAAATAAACAGATTTGCATTCTAATTAACTGAATCAATCACTAAAGTTGACCGATTTATGAAAATTTTAATATCACTATAAAAATGGGTGATTTTAGATCACTTCATCGGCCATTTCAAAGAAGCCAATTATCTCCCAGAGTTTCTCAAGTGATTGGCCTAGATTATGAAAATAAGGATTGTTCTAATATTATAGAGTTCAGAACTTAATAAACCGATCAGATTTGATCGCAGAAGCTATAAACGCTTATTTATTTATTTTAAAGTTGGAATGTCAACAATATTTTGCGTAATATGATTCCTTAGAACCGAAGGACAGTCTAAAATTTAAACTTCATAATTTTTTGAAGTATATGTATAAACCGAATAAAATAAAATATTATCGACAGCATTTAAATCTTTTTGAAAATAAAGCTGAAAACTGAATGTAAAATGAATCTGTGAAGTTTTTATATTGAATAATTCTTTGAGATATTATAAATCATGAATATTATTCTGTTGTACACGTAAAACTTCAATGCCGAACGACTCTGCTTTCACTTCTCGTATTTTTTAAAGACATGCTTGGTTCCAGTAAAAAATGTCTTTCTATTAATTGCAGTTTATCTATCTATTATGAGACCAAGTTACATAAAATATTAATTGAACATTTTAGCGAGTGTTAATATTGGCTAACCGGCTGGTCGCCAAAGCGGCTAGTTAGCAATACCTTAAGAAATTTGGAGCATAAATAGTTGGAAATATTCCTACCGAATGGCAAACAACAAACAGCAACCCTTGTGTTGTTTGCAAAACAAGACCTCGATCTAACTTAACTAAATTAGTATCACGTACAAGATGTCAATGTTCAAAAAAATTATTGATTTTTTTTATTATTATTATTTAAATAATTTTCTTGTGACTTTATCTTCACTAAATTTCATGTTCCATACAGTCACTATATTACCAGAGTATTTTTTGAAACAAAGTACTTGCACGTTTTGTAGTTAAATTTAATTAATACATTGGCATTAAAAATAAACTATTAACCTTAAAACTCTTCCCCCCTTGCGTTCTTTCTTGCTCCGCAATTAATTAATTTTGTTGCTGAAATCAGCGAACATTCCCATAAAACTTTTCCCAGTTAATGCTGAAAGGGGCATCTGCTCTTTTCTTCCGATAGCAGGAAGCTTCGCAAAATTTATAGTCTGCTGTAACCAATACTAATGGCTGCCGAGTATCGTTGTCAAAGATGATGAAGCCTTTAGCATTTTAAAAAACGACTTCTTAATCGCAGTACTATCTTTCAAAAAAAAAAAGCATCTTCTGCGGAGTTAATATTTTGCCATTAATAATTTCGAACATTTTCTTTTTTATATTTTTTGTGTAAAGAAATAAATATTGCAATAGTCGATTTAATAAATTTCCACATTTTAGCCATCCCAGGGTTTGAAAAAAAAAATTATTTTTGAAATTATTTGTGTTTGTGAACAGAGAAACTCGAAAGTTTCTGTCGGTGTTTCTTCTTTTTATATAATTTCTATAAAAAATTGCGGATATATTGGCTTTGATGGATAAAAAATGTTACAAGCTAAATGAATGAAATTTGTTACACGAACTTCATAACCTAGTTAATTTTGTCCTAAATCTCTTGAAAAGAAGTCTATCTATCCCTTCGTATGCATATCGACTCCATTACTCGTAAACATTACGAATTAGATATGAAATTCATAACTTAGTTTTATAATTTGAATTATTAATTTTTGAATTATTAATTGAATTATTATTATTAATTGAATTATTAATTGTCAAATTGTGTACCAAATCTCTCAACGGATAGAAAGTTTATTTATTTTTGTATGTGTTTATGCAAAAGCGTTGCATAAAAAAGACGACAAATAAAAAAAGTTAAATTTGTTAGTTGATTTTGAAAACAAAATGACTAATCTCTGTTAAAGTTTAGACCAAATAACATAGTCAAAAGAAGTATAAATTGCACACACTATTCTCTACACTGCGTTAAAAAGTTAACTATATAGCGGAGCGTATTGTGCGAGAAAGTGGAAAAGTTGAAAGGAGAACACTCTCCCTCTAGTAGCACCAAAGAATGGCTTCAGTTCACGTAATTTCATTTTTCAGGAGCATTTTAGTGCAAGAGTCTGATAGTTATAAAACATCGAGAGGCGTTTTAAACAATTCTGTTCAATCTTTTAATAGGTGGTTCTTCAGGTTTCCAGTGTATATTAATTATATGTACCGTTGTAATTCATTAGCACTTAGTGTCAGTTCTTCCATTTCGATTTCAGAACTTTTGCGCTCCCTGATATTATTTGATTTTTTTTTTTTTACATAGTTATCTTTTCAAGGTGATATTTCGATGCACAACGAATAAAAAAAAATATTATTATTAAATAAATGGAGAAAAGAAATAGAAAAAGAATCAAGTTAGAGCCACTCAATTTGGCAATTAACTAATCAACGCATTGGAAGGCGAAGTTCATTTCACCTATTGGGTTAAACTGGTGACAACACTTCCCACGCTGCAACCCAAATTTGGCACACTGTCTACTATTTCATACTATTTTTTTCCTTCTTCGTTTTCCCCCTTCACACACACAGAGCAATTTGACACTCCATCAATGCAAAACGACTCAGGTTAGTTTGCTACAGGTATTAGGGATTACTTTAACTCTTCGGTTTTTGATACTTTCAAATTTTTAATCTTTAAAAGCAAATTTAATAAAATTGAATAAGATTTCTCTTTATACATTTACCTTATAATCGATATAATAATCTTATTAATATTTGAAATAATATCCAATCTGCATAATTTTTATTTCAGAAAACTGAAGTGAGGAATGTGTGGTCTTATCTGAAAAACGGCAGCCAATCAGAAAGAACTCGAAAGCTTTGTTGAATGTTGGCTTTGACAAATGAAATCATCTTTAGAACAGTTTTTTTTTAACATTAAAAGATGTTGTGTGTTAGACAGAACTTTATCGAAACTTTATCAGTAATTGAAAATTAATCGTGTCGTTATCGAACCAATTTCTCCATTCTTTTCGTCCCCCCCCCCCAAAGAGAGAGCTAATCCTCCGTAAGAAATCGATTCTTCTTCCTTCGTTCATTATCGGAAAATCCTTCTCTTCCTCTTCGCTCTATCGAGATGAAATCGTTATTTGCCCTAAAGGAAATTACGAAAGATAAACAAAGTTTTGCTTTAATTTAAGGGGTCGAAAATCTTCTTAAATATCAATAAACATTACACTGTGTTCGTATATTTTCAGAATTGCGAAAATGCTCTTTGGATATTCTAATAAATTTCTTAACATAAGAATGTAATTTTTGTCACAAAGAAGAGCATCCGTCCTCATCATAGAAAAGAAAGAAAATGTAAATCAGCGCTAGTGTCCCACCCTCCACACCCTTAATTTCTCCTGTAACTTCACAATACATAACGCTGGCTGCCACACCCACCATTTCTTAGGCTGAAATCACTTCCAATCTTAATATGTTATATTAAAAATACAATTTGAGTGAAAAGAATATTTAAATATTTCGAAAATTGTCGCTGATTCGAAATTATTAGATTGATACAAAATTTAACTAAGCAAAGCAAATGGACGCAGATAAATTAAATGAGTTCCATCCAATAAAAGTGTCATCACTAAAGGTTAAATAATTTCTTCAGTAGATAGAAAGATAATTTTAAATGAATAAATAATTAATTATTTAATCAAATATCACGAAATTTTCATTTAAACTTCTTTGTGTTTTATTATATTTCAGAACAAATTCTGAAGAAGCTATATTCGTTAGTTTGGATTTCTACAACTTGCAACTTCTGTAGATTTGCTGTAGATTTCCACCACTGATAACAAAAAACATTCCAGTAATACTGCTCATTGAACAAAAATTAGATTACATAACATTGCTTTATAATTAATTCTTGATCTGTCTAGGTTTCTTTAATGTAAATAGCCTTATCAAAGTTTTCAGTCTCGTGAATAAATGATAGAGATTAATCAATAGTCCTATATGGATCCAGTCGACTTTTGCGTTGGTATTCTGCTACCACTGAACTCTGTAGACAACTTAGTACTGTTTCGTAACAATGGTAGAAGAACTTTCTTAGTTTCTTTTGCAGCTTTGGGATCAGACCACTCACTAATAATCCGCTTTCAGCCATTAGACTTTTGACTTTTTGTTTTAAATTCTGAATTCCAGACGAACTTGCTTAGTCGTTGATTTTTTTAGAAAGGAGAGCTACAATACTGATTATTAATTCTCTCCCCCCCCCCTCCCACCATTTATGTCGTGGAATCACTGTTGTTTTCTCTAAAAGAGGGGATGTCTTCCCAACGGGCACTTTAGTGACAGGATTTCTTTCTGATCTTTCTCTGGTTTTTCTAGAATGGAGATCCCTTTTGATATTCTATTATTTATTTTTATATGCTCCCTTTCAATTAATTTGATCCCTAAATTTTTTCTGAAGCACCTTGGACTTTATTGTCAGGGCCGGTCATCTGAGGGAGGGGAGCGGTGGATGCAATGCATTGGAGGCCTGCGACTGTGGGAGCCCATGATGATCTAAAATAATATTCTGAATAATAATAGCTACATGGAAAGAAGAGTGGAAGAAATTTAAGTGAAACAATCGACGATTTGGAAATATACTTTTACACTTGTGTAACATATTATAAACATAAAGCAAGCAGATTTACGGACATTTACCTCATCTTCTAGGTTAGATTGCATATAGTGTTTTGATAATTCATACAATAAACTGTTTAATATTGTTATATTTAATCATGTCCGTGCTAAAAAACGTCCCTATGGGTGTCAAAAAAGAAAATTAGCAGAAAAACTAAATTTGAAGAAGTTACTAGATCTGTGTACCTGTCTGTGAAGTAATTCTTTCTAGCAATGATATTGCTTCGTCTTCAGATGTTATATTTAAAGCTCTAACTGAGGAAGAAAGTTCCACACAAACTGCACAATCTTT
>JAPMOR010091409.1:132320-200246 GCA_026543865.1 Argiope aurantia | reverse complement strand
GATTGATCTTCCTCGTCACCTTCTGCATACCATTGTTTACATTGCGCAATCGGTGGTATTGAAGCCTCTTTCCCTAGGCGAAGACCACTTTATTTTTCTCCTTTTAATTTATGTATTTGTTATTGCCCTTGTTCTGCACCTGGTGTAATTTTTTTTATTTATTGAATAATTTCTTACATGCAAGTTTCTTTTAAGAGATTCGATGACTCTTTTACTCTCTAATGTGATCAAGCTAATTGATATTTCATTTAATCATCTGTTGATAATAGCTGTGGTTTGGTTAGGTCGGTACATGGGAACAGACTAAAGAGCATTTTTTTAAGACTCTTGCATCCTCCTTTTTTAAGATCTGAGCAATGGTCTTGAAATGGCTCTTTAAATCATTCAACCAATTTTAAATTGAAGTCCTTGACTAATGACTACAGAACAGGTCCATATATATATTTTATAATTATTGTCATGTATCTGTGTTTAAGTGATGCAGTTTGCAATATAAAATTTGCTTATTTATGCGATAACAAACACAATGCAATTTTGTGTTTCTTGTTTTTTTAATTAAATATCATTTTCAAAGTATTTGAGTCAATTTTTATGTTACCCATTCAGAGTTTTACTTTCAGAACCAACTGATAAGTAAGATTTTCTAACAGTAGGTAGATTTAGCGTGTGTAAATTCATTTCTTTACCGCTAATGATATGAGTTAAAATTAGGTGACATACATAAATAATTACTGTCCATATTGAGAGCAACACTAATATATTTTTATTCATTCAATAAAACCTAGCATGCGTAGGATGGTTCTCTCACTAACATTGCTTTCTTTGCACCCTTAACTGGTTAGCCGGAATGTCAAAAAAAAGTATTTTAACGCTCTCTTCTCCGCTTCGGATAACATATCAGATTTCACCACTCTCCTTCAAAGGGTTCAATGGAGTCTTAACGAGTCTTTCAAACATTGAATAGATGTTCGGTATCTGAAAAACACATGTACGTTTTCCAAACATGCCTCTAAAAAGGCATCTCTGATGAAGTGCATCTAATCACTTCATTAACTGTATTCTGATAAGTCAAAAGGAAAAGTAGCAAATTTATATCCTAATCAGTCTGATTCTTCAATTCAAAATTTAAAGCTGTTCTATTTGACTTCTCGATCAAAACGTAACGCTAATGTACAAGTCTTCAGAATTAAAAAAAATCACAGAGCTCAGATAAGGGCATAGAATTAAAATTTGTGTCTCAATCCTCCATAATTCGAAATACAGTTGCAAATAAGTTTCTTTAGAAATATTTGCGAAATCTTTATTAAGAATTACTTCAAGTCACTTGGTTCATCAATACTAACTACTAATACCGACTGTCATTTGAAGTTAGGAGAAAAGATTCTATATTATTCAAAAGCATTATTTCGAATGATGCAGCTCTATCATGAGTCTATTAGATAAATTCTTGAATACTGCTCCTCAAAATCTATACTTATAATAAAGCTCAATGTGTGTGTGTGTGTTGGCACTCTACAGACCAGACCATTCAACCTACAGCTACCAAATTTGGCACGTGTATACCTTGGAGGCCGGAAATGTGCACCTGGGGGTTATTTTTTCGAATTTTTAACTAGAATTTTATTTATTTAAAAATTAAGCGAAATTTTGACATGTTTCTGCCATAACTGCCGAAAATATTACCGCACAAAAAAGATTTTTACATGAAGTTAAAGATAAAAAATTTATCTTTTAAATGATACTACTGTTTCAATCTTAAAATTAAATTTCTATTTTTAATGAATTTTTAAATAAATATTTTAACTATGTTTTTCAATAATTTTTTTCATAAAAAATAAAAATTAAGATTAAGCACGTTTCGCATTCATTGGAAAAAATTAGCTTTTTTCAAACTGTTGCCATCACATTGATTAAAGCTCCAATTAAAAATAAATTAAATCTTTTTGGAAATGAAATCTGCAAAATTATAATTTTCGGCAAATGTCTGTAGGAAATGAAACAAATATGAAATATTATTTTTTCTAAAAAATAAATTCAAGAAAAATTATTTTATGATCTTTTACACTCTCTATACAGGGTGTTTATTCAGTCCCCGATCCATTTTGATATTTAATGACTCATAAAATAATGAAGATGTAAACAAACTTATGGCATTTATTCATGGAATAACTCATATATTTTCCTTTTCAGGTTTGAATATTTTTACTTTTGTAAATATCGTCTGCGCGTGTTTTTAATTTCAGATAATTTCATTTTCCAGTCTAAATATCTGTACTTTTCTAAATATCGTCTGCTTATTAATTCCATTTTTCTCTCTTTTGTTTTTGGCAACTATTGAAATGTTATGTTTACTTTTGATGTGTTTGTTCTATGTAGTAATTTTGTATGTGATGTTTTATTCGATCGGATATTAAGGAGAATGCATTCACCACAAGAGAAAGCACAGATTTTATGGTGGCCATAGAGTTAATTTCCAATCAACTAAATCACTGACTTTTAAGAGTTAATTTCAAATCACTTAAACTGACTGATTTATGAAGATTTGAATATCACTATTCAATAAAAAAAGGACTATTTTAGATTTTTCATCGATCGTTTCAAAGAAAATACGCCAATAAGCGCGCAGGTTTCTGAAGATTAATTGGCCTAAGATTATGAAAATGGTGAGTTTTTCTAAATTTTTAACATTTAAAACTTCATAAATAAGTCTTAGTTGATCGTGGAGAATAGAAACATTCATTCATTTATTTAAAATTTGGTGTGTCCAGAATATTTATCAGAATATGATACCTTACTGCATTAAATTTAGACTTCATAATTTTTGAAATATATTTATAAGCAGGAACAAAATATTATTATTGATTTCATTTTAATCCTTTTGAAAGCAAAACTAAAAACTGAATTTTATACTGAATCTCAGAAATTTTTGTTCAATTATTGTTTGAGATATTACATAAACTATGAAAAATATTTTGTAGTTAACATAAGACTTAAATACCGAGCGATTCTGTTTGCAATACTCATATTCAATAATAATAATAATAATTAATAAATAACAATAAAGATGATTAATAAAATAAAACGCTTGATTTTATTAAAAAATATCTTAATATTAATTGCAATTTCGTCATTTACATTTTTAATTAAAGTTGAAGTTTTACCGGAAATGGCAACAAATTAGCAAAATATATATAGTAAATTGAACGAAACGATCTAAACAATATAAGTTTGGTATGACTATCAAAATTTGAAGATTAAAAATGTTTTGTTTGAGAATCCTTTGAGACCAGTTACTTAAAATATTTAATTGAAAATTGTAGCGAGCGGTAATACTGGCGAACCGGCTGGTCGCCAAAGGCGGCTAGTAATTAATAAAACTCGACAAAAGCTACCATCATTACTCTCCCACTTAGGGTGTAAAATAGCTTCTTTAAAATGTAATGTGTCGTCAAGAGCCTAATATCATTTTATGGTAGAACTCTTCACAGCAATTTCTTGTCAAACCATCACGTTGATTTTTTCTTTCAGAGTTGATCTAATAAATAAACATTCCAGCTGTTATTTCTGAATTTCAGTGAAACCAGGTACCAGAAGGTGTCGTTGTTAAAACTTTCATCTAAGTTTCTATTTCTCAGCATTTGAGAAATGTTCGTACCGCTTATTAGACGGGTATTTTAAAGAAAGCGTTTGTATTTCTGTGACTGGTTCCCTTGTGATTCTCTACATTGTCTGAAAACAAAAGAATTTTTTTTCGCCTGGCAATACCATGCTTTCTTCAAGTCCAAAGTAAACAAACTTTTAAAATAAGTCCATGCCTAGAATATAAAGATTGGTGATGTCAGTTAATTAGATTCTTCATTGGAATTTACCCAATCCATATTCCATTGGTACATCCATCCTTCCACGTATCTTTTCTTTCCACCAATAGCAGGCTTTAAAGAAATATTAGGACCCACGTTAATAAAGTTCCCTTCATTTTCTAGACCAGATAAAATACAGAATATCACAAAAGATCTCAAGTAGAATCAATTCTTCTCAATGCTAAGAATGGAAATTATCATCCCTTCTTTAAATGTTTGGTTTTAAGGAAGCAGCCATCATCATGCAAGGTGGCATTATGTTGGTTTTCCTATAATCGTTTGGCATTCTTTTAATATGTGTCCTTTTTAATTTCGTCGGGAGATTCTTCTTTCCAACAGCAAGAATATTCAATAAATTTTCCTACGTTTTCAATGGGTATTCATATTTATCATTATTTTTTTCTTCCTCTGCATCATCCCTAGCAGGTATTATTTATTGGTTTTACATTTCTTGATGATTTCAAAACAGTTTCCAAAGCCCCATACTTCCTGCTATGCCGGAACTAAATTTTTTATATCCATTAATTTTTTTGAAACCTGCGTGCCACCTTCTCCGATAGCATGGACAAATTTAGGCAGTCAGGCTTTTTCAAACATCCAGAAAACACTCGGCGTAGACCAGGTTCATTAGTCGCTTCACGTCGGTGTTGAAGACTTTTTCGTGGCTTTTTTGTTCTGTCTGAAATCTGCTCACTTCTGAAACACTGGGCGAAATGGCTTTCTCCGAATGGAGTCTACAACTTTCACAATAGGAATGAGGTCCGTTAACTTAGATGAAATTTACGCAGCACCTCTATTGATTCTCAGAAAGAGGCTACACGTTTCCTGGCTTCAACAAAATCAGTCCATCCGTTTGTAACATTCATACTGTCGAACTGAATGATGGAAACTTTCCAGGATTTCTATCTGTCAAATGTTAAATACTTCACAATACGTCTGGAATGCTCGAATTCTGATGCTGTAAGAAGCTCTTTGATTTGACATCAAAATCACTAAGTTTTTATGTTGCTGATCTTCCTTTCAACTTCACTTCCAACTTCTTCAATTTCCTCTTTTACACTTCTGATATATTCTGCTGTTTTTTCTGTGCATCTATCAAAATAGTCTTTCATCCCTTAAAATTGACTCCCGACGTATGCTTTCAATTCTTCTTGTTTTTGCTTCGTTTTTGCCTATATTTTTTTTCTTGCACTGAATGTATTTCTTCGAGTTTAGCTTTGACAGATTTCTTTCTCCAACTGGCAACCAACAAAGTGATAAGATTAACATTCTTAACTATCTTCAATTGCGATCACATCATCACCATACGTTGCAGATTTGCTTCGGACACTAAAGTTAAAAAAATCTGCTAAGTGTGTGTACAGTGTAAGAAATTCAATAAACTTGGTAAAGAATAATGGTGCTTTATTCCAAAAGAAATCTCGAATATGGTTGACAAAGCACAGCTGAAACATTCACGGATGCAGTATTTGCAGAATCTTCCAATGAGAATATTTATAAATCTTATAAATATTTATATATTATATAACCTTATAAATATTTATATATTATATAACCTTATAAATATTTATATATATATATTTAATATATAATGTGTGTGTGTGTTAAATTAAACGTCATTAATTAGTAATCATTAGCCACGAACTATTAATCATTGTATTTTTCGTATTATTATCCTGATCATGTGAGTAGTTTTTTGATAGATCCAAACACATTTTTTTATTATTTTACATCAAAAATCCCATTTATCAAATAACATTTATAACAACAATTAATATTACAAAACAAATAATCATTATTAATTTGGTATCAAGGAAATCTTACTTACCGCTCAAATGGAAATAGAAAAAAAAATTACAAATAAATTAACTTTCTAGTAAAGACACTTTCACACTGAATTTAACAAGCATAATAAACGTAATTAAAATTTAAGTAAAGAACAAAAGAAAAATCAATCATAGAGAATAGTTTCGATCAAAATGTTAATGTTCGAAAATGTTGCCCTTTTTAGGAAAAAACGCTTAATTTAATACTTAAAAATGTACATAACATCCACCTAACTTTTAATTGTCATTTCTTTATTGCTCCTCCTTGACATCAGAGTTGAAAACAGATATCGGTGGACGATTTGTAGTGTATAGCTCTGAGGTGAAGGAGTGGTTATAGAAGGAAAATCTCTATTGGAAACATCAAGTAAAGTGTACAAATATAGTTCGGCGTACTGACAGGAACTACCTGTTCCAATTCGTCTGTTCCAGGGTAATTAAGCGAGAATGCTAAAACGATCAAAGTTCATCAATTTTGCATTAGTGAGTTGATAAAATATATCGTGACGCTTAGCAAGGAAGATGGTGTTCCAAACACAGATCAGATTGCGTCAATTACAGATAATCGGGAGATAAGTTAATGGACTTGGATGCTCGCAGTCATATGCAATCCCTTCTCCAAAACCAGGAAAAAAAGCAACTCTGTCATTTCACAATCCTCGGGGACAAAGTTTTTTTGTCTTTTTACAGCGTTACTTTAGTAGCAGATTAAATGCTTACAAAAAACGCACGATTTGCACTCTCACAATGAAGTTCTTTCCTCTCTTTCTCTCTCTCTCTCTCTCTTTTATTTAAACCATAAAAGAATATTGATATGGTCACTATAAGATGTTGTTGGGTTAGCTAATTATGTAATAACTTAAGACAGAAGGACCCTTAAGTAGGGACTGAATAAATTGACCGACTTGGTATTACATGGATCTCACAACTTTTTACCATAGAAGAATTGAGTTGTGAGACTTGGTTTTTTTACAAGTTATGTTTTTGATGGCATAAATGTATATACTTAAACAGATGGTATATGTTTAGCGTCTTTGCATGTTAAAGAAATTCGAATACGAATGTTGGACCATTTCCTTTTGAATCCTAAATTTTGCAATCAGCTGCAAACTGATGTTATGAGCACCAACCAGATTTTATTTTTCAAATATAAAAAGAAAACTCACATTTTATTTTTAAATAATCGCATATATAAATGACCTAAGTGGATAATAGTCAACCCTTTAATCAAAGCATTGATGCAGATATGCATAGTATTTGGTGGAAAACCCAAATGTCAAATTTAATCCATATAGCTCCTTATATTTTTAATTATCATGATCGTTAAACTTCCCGCACAGATCGTTAAACTTCCCGTAGGTAGGTTTTCTCAGAAATTTGGTACAGATATATTGGTTATCAAATCAATATCAAGGCTGGTTACCAAATTTCACTCGTCCATATCATTCTGATATCATGTCCATAAATTGAGAAGTAAAATTTTGAACATCGACTAACGGAAGTGGAGATTCATTAAAATCTTGAGTTTGAATAGTTTTACTATTGCATAATGTTCTGATTTCTGCTTTTGCAGCATTTAGTCACAACACCTAATTTGCCCCATGTTATGCCGATGTGAATAAAAAAAATAACCTTTTCTAAACTGTTAACTGTTTGGAACTAAGTTTTTTTACTGTCAATACTAATCTTAGTGTTTCTCTGCGCTGACTTCGGAATGTGCATTTTTTTTTTTTTTGTAATTTTCTAATCGAATTATTTTATGGTGCTGTGAACATATAAAGTGCACTACACCGGTACAATTTCTGCCTAATTAATAACCGTTATAATTTAAATCTGTTTCGAATGTTATGGAGGATCTGACATCACGGTAGTAGGATATTTAATAATAAACACATTTGTGCTGCCGTGTGACTAACGATAGCAGAATTTTTGGAGAATGATAGATGAAAATTTTAGAAAGCATTATCTAGGCTAAGAATTGTTTTTTCGTAGAACATTCCACAGTTAAAATATTAGACATTTTTACTAAATTAATTTTTAAAGTCATTGTCCCTAATAGATACTTCTAAGAAATTAATTTTAATTTAGCATTTAGAGAAATACAGATGTCATTTTCAAGTTACAGATATCCATAGTGTTAAGCATATAACCATTGCATTAGATATTTAGCAGTTTATTAAGTCTGTTTTACCAGGTGTTCCGATTAATATTTCTTACAGAAAACAATTGTGTCGGGGAAAAAATGTCACAAATGCTTTATTTATTCAAAGTATACATTATAACTAGCCATACATTTTGATAATTTACCCTTTAAATAATGAATGTTATAATATAATTATTCACATTTTAAGATAATACAGTCATCAAGATTCGACATTTTCATTATTGTTTAACCCTTTGAGGCGCACTATAATAAGAAATTTTTCGACTTCAAAAAATCCATAGGTGAAATTGCATACCCTGACAATAAAATATTTCACAGCTGAAAATTTATTACTGCCTTTAGTTTCCCCGCCAGAGGGCGGGATAAATATGTGCTAATGCCCCTCAAGAGACTTGAGTATTCTCCGAAGACCTTCCGTGATTCTTGCTGCCGTTTTTTACCTCACATTCATACTGGAAGTTACTAGAAACTCGTTTCCAGTTTCAATTTTTTCAAACTTCTGGAATTTTGTATAACTGTGTTAAAAGTAAAAATATCTTCCCATAATCAATTCTCAAATCTTACACTCTGCTACAGTATTTTGATAGGTGTCATCTTCTTTGAAAGATTCAGAAAAACCTGTCCACCCGCGTTTCATCTATAAAATCTTACCAACTTCCAGGTTTTTCTTGTTGTCACTTCATGTATTTGTAAGTATTGAGTTCCGACAAAGAAACTAGACTCAACAGTTCATTGGCAGAAACTAAGTTCAGCGGAAACCATCACTTGAAATAACCCATTCCCACAAGCACTTTCAAATTATCTATTACAAAGAAAAGTAGTGCCGACTTTCCCTTGAATGCATTCAACAACTCACATAAATGCTAGGCACAATAAAGTATGTCACAGAGATAGGGTAGGTTTTACAAAAGTAGCTGGCCGCGGTGACCTTGTGATAAGGTCTCAGCCGTAACAACCCCAGTGACCTGGTGGTTGGAAAGCCGTAACAACCTAGGTTGGAGTCATGATTGAGTCCTAATGGTTATCACTGGTCACGATATGACCCCGCCTGTAGGAGGCATGTTCCGTCATCGACAGGAAATAATTGACCCGATTCCACCGAAGCGAATCCAGTGCACGTTAAATCCGTCTGGACCAAACGTCCTCCCGCTGATGTGATGCGGAAGATGAAGTAGGGGTGTCAGCTCAGGTGTCGTTCTTGTCAAACAAACATTTGCATATGCTAAAAAATTGTAAAAAAATAAGAATGGCTTTATTTTAAAGATTCCACTAAACTAAATTCAAGTTTGCGACGTTTTTACTTTTTTTATATATATACGCAGTACAGAGAAAGTATAATAATCTTGAATTCCAACTCAAGGTTTTGACGAATCTCTACGTTGTAGACTTTCTTGAGTTAAAAAACACACACACACACATTTTTTTGGAAATGTCTATCTGTCTGCCTGTGACAGAGATTACTCGAAAACGCTTTGAGCTAGACGGTTGAAATTTGGTATACGGTCTTTGCATCAAAATTGCAGATTTCTATTTTGAGTAAACTTTGTTCAGAAAAAGTCCGTCTGTCCAGCTGTCCGAATATAAGTTAATATGATAACTGCAAAACAAAGAGAGCTAGATAAATAAGAAATGGTAAACAGATTTAACATCTATAATGTAGACACCAGTGAATGTTGAAGCCACACCTTACAGAGGGTTGACCATCTGTTGCTCTGCATGTTCAGAAACATGTAAATACGATCATTCAAAAAGGCAATGACTTAACTCTATCAAATTAGTCATATGTTTTTAAGACTATAAATACAGTTTTGTGTCAAATCTTTGTAGTAATCGGTTGAGAAAAACTTGTCTAAAGCACAAATTCGATTTTTTTGAACCGCATCCTTGGAATTAATCTCCAAAACATTTGTCAAGGATGGCATAATAGATTCAGTAAAAATGCTAAATTCACGACAGAAGTTAATATTTCGTAATTTTTTTATGCCAGTGTCACGAAAGGTGTTTTTTGGCATGACAAGTTTGTTAGAGAGTTGTGAGAAAGTTTTTGGGAGACCATTTTTATGAACTTTTAATCTTATTGCGCTGCAACACATATATAAACTTCATTGCACATGTCATATTTTTAATATATTAATTGATGGTAATTTATAGAATATCCATTAAAATTTTATGTGATAAAAGATTTTACTGAGTCATTTGTTTTTGAGATTGTTGTTGTTTTTGATATATAATTTGCGTGGTTTGTGCAATTCAAGAAAACTTCAATTTGATCTTGCCTTTTGCGCAACGTTTTCGAAAATTTACCCTTTTGGTAGTGGTAAAGATTCGAAAGATTCAGTTTTAAAACCCTATTCTGCTGCGTCGGTGAACCTTCAGTATATGAAATTTGCTGTTGCATGTGAACCTCATTGCACTAAATTTATTTCGAAGCAGAGTGCCGATTCAAAAGTCGCATTAATCATTAATCTAGCATATAACATTAAATCAAACAATTGAAGCAGATTCTATGTCAACATAAAAGTATTGCATTAAGTTTCAAATAATGGCATATAAATTGAAGAAACTCCTTAAAAGTTGAGCTTTTTTTTTGCGCTTTAATTTATTGAAAATCCTTTACTTAAGTACTTTCAATTGAAACCCCTACAGTTAATAGCATGGCAATCTAAAATTTGTGCCATTATAATTTTTTTTATTCTATGGAAAATCGTTTATAGATTGGCATTTTTAAATATTCAGACCTAGAGAAAATTTCAGAAAAAAGTTGGTAAGTTAAACAAAGCATTCGAATAATTTATTTTACAAAAAAGAAATTTTTTGAGTATAGAATATTAATATTTCATATATATTAGGCCAAATCTATCAACAAATTTTAAATATAAACAGAAATAATTTATATTAAAGTTTCAAATAACTGCCCCGCAAATCGTCTCTTACTCGGGTTGATGCTGCTTTCGGAATTTTCCTTTCACACTTGCTTGGAATCCTCATTTTCGTTCTTTCTACTCATACGTAACAGGTTTCTATGGAAACCAATTCTCTTTAGTAACTTTTGCAGCCAAATTCTGGCATCCTAAGTGCATAGGTATGTGTAGTTGTTTGCGGTAACCTAATGATCCAATTAAAGGAAATTAGTTATCTGGAGCACGTAAAATTATTTTTAGAGTCAATGGAGCTCGAAAATTAATAACGAATACTGTGTCCCAAAGTCTCTTGTGCATACGGAAATAATTTTTCTGCCGTCTCAGGGTTTCCAACATTTTGCAGTAAATAGGTTTGATGAAGTCCACGCTTTCATGTTTCTTCAGGCTTTCTAATCTGACTTTCAACCGATAGTTAATGGTGACACACTGAACCAAAATTACAGTAAGGGACCACGCCCAAAACTTACTTCACCTAACGAATACGCCTTTTAGAGACTAAACTCATCAATTCGGACATGCCCACTGCATGTATTTAATTTATTTCAAAAATCGAGTATTCGTGGATTAGCAATTTTGCAAACATGTTCTTTTTTTTATTGAAATCACTTGGAAAGTTGCCTAATATGAATTATAACTATTTTAGAGTTGTAGTTTATTGCCTAACTGTATTTGTTGAAAGTTTGCGGTATCTATCAAAGGCATTATACAAAAATAATGACTAAATGTGAAAGGGCGGGGTCCGCTATCGCAGTGATCAATTAATGTTTGACCTCATTTAATTCCAAACAAAAAAAGGGGATATCATTTTATTTTTGCAGGGTAATTATAATTTTTTATCGAAAATACTGAACTAGTTGAAAGCAACATAGGGCTTAGCAAGAAGTTTGATCGAATCCATTAAAGTTTTAGTCTAAACCAACTGCCGTCTTTCAAATTACCTAAAATGCACTTTAGGCTTTGAAAGAAGAAGAAAAAATGTATTAATAATTAATGGGGAAAAAGTATATCCAAAACAATTTTCGCGTCACTTTCAAATATTGCAAATTAAATTGCAGATTTTCTGTAAATTAGAACCATTAGTAATTTATATAACATATCAGTTATTTTCTTAATAAGATGCAAAACAAAAAATTGTATGGTAAACTTTCGATAGAATTGACCAAAAAAGACACAGATCAATAATTTATGTTTAAGGTCTAATTTAACACCGATTACTAATTGCTTTTGAATTGACACAAGAATGTTGTCTCAGAAATTGGAGATAAGCCAAAATATCTTTATTTATCTAAATTCCAATGTCAATAACAATAAAATCACTTTTTATATCTCGTACAATACAATCTCTTTTTACATCGTAAGCAATTTCTTCGTACTTGTTTAATATTTCAATTCCATTTCTCAATAAGAAACAATTGGTATGTCGCAGCACATAAAGGTAAAAGACATTTAAATGCTAGATGCTAATGTCATTGACATTTTTCCAATTTGCCATAGTTATAAAATGATTTTTTTTCTCTTCACTAGGTTCCAAGAATGTGGAGTTGGTTGCACTGCCTACTTGCAGTTATCTCACTTTTAATTACGTCATCAATGGCACAAGAAGAATCTAATCCCGATGAAATTATCAAGTAAGCATCGAATTTTCTTCATTAACACGTAAAAATAAATATTTCCACTCAATATCTATACTTACAATAAAGCTCAATGTGTGTGTGTGTGTGTGTGTGTGTGTGTGTGCGGGTGTGTGCGTGTGTGTGTGTTGGCGCTCTACAGGCCAGACCATTCAACCTACAGCTACCACATTTGGCACGTGTATACTTTGGAGGTCGGGAATGTGCACCTGGGGGTTATTTTTTCGAATTTTTAATTAGAATTTTAGTTATTTAAAAATGTTTAGTTATTACTCTAAACTTTCGCAGCACACCAGCGGAGAGAAACGGCGTTTTATACTGAGGAATTCGTCAAGCCTCAAGTCCGTATTTTCGGTGGATGCTCGTCAGAATACAGCAACGAAACTATTATCCTCCCATCCCAAGGACGAGAATCTGACATCACAGCCTGAAATCTAAGCTAAAGAGGAACAAGATATCACATATTTGTGGAAGTTACCATTAACATTGAAGGAAGTTATACGTCTATGTTTCCATGCTTAAAATCGATTTGCCATCTTAATATATTTCTAATATTTTGTTGAGTTGATCAGACAGAATACTGGAATTCTGTTTTTTTTAAGAAGGCGCGTAACGTTACAGATCTTATCAATTTAGTGTGGATGCAGACGTTTTAGAGGGAGGAGTACAAAAAAGAACGGTAATACTAGAAACGGTTTGGGTGATTTTTTTCTATTTGTTTCAGAATGGTGACAACGGTTGGAACTGCTGTAGGCATGCATGGTTAACATGCTTCGACATACGATATGTTTTTAGTAGCTTTTAATTTTTGAATTTACTTTTCTTGTTTTCATGTTGACAATGCGAGGAATTTGTTTAATGTGATTGTGCACAATTAACCATTTTGGCTCTGAGTGGCGGTGTGGAAGAGAATGCTCTGGTGACAAATATCTAGAACAAACAAGTGAACCACAGCAAGCAGCCTTGAGATGACCATAATTTTGACATTGTAAAATATGATTGAGTTTGGTACGTAAGGTCGGACACAACAATTTAAATATCCAGCGTTGATTGATTTGGAAATTTCAGTTTTATTGAAAATTAAAATTACATGAATGGTGGGGTGAGATCCTATATTCTTTTTCTATATTTCTTTCCTTTTACATGAATGATACAATCATCTTTCAGTTCATTCAAAATTTCAGCTTTTGATGATTTGAAAAGTTTAGTTTAGGATAAAACACCACGAACAGAATTTAGTGCTTTGTGCAGAAGTACGCAACTTGGGAATATTATAAAGTTTTTTGTCCAGAAGAAAGGATTTCGTCTGTAAAGAGTATATTCTTCATAATAATAAGGCATCAGATTCAAACTTTTTTTGACTCCCTGCCAAATCCTATTATTCCATTATTAACTGCGAAAGACAAAACAGAAGACAGCGTTTTAGCAGTATCGGTATCTGACAGAATAAGAAACATAATTGCTAATGCAATCGATATTTCTGCTCCCCAAATTTAAACTTTCCATGCCAGAGAAATTTGCAAAAGAACCCATGCAAAGAACAAAAGTATTTGAGCTCGCTGGCACCACTTATTACGATATCCAACAAAAGAAAGCTGGACATTCTTAGCCTCGGTGCTTAGCTTGCTGCTAGTCGAGATCTCTACCCTCAAAGTCATTTCCAGGAACATTCCCTGTTCTTAATCCTGAACTGGGGACGTGCGGTCTGTGAGACCGCTAGTGATCAATTTTCTATCACCCCTATTCTATTTTTAGCTCAATTGAATGGATTGACCCTGTAGCTTCCTGTTTTGTGACCTTCAATACACGAGCACTTTTTCAACCGATTTCAGCAGATGTTTTTTAAAATAATTCTGTTATTTCTTCGAGCGCGGTCTCTAAGACCGCATCTCCCTGTTAGTGTCCCAGTAATAAACAAGGCTTAGCAGATGGCACTAAAACTTGGGGCCCGAAATATCATCCAGTTTACTGATCCTATTATGAAGCAGTGCTCCAGGCACTTTTAAATGAAGCAGAAAGTGATTTTAGTGATAAGGATAAGTGTACAGAAGAGTTTTTCGATGAAACTTCGCATTGAACTGATTTTGATATGTATGTTCAAACATAATCAATTTTTCTAGTGATAATGTATTTTGAAAAATTTATAAAATATATCAATATACCAAGAGATATATATACAGAATTTATAGATTGATTTTTATACTAGTTCTTAATCTGTATGTTTAAAATGCCCTAGAAAACTGTGCTATGAAAGTCACACAAGCCGATAAAAAAGGGCCAATTTTACCCATTGTCCTTTTTTTTTTCATATAATCGTTGAATTTTACATTATATTGTCTTCTATATACCTTCATATACTGTAAAAATAAATATGATTTAAAAAGTAAAAAGTAATATGCTTTTTCAAGAATATTATTTATTGTAACATGTAATTTGAGAAGAAAATGTATGTTCCAAGCTCATTTACTTTTTTCAATGACAATATATTTTGAAAAATTTCTAAAACATATCTATATATCAAGAAGAATATCTGCAAAATATATTAGCAGTTTTTCATACTAATACATTCATTAGAAAATTTTATTTGAGTCTAAATTAAATGCGGTTTCGTAGACCGCACCTCCCAGTTAAGTCCTAAAATTTCACCTCCCCAGTTAAGGGTTAATGATAAACCTCAAAGAAAGCCTCTTTCGATTAATCTCTAGCAGACTAACCAATCAGGTGGCTAGCTACCAGTCGATTTATATACCGGAGTCAATACTGCACCACCCTTTTAATGGATTTTCTTGCACGGTCAACACATGGTATTTTGACTGCCCATGAGAAAGAAGCAAACACAGTAGCAACAGCTTCTCAGAGAGAACTCTCTCACTTGCCGTCGAGGATAGAAAGAAGAAAAGTATACATCAGTAGGTTGAATAGAGGGTAAACTTGGAGTCAGGCCAGATCATTAGAGTATCTCGGGGTCGTGCAGCCCTTTGCATCTAAAGAAAATGTGCTCCTGATGGCCACGAATATTAGGAATTCGTTTGTAATTAAATACCAGATGGCACTACTGGCATAGAATGGAATTTATTTGAATCAATTGATTAAACTACGATTAAATTTTGAAACTCTTGAGATAATGTATTGTCATCGAAAAGCACACGTGTTACAAAATTTAAAGTCACTAGGACATCAGAAAGCGAGGAAAAAATCGATTACAGCATTTTGTGTTTGCAAACAGCAAACCTACCAATATAGAGAAAACTGTATGCAAACATAATGCGGATTTAATCTTCAATGAGTAATCATATTAACTGTAAATAATGAAGATCAAAACCAAGCAGCCTCTGCATCGACCGAGAATCGAATCCACGCAAAGCCACTGATATGATGCTACATAATACTGGCAAAGGTAATTTTCTCACATTCAGGTGTATCAGGTGCGCATGATCAGAATCTATCCCAATTTTTTTTTTTCTCATACAGTATTAGTAATTCTCAATATCAGGAGTAGTGTAAATATTTTGCAATCATTTTGTCGACAACCGGTTGTCCAAAGTATTTTTAATTTCTTTCAGAACTTCATCAGGGCTTTTTTAGCAAGTGCCGAACAGGTCCTTTATAAGAATTTAACAATCTATATACACTTTACAAGATAATAAAAAGATCCTAGAATAGATGCACTAAATAACTGACGGTTTATTTTCCTTGATGAAAATGAAACCTTGAAGAATTTCTTTTTCTTATCCTAACTGAACAAAACGCAAGTGCTCGTGGAATTAAACACGTTAAACTACGATAAGACAGGGAATTATCATAGATTAAGGATCTTTAATATTTCTTATTTTCAGTCAGTTGCATTTCACATAGCCATTAGATTTTATTCATTCTATCCATACGCCGTATCCATTAGTTAAACCAATCTTTACACTTCTCGTTTTTTCTTAGTTTTACGCAGATTTTTTTCACTTTATAAATTCAGTTTCCTCAAGAAAAAGACAAGCCTCCGATGCTCAAACAAGTGGAGACACGAGCTGACTTTCTGAATTCGATTTCTTTTTAAACGGTGCATCATCGGTGACCAGAAGCAAATTGCTTTTGGAATTGGAAGAAATGTTTTATTAAAGTGTTTT
The DNA here is from genome assembly GCA_026543865.1 of Argiope aurantia. Lineage (NCBI taxonomy): Eukaryota > Metazoa > Arthropoda > Arachnida > Araneae > Araneidae > Argiope > Argiope aurantia. The sequence goes on along the minus strand of JAPMOR010091409.1, from coordinate 183,726 downwards.
GTTACTCCTGCGTTGAAAGGGACGCTAACGGATTATTGATCGTGAGGGAACATCAGATGCATTTGGTCGGCAATGGAATTTATATTGCTTCAGAAGATCCAAAATTTCTTGAAAAAATCATAATGAAAATAAAAGAATGAAAGTATTCTAAGAAAATTACAGGATCCAAAAATAATATGGAATTGTTGTTTTAAAACAATATAGATGTTTATTATTAACCAGAGGAACTGGTCTCCCTAAATCTTTCTCGCATACTCTCTAATAAACATATAATGCAAAGAACATCTTAGATGGCATAGGTGTGCAATTATTACGTAATATTTATTGCATGAATTCAGAATTTTAACTGAAACTATCCTGTTACCCTTGGCGAGTTATTTGGCGATTAATATCTGGCATGCGTTTATAATATCCAAAAACCAAATCTGTATTTTAGACATGTTTTTCTCCAACAATTGAAACAAAAATTTCACACAAATTTGCACTTACAGTCAGAAAATTCCATAACAATTTTATACTTTTAAGTCATTGCGTTTATGAATTATCCCCTTTACATGTTTCTGAAAGTATTGACTGACAGGTAGTCAACCCTTATTTGGATAGGGCTCAACATTTGATACTATAGATGTTAAATCTGTGTACTGAATTTTATCTAATTAGCCTTCTAGTGTGTTACGAATTGCTCCTATCATTAAATGTGTAACAAACATTGTATGTAGACTATATATTTACATGCGAAATTTTCTTTATGACAGAGGTATCCTTTTAAACTCGTTTTTCTTTTTCGTTTGACTTGGACACGTCGAACTTTATATCGTCGAAATATCTATCAATTATTTTCATATGTATTTGGATTACTTCAATTGACTAGACTCAATCGAATAGTGAATTCCACTGGAATATCGAGTTGCGTTGTCTCTGATTTCATAAGGCATGATTCTATGACTAATTATCTTTCTATTGTAGGTTCCACTCCGAGACTGATAAGCAAATTTTGGATGTCATTTTGGACAGAAAACGTTACGACCACCGAGTGCGACCGAGTAGTAAGTCTGTCTGTCTTATTTATTTTTCCCCTCCTTCTTTTACAGACTAGATCTTCTTCTTAACGGAAATGCTTTTGATCGATTTTGGGCTGGGCATCCATTGTTTGCACATAAACACGTCAACCCTCCAAAGAAAAATGAATTATTAAATTAAATGAGAGCTTTAACATCTGACCACCATTCAAGCATTCGCTTGCCTTTTGTTGTACCGACAATGAGTGGAACGGTGAAGGGGGTCTATTCAAATTCTGGTCTCGAATAAAGAAGTCTTTTATTATAAAAGGAATATTTGTGTGTATGTATGTGAGAAAAAGGTGCTAGATTTGCATAGGAAAATTAAATTTAGTCTGATAAAAAAACTGATAGTGAAGAAAATATAAAGCTACCAGATAAACGAAAAATCAGCTCCGGCACTTTGTTAAAAAGAAAGAATATCCATTGTAAATTATTTATTAGTGAAAAATTGTTCATGTTATTGTTAGAGAAAGCAAAAATCTCTGCCCTATAAGTGACAGTGATAATACAAAAGTTTATTTAAATAAGAAGAGTGTTTTCCACTCTTATTTATTACCTAAAGTGAACTTTTTCCATTACAATTCACATAAAATTTTCACGCCATCGCAAGAATTATGCTCTAATCTTATGCCAATTATGAAACCAAATGATGAGATGGAAAAAATGGAATGCGTTACTTGATTGACTCGAAATGATGAAAGGATTGAATAACAAATTTGTGCAAACGGTTTTTAAGGAGAGGCAGACTATTTTCAATATATCAGAAATGAGGTAAGGCTAGCATTGCTTTACATTATTTTATTTTGAAACATTTAACCTTAATAAATTACCTAACACTTTTGAATTAAACAAAAATTTTGTTTAAAAATTTTAAATTACGATTTGGTATTTCTTTATTAATTAATATTCATGATTAAAATATATAGAGTGTGTCTGTCATTCAATATGGCTGAAAGACGTGAATTTAATTTAATCAATCTGCTACAAATTACTGTTGAATGAAATTAAAGAATCTGTATACTTTAAAATAAAAGCGATAATTATATTTCGAAGTTGTTGATTAAAGAAATGATTTTGCCGGCGTCCTGGCATAGGGGTAGCGCATCTTTCCCTTGATCTGGGCGTCCCGGGTTCGAGTCCCGTTTTGGGCACGGTCGTTCCTCTTGTTCTATCTGTGAGATGTGCCCTCCTGTAAAAAGGGGTTGTGGAAGCGAATGAGTGACGTGTGTGTACTCAAGTCGTCCTCTTGGCCCTAGGTGGCGCTACTATAAAAACAAGAGGCGCTCCCCCTCAGGCTTGAATCGGTTGTCTTTGAACAGCTGGCTTGTCCGTGGCAAGTACCGTAAGAAACAACAACAGAAAGTATTTTATTTTTAAATAAAGTTTTGAATTTTAAGATAATGCAAAATATAATCTTAATAGATAAAAGTTTTAGAAGATATGCTCATCAATTTCCATAATTAAATCACAGTGATCATACATCTACCAACATTTAAATATAACTTCATGCTCGATAACTTTCTTCTTACGTCTGTTTCATCATTTCTTTTGCATCTTGTCTCCTCTGAGTGAATGAAATTTTGGGTGACGCGGCGAACATTTTCCAGAGCATTCACTTATTAGTGAATCTTCAAATGAAGTGCAGCTGTAAAAGTAATTTATAAAGCAGTCTGTAGCGTTCTACATATTACTACTTTGCTTACATTTGGCTACTGTCATTCGGTGTTAGTAATAAAAGTGATTTCCGTGTCACGTATGTTTATATATTTATGTATGTATATTTTTTGTATTATTTGGACAAAACCACTTGTACCTTATCCTTTGGAGTCCTGTGTTTTTTACAATCAATACTAATTTTGAAAAAGTATTCATACTGTTATCAGATATAATCGATCTCTTTAAATATATTGTCACGTAGAACTATAGTATAGAACTCAATGACACATACAAGAGGTAGAGCTAAACCAATTTATTAGCTGAACTCAGAATACAGTAACTGACAAATCTTCTGCTTTTATTCAAGCAGAGAAAGTTCCAGAATACTCTTCTGGAGACAGTAAGAAAAGTCCAGAACACTTGTCTGGCAAACTAAAGAAATCTCCAGTATCTTCTGGAACATGAAATAAAGAAAACATAAAATCAAGGAATTAAGTATTTACATATACCATTAATTGCATTGTCTCTAGCGGGATTCGAACCCAGGTCTCTTGATCATGAGACCAGTGCCATGACCATTCGGCCATGGAGATTCGACTGTCTTTCTTGAATGCGGCAATATTAAAGAATATTTTAAATACATAATCTGGCAGTCATTTAAATAGAAATGGCTGCTTTGATTTCAGATCCTTTAAATGAATGTATTTCTTCTAGAAAAATATTAGTTATCAAACATTATGAACATTTTTTTAACATTAGTATTTTTTGCATTTATACATTGTTACTCCGCTCATCATTGCCAGGTGCACTTTTTGTAACTTATATGCTATCTTAAAAATTATCTTCTTTCATCTTTACATTATAGATTATTAGTGAACTAGAAGCAAAGAGAATAATCATGGGCCAGTTTTCAACATATTATATTTAGAGAAAATTTCGTTTATCGGATATGAACTATTCTAATTAATAATTCTAAAATTTCACCGAAGAGACAAAATAAGTTGCAGAGCGCTCAATACGCTGCAAATAGAAATCCATCCTTAATTTTTAAACTTAGAGCAACGGTTCTTTATCATTAAGAAAAAGCCGAAAGAATAATGAAATACATCGAGATCCGCAAAATTGGCTTACGATAGTTTATCTGTAAGGCACAAAAATAGACAATCTATTTGAAATGAATACAAAACGCACATGTAACAGTCATATAATGCGAAAGCTTGGAGAGCGGTTCTAATTACGATCAGCTACAATTATTAGTTTCAAAACAGCATATTGATTTACCGAATGGAAAGCCGGTATAAAATTGGATGTAGCTTGAATCCAATGGCCATTTAAAAGGAATTTTGGACTAAGCAGGCTGGGAGGAGGGGGGGGGTATGCAAAGATGAATCAATTTCACAAGCACATGACAATCGAAATCCATAAAAAAAGAATGAACAAAGATTGAAATGTTAAAATGTTAGAGCAATACTAACATTTTTTAGAAATTTTATATTTTAGATATATAATTGCATCTAGAATAAGATTATTGGTGTTGGTTCTAAGTGTCCAATCCAATTAAACGTTAATTAGATTAGCTTACCTTTTTCTAACTATACGGAGATTAGTTATAATAAAATGAGCATTCTTATTTTAAAATTTGGATTAACTTCCATGTCCCATAAAAACGTTAAAATTTCGCATCAATAGGATCTCATTAACCCCTGCTTGTATGCTTAATGTGCACCAGGCCACAATGTAATGGACCTCTATAAACCAGTCTGTAATCTTCCCATCCGCAATCAAAATTCAATCACACTCAACACTATTTGGTGGCAAAAAGAAATGGGTAATCTAAGACAGAAATCTGATCCTTTATATTCTTTAAGAATTTTTTAAAGGGCCTCGGGGCCTTCTGGAAACGTCTGGGCTTCGGAACAGGAGAATTTCAGGTTGGAAACCCGATTTCACAGAAGATCCATCGTTTAAACGGGCCTGGTTCACACCAAATCTGTCGGGACCAATCGCCCTCCTTCTGGAGTGGTGTGGAATTTTGGAGAGGAGGGCACCAGCTCAGGTCTCATCCGCGTTATCTAACCGCGGTTCAAAAGTAGGAGGCCCGCCTAAAATAGCCTTAGTGTTGCTTCTTTAGCCTTAGTGTTGCGGTATTTAAATTCTAAACTAATTTAAGAAATTTTTCTGAGGTAAAATAAAATTTCGCATTATACGTATTATTAATTCAGTGAGTATATTGTATTTTATTTACTAATTTAAAAAATTGTTGTGTGTTTCATTAAAAAAAAGTATCTAACTTTTTTTCTATTGCTGTTTCAGACAAGACGGAGGTGAACGTTACCGTCCTCATTCTTTCATTATCATCACCGGACGAATCTAGTCTCGTAAGTGAGTTGCATTTTCTCAGTTCAGCGCTGTCATTACATTAACGCTTGTGCGCTCAGCTGCAAGACAGGAATTTAGTGCATCTTTTTACTTAGATGTAAAACAATTAACAAGGCACCCCTTCAAGAATTATTAATTATGAACGGCAAGAACCTGAATGTTTTCACCATAAAGCCGTTCTTTTTCTTGAAGTAAATAGAGAATGAAACTACTGTGCTTTTATAATGCATACGTTTTAGAAAACTGTGAGAAAGATGAGATTTTAAGCATTACAGATGAGAATGAAATAGAGACTCTTGCAGAAGAAAAAGAATAAGGCTACAGCAAATCTGATAATATTTATCATAGGCGTCATTAACGCATTTAATTAATTGTTTAAATATGAATCAATCCTAGTTATCAGATGTAGATAATGTTTAAATTTCAAAGAATTATTATACAAACAAATTTCATTTAATTAAAGATGATTCGAAGCGCATGAATATCTATATTTTTTATTTTTTGTTTGTAGTATGATATACTTTTTTTTTTAAATCGTCTGTGTTTTATTTTTTTAAAATTCCTAAAAATGCATTCAATTCTGCAAACCTGTATTCTATTAATATTACATTCATTATAATCGAAAATAATAGAATTAATACTAATATTAAAGGGTTCTATACTTGACAATATGACTGTTAGAAGCAAAATACTCAATACTTTGCTCTTTATCTGTTCTATAAATACAAGATTATTCTTTTTTTATTCTAAAGTTAGTTTGGATTTGTGTTCGAAAAATAAGAGAATTGCAATCATTAAATTAAAATATGAAATTCATATAAATGCAATAATTACTTTATGAATATTCCCTAAAACGGCTATTAATATGGTCACGAAGAAAACACAATTTTAAAAAATAATTTGATTTATTTTAAAAGATAAATAGAGTCAAAACAAAAACGCTTAAACTCTCACTTCGAAGATAAAGACTGTAATAAAATGAATTCAAATGCACTAAAGCCCGCGCAACATCTCCAATCTTTTTATATTGATTATGTATAATTTTGACAATAAATTCTTCTTTTCCTTTATTAGTATTCAATTAGTTTTATTCAAGATTTTAAATTTTGGTTCATGGGTATTTAATCAATTTTAAAGTAATAAAAAAAATTAAGCATAAAGCTGTTTTTTTATTTAAAAAATGTGGCAACATTAACATTCTTTCAAAACGGAAATAATTTCTGTAAAATCTCTTGAATATATCATGATTTGTAGGGGAATCCTTCCAAAATTCTAAGGACATAAACTTACTTATGACCGATAGGATCGAAAATAAAATTTTGTATATAGTTTCGAAGCAAAATATTTAATAAACCTAACAGAAATCATAGTAATGCAAATAATGTAACAGCTAACAAATGATACGATGATCAAAATCATTTTGAACGTACAAATGTACCGCTGATCAAAATTCTATTTTCAACTGATTAACGAATTCGAAATTTTTGACACTCATATCTTAATCCCCTGACATACAAACAAAAAGGAATTTAATGCGCCTTATAAAAATTATTTAATTAAGGTTTTACAGCTGTACAAATAAGATAGTATAAAAATAAAACATTTTATTTTGAAATTCGCATTGCCCTATAACATTTATTCACGTTGATATATAATTTTAATGAATAATGATATATAAGATTTTCGGCGTCCGCCAAAGACGTCAGTCTAAAATGGCAAATGAAATTAGTGGCTTTTTGACATCAGGGCAACGATATTCATAGAAACTTATTTATGGTTCAAAATAATGTCAAATAATCGAAGATCTAGTCGCCGAAAATAGAGTTCCTGTTCATTCAACTTGCAATAATTCTTTATCATTTCTTTTCGATTTTGCTCATTAACATCACCTTAACGATTCACTTTAGCTCTGTTTCGAATAAAACTGCATTAATGCATTTGATCTGCAGTTTACAGAAGCGATATAATTTTCAACAGATTAATATTTTGTTTTCTGTAGTTCTAATTAAATTGCACCTGCCTTAGGAATGTGTTGTCTTAATCATTAAATAAAAAATTCATTTATGATGACTGGATTCCACGTCATTTTTTTTTATGAATGAGTTAATTAATAAATTTAAAAATGCAATTATTTGATGCATTTTCAACGAGCAAAGAATTTAATGTTAAAAGAAAATTCTAATAAATTTTAAAACTCGAGTATATGTCGTCCTATATGAATTTCGGTCCACATAATGGTTCTTCATCCTGTCTTTCTTTGTGTCGCGGCACGAATCCTTTTTCCAAATCCTCAATTATTTAACGTGCACTTTTCATATTTATTTCATTAAAATATTAGCAATACCCTGCAATTCCTGGACTCTATTCTTAAATTTATCAAAATCCTCATAATGAGCAAATGTTCGTCTTTACAATAATTTCTTTGTCTTTATAAAATCACGAAAAATAAAATTTCAATCCTGTGTAATCATACTGAGCAGCTTCTTAGAATCAAGTTCATTTATAGAGCTTCTATTCTTCTTGTTCATAAAATTACAGGATGATTCAAAATTACCAATCCTTTTCATTGTAAATAATGATGGGAAAGTTAAATTTAAATATGATGCAGAAAGAAGTTTAAGGTTTTGGTTAGATATCTAATATTCGGACTATATGTGACTTAACATGTTAATATCCGATTGATCTCGTCGGAAGTCAAGAATTCTTTATGTGTGCCTTTGGCATCTTCTTTTATCATTACTGCACTATGCCATGTACAAACAGAATCTAGACGAGTGAGGATGATTTACATGTTCAATTCTGATGATGGTCATCTAAATAAATCTGTCTATGTGTTTTCACTTCATGTTGAAAATGCTTTCAATCCCTGCAGAACACCAATCTCAGCTTTTCCCTTTCCCGTGATGTGTCTTCTTCTATTTAGTTGATAATGACCACCTAAGAATTCCTCATGCAAAAGACTGTCAAAACGAGCAACTATTGAGAGCAAAATAAAACTTTCAGTTTCCTTCTGCAATTGAGTTTAAATTTGTGTATTCCTACCATTGTTCCCATGAGTAACGAGACAATCAATTTGAATAAACCCGTGAATGCAGGAATTGGGAAGAAAAATAAAAAATGAATGATGCTTGCAACAGAGATGCTATCATTACTACAATAACGGAGGGTGCCTTTCTTTCTTGCGCAGAAGTACGAGGTGGAGTTCCTGCTTCACCAGAGCTGGGAGGACCCCCGCCTGCAGTACGAGGACGGGGGCCGGCACAAGTACCTGAACGCCATCTCCCACTACCAGCAGGTGTGGACGCCGGACATCTACTTCATCAAGCACGGCGAGTTCAAGGCGCCTCTCGCACAGGTGCACATGGCTCTCAAGATCTACAACAACGGCTCCGTCCGATACATCACTAGGTTTGCTTTTTGCTCTTCTTGTTTATAAAGATGGAATTTTGATGCTTTTTCACATTAGTGTAATCGATTTTTCTCCAAGAATATTAATATTTTCTAAATTTCATTACCATTTAATCTATTTATTGTAATTAAATTTTGATTGTAAAGTGAACGATTTTTTTGAAAGTGATTGTAAAGTGAATGATTTTTTTGAAAGTGATTGTAAAGTGAATGATTTTTTTGAAAGTGATGGTAAAGTGAATGATTTTTTTAAAAGTGATTGTAAAGTGAATGATTTTTTTAAAAGTGATTGTAACGTGAATGATTTTTTTGAAAGTGATTGTAAAGTGAATGAATAAACGAAAGAAAGAGTTAAACAGCAGTGCTCTTTTTGATGGTTCTAAAATATTAAATTCAACCCTTTATGTCTATTGGGAGTTTAAACATTGTTATGGTTGTCTATCGCATCATTTTGCTACAACCATGTATTGTAAACCAAGACAATAGATGCTGCGTTACATGAAAACTGTTGTAGAAAACAATGTATGAAATGGTGTAGCATCCTCATATTTTACGAACTGCAAAGCCCACGCTCAAACTTACTAAACTAATTTCGTCTAATTATAAATTTAATTAAAGAATTTATAAATCACAGAAATAAAAGCGAGTCTAAGTATAGCAGTTTTTGTGCAATAAATTTTTATGATCAGGGCAAGACTTTGTGGATTAAATATTTAAAAATAAAATAAATAAATAAAAATATGATTATTAAAACGATTCTATGTATTTTAAATACAATTGAGAGTAAATTTATTTCTTTTTTCAAAATCTCTCTCTTTTGAGAGGTATCGTCCTACTGATAAATAGTTGAGACTTCATAGCAGGAATTTCTTTGGCATTTTGATTAATCCTAAATTAATTATAAACCTGTCTCTTATTTGTACCACATGAGTTAGTATATTTCGGAATGTATAGAGGATTTCTATCGATAAAAGTATAATTAAACCTTCTTTAAATTTTTTTTAAAATTAAGAATCTTGTTAATCCAATTGAAATTAATTTTCTAAATTCATTTTTTCCAAATTCTGTACAAAAAGAGAGATATCAAAAATTAATTCCTAGTTTTATGAAAGATGATTCTCGGAATAACAATAGCATATGACTGTTAAATTCAATCATCGTTTTGTACGTAAAGGGATATTTTAGCAGTTTTTAATAACTTTCTATATTTCTCTTTCATGTAGGCGAAGTATGATTTTAAATTGTCAAGGAAATTTGCAAATATTTCCTTTTGATAATCCTAAGTGTCCTTTTGCTATAGAAAGTGGTAAGTAAACATTTCTATGAATTTTGATTTATTTTTGCGTGTTGATTTGACTTGATTACAAGAATTTTCAATGTCAAAATTGAGCAAAGCCGCAGTGAAAACCAAACTAGAAATAAGGAGAGATATTTTTTTCCTTATCCATGACAAAATGAAACCCCTCAGGAGTGGAACTATTTTTTAACATATATAGAGAATATTATTTTTTTCTCAAAATATAAATCTTTCGTTTTCTAGTTATAGGCAGATAAATTACAGCAAGTGGCTGGAAATCTGAATTTCGTTATAACCCGAATAAAGTACTTTTCTTCACTAAGTCACCATAATCATAATTCACAAAATGGGCGCCTATACACACAGCGCTCCTGCACTGGACTACATTCTATTTATTAATTATCAGAAATAAAACCAATTAATCAATCGAAATGAGTGTTTCGGGAAGATTCCGACAAACTTTCGAAAAATATCAGTTTTATAGTGTATTCAAGTACCATTTGATTGAGAAGTGCTGTGAAATTGCTGATTGAGGTCTTAATGGATAAATTTCTCCACATCACTTACCGGTTAAGACCAAAAATTGAGATTTTTTTAGACAAAGAAGCACTTTTACCCATTCAATAACTGGAAAGGGAAGAAACAATTAATATCCGATGGTAATGAAAAATACAGCTAAGACTTAAGCAGACCCTAAAAAAATGCAGATGCGAGCAATTAACTTGGCTTGCTTATTACAAGCAGGTCAAAGATCTAGGATCCATTAATAAAATTTCGATGAGGAGGCTACAAACATCCTCCGTACAATCATCATGTGATTTTTATCTCTTCAGTCCCTTAAAAAGCACTAAAAACTCAGACGTTCACCTGTAACACTACAACGTAGACATTTGACTTCAATGCCATCTTAGTTGAAACCATCTAATCCGTCCTTGCGAGTATTAAGAATCGATATGCAAGATCACTACATCAGTATATAAAAATATATTACATGCCGATCTATAATTAAAAATCTATCTTTAAATGTCGGTACACTTCTAAAAAAAGAAGATGGAGACGGCAAGGTTCGTGTGTATGTATGAGCGAAACACGAAGAAACAAAAACATTTAATGCAGATTTGGAATAGGTTTGTTAAATATTTGGCTGAACCCGCTCATCGTAACATGTGACGAAATGAATATTAGCGAATCAAAATGTGAAATTATAAAATGAAGCTATCAAAACGTAATAAAAAAATAAATACAATTCTACGTGTTTATTTATTTTATTTTCGTGATAATGTTGTCGTTTTGTGAACTGCTGATAACTACGAATTGAAATGAATAATTAAAAAAGAAAACGCTATAAAAATAAGAACAATATAACAAAATTAGAAATATTGCTAAAAATGCTATTAGGATTTAAATTATATAAGAATAACTAAGGGATTACATCCCCTGTATATTCAGCTTGAAAATCACATTGTATTACTTTTGGAATCCCTATATGATCCTAATTCGCTTCACTCGCCCACCTTACAGCTTTATAATAATCTAATCTTTAAATTCTTCATAATCGATATTGCGTAACTTAAAGCCATTTGACTTAGACTTTTTGAGGGTTCAAACTTATAAACACGCCAACCTTGCGAGTTGTTGGCGAAAAGCGATTATCAAATTCAGCCCATTTCTTACTACATAAACACTTTAAATGCATAAATGTTCAGATTGTTAGGTTCGTAATTGGGCCTATTGCCAAATTAGTGAAGCAATAATGGTTTTTCTGGGAGAATTTTTATTTCTTCACTGACTGAATCGGTAAAAAAAATTATATGAACTCATCTGGAAGACAATTAAAAATCAATTAATGAAAGTGTCTTAATCGTTCTTGATTTTTCTTAGAGAGGAATATCTAAATAATGATCTAAAAAATTTTGAAAAGTTAACAAATTTAGAATGTTGAGTGCAGGAGTTTAATTTCCATTTTTTTTTTTTAAATTTCGGGAAAAGTGATTAATTTTTAAAATTTTCTCACAATCCAATAAATTTTGCCAGAGATGCAAATCAGATTTCTTTCAAACAAAAATTGTTTCTTCTATCTATTAGTGTACAGATTTTCCTTTTTCAAAATCCTTGAAAATAATTCTACAGTCAAATAAATGCCAAAAATCATTCAGCAAATCACAAAGTATTAAATAAAAAAAATATTGCACTAAACTTAGGGGCTTGTTGGATCACTATTGCGCACTCTCTGTTTGCTTAAGAGCGACTGTTTCGTCTAAACAGATATCCTTTTATACATACATAATGTACAAACAAGAGAAAATCGAGATACACGAATGGTTTTTCGCAATGAATGTTAATAGAGTTATTGTCAAGTAAAATAGGAGTGAAGGCGTAGCCAATCCAGCAGCCATGTTATAAGCATACCCAGATCGAACAATACGGAAGAGAAAGTTCCTTAGAAAGCCCTTAAACACAGGGAGTCTCATTGCACATAACGCACAATTTTGGATGATATTCAAGTGAGGGATTCTGGAAAAACGCCGTAAAGATATATTTCAGTGCATATAATTAACATTTTGGATGACACTCAAGAGAATCATCCATTGGTGGTACTCAAACACCCGATGGTTTTTTATTTGTTTTAAACCACTTGACTGCTAATTTCGACTACACTCGAGTGAAAGTTTTATGAAAGTACCAAAAAGACCAGTAAGTTTTGCTCACATAACTGGATCGAGCATTAAAAACACTGAGGTGTGGACTTGATTTTTAAAGCCTGCTTTTGACAGCCTTTCAGTAATTTAGAAGGAGCATTAACCTTCCAGTGGGACAATCAGTTTATGAATGTATTGTCATAGTACGCTGACATGGCACTGGTATATTACTAGCTTTTGCGTGTAATGTGCTGTGGAATGACGAGAACACTAATTACTCAAACATATCGAAAACAACTTGTTTTCCCACCTACATTTTCAATATCTGAAATAAACGTGACTAAACATGAAATAAAAATGACAACATTTTCAATATCTGAAATAAACAAGAATGTTATAAATCATATTTAATCTCTTAAAAAATGGCATAACTTATGTATGTACTGATCTTCCATCGACTTTTCATTTACCCGAAACTAAAACAACCCGTTAAAGATATTTCTGCCGGCGTCCTGGCATAGGGGTAGCGCGTCTTCCCCGTGATATAGGCGTCCTGAGTTGGAGTCCCGGTTTGGGCATGGTTATTCTTCCGTTGTTCTATCTGTGAGATGTGTAAGTGTGCCGTCCTATAAAAAGGGGTTGTGCAACCGAATAAGTGATGCGTGAATAGCAAAGTCGTCCTTTTGGCCCTAGTTGGTGCTACTATAAAAACAAGAGACGCTCCCCCACAGGCTTAAAATCGCTGTCTTCGTAACAGCAGACTTGTCCATGGCAAGTGCCATAAGAAACAACAAAGATATTTCTTGCTTTAAAATTTCCCAATTACGAAAGAGCTCTTGCTTATTTACGATGGCTCGTTTTATTGACTTTAATCTTTTCGATGAAATGAAGCCCTTTATTTCACGAAATTCCATCTTGGAATAATGAGACGGATTATTGGGGAGATTGGATTATGCAAATGACGAGCTGTCCATGACAAACGTCAAGAGAGTGGGAAATTCCTGCCTTTCATTTGAGATGCCTTTTATGTCTGCAGAAATTAAGGGGATTTTCCCTTGTTAGCCAACATATGCTATGTTCTCTTCATTCTATGAACCATTCAGAGGGAGTTTTAATCTCAGGAACGTGCAAATGCTATGAAAGCTATGCAACTTGTTAGAAATCGTCACTAGAGACAGTAACTGGAAGGGCCTTCTATTGACATTTAGATATATTTCTAAGAAGTAGCTGGTTTCATATTCAGCTTGATATTATACTGAAGAGAAGCGGATTTTCATCCAACTATAGACTGATGACGACAAAACTTTAAAACAAATTTTAATTTTTTATACCATATTTACAGCTTCATCATCGAGTTATAAATTTTTTTTATCTAACTGTGGTATTGAAATAGTGAAATTCGAGGGAGAGTCATGAAATAAAGGGACATTTGAGAAAAGTTGTATTTATTCTAATGATAGAAAATTGAACATACGTAATTTTTCTACATAGCCTGGATTTCAAAGCACTTTTCCCAACGTTTTACTTTTTTTTATCTGTTATATTTGTAACTAATTTCCCAGCGCATCAATGGCTTTTTTGGCGTTTGTAAATTTTTTGTCCCTTAGTGCTATCTTCAATGGTCCAAACATATGAAAATCGCTTTTTCTAAGTCTGAACGGTATGGCGCATATTCCAGCACTTCGAATCCCAACTCCTTAATTGTTTCAGTCACCCTTTTGTAGAATGTGGCTAAGCGTTATTTTGCTGCAAGGTGACATATTAATGCTGCTTACGATGTTTTGATTTGATTGCACTTGCATTTGGCGGATAATTTCAGCAGGTTTAACACCTTCTGCAAACAAAAAGCGAATCACTACCCTCGTTTCCTTCTTGATGAAGATGAACAATAAGGCTGTCTTATTTACTGGTTTGCTACTTTTCAACGGCTAACGGAATAAAAGTGGCACGTTGCAGAGAAGTGTTGCCGACTATACTAATTCAGCGCTGGATAATAACAGTACTACCAAAATCTAGATAGAAAAATTGCAAAAGTCCCTTTACTTTTTGACTTATTCTCTTAAATATTTTTTTTCACTGTTGTGAATATATCTTTGTGCTGTGATACTGTCCCTGGTTTGGTACAAAGCTCCTCCTGGCCCTTTGGGCGTTTCTATTTTTTTAATTGCTATTGGTGTTCTCAGGTCACTCGTTTCGTCTCTTCATGCACGTTGCTGGATCAAGGATCTCTCTCCTTCACTTTTCACTAAGTGATCGTTCTACTGTGTTAATTCCGATATGGCTGTGGAAGTGGCATTAAACAAAACACTTTTATGTTTGCATAACAGATTCTTGATTCCATTGCATCATCTCCCCTCATGTCAAATTGAAAAGATAACCTTCTCCTCAACTTGGAGATTTTATCGGCCAGTCTCGGTTTCTCCTATTGTTGTCTCGAATTCACTCGTAAGATCTCCAAAGTCTTTCTTTCTCCAGGAGTTTCCTATTTTATATGTTCATTCGGCCCTTTCACTTGTATCACGTCAACTTTCTTCACTCTAATGGAAGTCTTTAAATTTATTAAGAGAGTCGACTATACATTTGTAACTCTATAAAGGAATTTCCTCCCTACTTATCTCCTACAGACATAGCACAGAAAGGAAACACTTTCCCAGAAGGGAAGGAAAAAAAAATTGTCAAAGTGGTCAAGTGATAATAGTGGTCATGCAGAATTCAAAAGCAGACGCCTTTTCTTAATGAATTATTTCTCCCACGATTGTAGGGAAAGGAATATCCACTTATGCATTCCGTGTCTGGGATTTAAACGAAATAGTTTACTTTCGCCTTTTACTTTTCGCAGAGCAGATGATATCAGATATTTTCACATCAGAGATATGCTTGAGAATTTAGTGAACAACTTTTTAGAAACAACAGAAGGTCGACTTGTTTCAGTAATTTTTACATTGATTTAAAATTAACACTAAACCTACCGGCATTTCACCGATACATTGGAATTGCCATTGGAAGCGGGTCAAATGACCCGCTCGTGGTAGCTTTAGTGTTAAAGAGAATAAGCGAGTTAAAACAAACTCTTTCTTCATAAAAAAAAAGTTAATTTTAATCAAATCAACAATTACAGTCTTTAAAATTAAAAGATTATTAATTTTTAAGCGAAAAGATTATCAATGTATAATAATTTACCAAAGTTAAAATAAAGCACGTCATTATCGTAATCAGCGTAATAGCTATATTTATCTAAATTAAAAACAGTTTATTCATTATATCAGTACAATTTACCAAAATTGCAAGAATAATTAGTAATCAACATAAGAAGTATGTTCATAAATTTCTTTAGAAAAAATAGTTATTACATTACATTAATGCCAGACCTCATTGGATTTTTGAGTTACCGTGTTCCTGTAAGAAAATTTTAGCTGACAGACTTCATGCAA
Organism: Argiope aurantia; assembly: GCA_026543865.1. NCBI lineage: Eukaryota > Metazoa > Arthropoda > Arachnida > Araneae > Araneidae > Argiope > Argiope aurantia. The sequence goes on along the minus strand of JAPMOR010091409.1, from coordinate 167,855 downwards.
TTTACGATTTCATAGATTTTTCTCAGGTATTCACATAGATACAATTTTAATTTGAAGACCACACATTCTAAAATTCATATTTCTAGATTGCTGCGCGTTTGAGTGGCCCTCCTTCTTGTGTTCAACCGACCATCCCGCCGCCACTAAACGAAACAGTATCGACATAATTTATTAGTGGCCGACTGCTGTCTTTATCATAATCCAACTATATTATTGGCCAATTCACCGAATCTTCGAGGTGGTTGGCCCCAAACCGAAAAGTGGTCATTCCCAGACGCTCCTCTTCATCTTCCCCTAAACCTATCATCCTGTTTAACAAGGAGTAGGGGTACTTTTCCGTTAGCCGGGCGCAAGCGAAAAATCGGCAAATAATGTAAAATTCCGCCAAATTTTTTGCGCTAAATTCACGTTTGGTTCACAATCTGTTAACCGGACGCCAGCGAAAAATCGCCAACTAATGTAGCATTTCGCCAAATTTTTTACGTCAAATTCGCGTTTGGTTCATAAATGGCCACATTTGCGCCCGGCTGACGGAAAAGCATCGAAGATGTCACTAAATCTCCAAAAAATTCTCTATATCCTTCCAAATTTGCGTTCCACAACAAAAGAAAGGCAGAACACTTTTAAGCATTTTTTGAATGGCCCTGTTCGTACTTGCAAAGATAGATAGAGTGTAAAACTAAACAAGACCCGAAAGTCTGGATAATAAAATCTGAAGCAAATTGTATTAATCTAACTAATTTCAATTTGTTCTCTTCTTGTTTACAAGCACAAGAACTGACAAATAATTCTTCCGTTGATGTATTTAGTATAAAATCGGACAAAGGTATTTGGTATGGGATGTAAAGACCTCATCCAAATTTCGTAATTGGCACATTCTGCAATTCTCAAACAGGTAAACAATTTATTCCAACATGTTAATTTTTCCAGATTCTAAAAGAAACATGGGGATTGATCATAAAATGGAGATCGAGTTTTATAACGTATTTAATATTCTATATTCTTCGTGTATGAGAAAGGAGCAAATTTAGTGCTAGAAATGTGAAACAAATGTATGAATTAAACTTAATTCTTGAAATCTGAGATGAAATTTTTTTCATTCATTGCGAAACATTCAATAGTGTTAAATGTCCAGTTACTACATTCTGACAAGACTATAATCAACGATTTGTAGATTCTCTGATATGTACGTGCTTATTTTCTCTTCCATGTCTCTTTCTTGCAGCAACAATAACTGAATTAAAATAATTTGGCCGTATTTTTAGAATAAATGTGAAATGAACAGGATTTTTGCGTGACAGATCAAAAGTGTACATTATACTGTTACATAACTTTCGTTACTTTTAACTTTTGCCCTTCATGGCGAATAGATAATTTTTGAGCTTGAACCACGACTTCATCTCAGCTGAACCACAAAATGCTTCCGAAATAAATTATTTCAAGTCTTTCTTTTTCTCAAACAGGTTTATTTTATTTTTCCTTGCAGAAATTTTACTTTTTTTTTTTTTAATTTAGAATATTCAAAAAAAATATTGCAATCAACAGAAAATTCTATCACGATGTTTTCATGGATCGTTTCAGACATTTCCGAGACCGAAACAAACACATTGCCCCTGTCTTTTGTTCTGTGAATACTGTAATCTGAAAATTTAGCAGATTTGAAAAATAAAGTTTGGTTTTCAGACTTGTTATAAAAAATTGTAGATTTTTCAGAATTTTCGGAAGCAATATTATGAGATGACTGTATATTTGGCAAACCTAATGGATGTAATAATTTAAACACGTAATGTGCTAAATGGACCAAATTTAATATATGGTTTTTATATCAGAATTTTTAATGTGTCTTCAATTTTGGACCATTTAAATTTGATAATCCACCGTCACATACGTGAAGTAATGTCACATACACAAGGTAACGTCGCTAAAATTGTAGATATTTATCCAATTTTTGGAGTCATTAGAGACAAAAAAAAACCAAACATGCATTTTGGTTTCCTTCAATATATTAGGAAATAAATGCTTAAATGCTTAGTATTGCTTAAAAACGAACTACAAATATATTTTAGTAATAACCATCTTTTTAAACAAAAGACATAGAATAAACTTTCAATGATGCGAAAAATAAATATTTTAAGCCTGTTTTTCTGAGACTGCTTTACAACACTTCTTCGCAAGCAAAGTGAAAATTTTTAACTGAATTGGACCAAAGTTTTAATTTATTTCGCCAGAAATAAAGAATACAAAAGCATACCAAACACATCTTCTGGAATTTCAATTTGTTTTCCTTTCTGATTTCATCGGATTATTTTCTGTGAACCGCAGAAATGACCTGTCACAACAACTGCCTTCTTATTCTTTATGCTGACATAGGTCATTTTTTTCCTAACAAGTTTTGAGAGGTATTTCCTGCTGATCGTGAAGTTGTTGCGAAAAAACTTCTCTTCCTCTTCATTTCCGCTGTTCCGAGTTCATTTATTCTGAATTCGAATGTCGAAAGCATCAACACTTTTCATTTTTAGTAGTCATCTTGTGAGGAGTAACATTATTAGAGTGAAAGTAACATGAAGAGAAAACGAAATGTTACTCAGAGTTTGATATCAAGTAAAAAAAAGAAAGAATAACATATTATTCTGATTTCGGAAACTGTTAACGGTGACTTTCACAAACTATTCCAAGGCTGTTTTATTTTTCATACAAGCAACACATATACAGAAAAAGAATTGTTATCATCATAAAATCTGACTTAAAAATATTGATGAATATTTTCATTTGATGGTTTTCCACAATTAGATTAAATATGTGTGATCGTTTGTAAACACATGAATACAATAATCTGCATCTGTATCTAAAACAAATGAATGAAATGAAACCACATTTCATATACAGACTGCGGAAGGCATAGGAAAAGGAATTCCGAAGAAAAAAAATAGTACCAAAAGTTGCCTATAGGGGAAATACTGTATCTCTAGGAGTACAGTAATGAATGAATTCATGAAACTCTCAGAAAATAATCTTTTATTCGTCAACATAAGAGTCCCCTGGACGCCGTGCAACATTTTCAATACTCTGAACTTCCCAGTGTACAACATATTGTATTCCACTGCTGCGTGTAAATTGTCCATTTCGACATTCATAACAACTCGTCTTATGTTCTGTTTCAACACATGCTGGTTTGCTTAAGAGGCAGCCACGGCATTACACTGTCTAGCGTAAAACAGTCTTAGCAGTAAAGCATGCTGAGGTAAGGTATGGCCCATATTAAGCATACACTAACAATCAATTATGAACAACAGTCAAGAACGGACTGCTAACAGGTTGTTTGCTCTTCCCTTTTTACATGGAATGCATGCGCTACTGTCACTCATGCACTATGAATTTTACATAATCTATCTCAACATGCAAATTTCTTCCTTCATACATGACAGCACTATATTCCTGCCAATATTTCTCCTATTGGGAACTTTTAGTGCAAATTTTTCTTCAACGGAATTCATCTTTCCATACCTTTTACAGTATATATATGAAATGTGGTTTCATTTTGTTCATTCGTTCTAGCTGTACAAGCCTCTAAGCAAAGAAAGTTATTTTATGACCTCCCTGTATTATTCTTATTACAACTGTACGTTTCAGCACTCTAAATCAGCCTTTTCAATGATTTTACTCCGCAGGGGAATAATAAGCAGTGAGTTAGATGAGGAATTTCCAGAATTCTGTCTTTTTCCTTTACCTTCTTCACTTTAGATACAGTTTTTTCAGTTCCTTTCTTCTTCCACTCATTATTTTGAACTATATTATTTTATTTGAATTCGAAATTACTGTATTTATTGTTCATACAAATTGTTCAATCTGATGAATTATCCGCGACTGTTAGGCCACTTGATTCCGTTTATAGTTAAATTTCCCAAATAATCCAATAAATCATCCCGGAAATAATCCGACCAATACCCCATATAAAATGTAAACGTTACCTGCTAAGTCGTGACGCATGTGTAAAGCTCATGATTTTTCCTGTATTTGATTTTTCCGGTATTCCTGAAATAATACTGGGGACTTCGTAAATTCGTTCAAATATTCAAAATAAAATAAATAATGCTCTAAAAAAATCCTATTCGCAAATATGATCCGAGGAACATTGAGTTATTTTTCCATATATAAAAAATAATTCCAAAAATAACCAAAATAGGACGCTCACATATGATATTGAGACGTTTAATGAAAATTAGACAAATACAAACAGACACTGAAATAAATCATAATGCATGACACTGTGCTTTATTTTTAAATAAAAGATACTTAACATGACCCGGCAGTAGAAAAATATTTGGCAATTGATATGCTACACTATTCCTATTATAAGTAAGTGTAGCAACTGGACCGACGGTCAGCAAAATGGCATTTTTCAGTTTCACCAAAGTGACTAGGAAGTCTCAGTACACACGAGAATTAAGTGTTCTCCATACCCAAATTTTACCGAAATCAAGCCTGGTGATCGGGAGGACCGTTTATAATCTCGACTTATCACTGAATAATCTTGTATTCACTTGTATCTTGCCCAACTGGATTATTTTGTTGTTGTTGTTTCGTATGGCACTTGCCATGGACAAGTCCGCTGTTACGAAGACAGCGATTTTAAGCCGGTGGGGGAGCGTATCTTGTTTTTATAGTAGCGCCAACTAGAGCCAAGAGTACGACTTTGCTACTCAAGCATCACTCATTCGCTTGCACAGTCCCTTTTTACAGGAGGGCACATTCACACATCTCACAGATAGAACAACGGAAGAACAACCATGACCAAATCGGGACTCGAACCCGGGACGCCCAGATCACGGGGAAGACGTGCTACCCCTATGCCAGGATGCCGGCGGATTATTTTGTATTCACTTGTATCTTGTGCAACTGGATTATTTTGTATTCATTTTTATCTCGCCCAACTGGATTATCTTGCCTTCATTGTAAAGTGTAGAAGGCTATCATCTTGTTAAAAATGATGATAGGTAACGCATATTTCAGTATTCTATGGTCGATTAAAGATTATGGGGGGGGGGGATTCTGATAGACGTTTCAAAGTAGAAAAATAACTATTTCTGATATTTCATCTGCGTGTTTTTAATAACTCAAAAACTCAACGAGCTATTTCTATGACAACGATAAAATTTGCTATTGATATGCAGTGCTCTTGAGAAACACTGTACAGTCATGAACAGAAACTAATTTTTAAAAGTAAAAATATGAACGAGTAAATAAGAAAAACGCTATTTAAAATTCTATGCTTCATGTTGAATCGGATACATTAAAGGTACCTAAAAATATCTGCGTGAAAATCCTTACCAACAATACAGAAAAGATAATCAAATGGATTTAAAATGGTCTATGCTTCTCAAAATCTGGACATTTAAAAAGAATTTGGAACATCCATCTGCATGTCTGCCAAAGGTAATTAGATTCTCCCAAACAAGTAGTTACCTGTGGCTTATGCCTAATCATGCTAAATTTTCTTTCAACCATGTTCAATAATGGCCGCGATATAAGCAGTTTGTTGTTGGATTGAAAATTCCGCTAATTTTCGTATGTGCAAATCGGTGAGGTATATTTATTAAAAGCATGCGCATTGCTAATAAAATTAATAAAAGGGAGTGTGAAAAGCTCGTTTTTTCGCGCAAAGAAAATAACATGAAAGAAAATAAAATAAAAACCTTTGTCTTCCTGTTATCGAAAATGGTGGTACTGACAATTAAAAGACAAAATTATTATTGGAGTAAATAACGTCTTACAAAAGTAAAAATTAAGTGATATGAACCAGTACGTGAGTGACTCTTTTAATCTCATCTGCAGAAATTTAGCATAAAAGAAGTCAAAGCATTAAGGACAGTTGAAAAAATTCTTTACACATGAAATCAAATCTGGTTATCAACAAGATATTGATCTAAATGAATAATCAGAGTATATATTTTGATCTAAATGCATAAAGCGATAAATATCACGAATTTTATACAAAATAAGTTTAATGGAGAAATAAGAGAAGATATTCTACGAGCAGAAATAATTCATTTATAACATTATCAAAATAGTATTATCTTTCTACCGAAGAGCGACTTAAGAGAATTAGAATCCACAAAGTGCAATAAGTATTCAGTCAGTAGATCGATGCAAATATTAAATATTCTAGGTCAATATCAGAAGTGTATTAATTTCGTCAAAATGCAGGAAAGGAATGGTATCATGAATTGCATTCAAAATGAATTTCATGGATAAAATCGTCAGAACACTCAACAAACAGAAATATTTCATTTATAATATTAGCAAAATGGGATTTTCAGTCTAAAGAAGAAAGGTGTTTGTTTGTTTTTCTTAGATAACTTTAAAAGAATTAGGTAGAATCGGCGATGAGTGTTCAGTCAATAAATCGATTAATGTATGAAATATTTTAAATGGGCATTTATATTTTATAATATCAAACATATTGACATTTAATATTTGTTAACTTATACTGCTTTTTGAGTCTGTAGCATTTTCTTGGATTGCACTTTGTAAATTGTTTGATATACTGCTGAATTGATAAATAGTTCCATTTATGGAACATAAATTGAAATTGCTATTGTCGAATAAATAAAAATGTATGGTAATAAAGGGGGAAAGAAAATACGTCTTTTTATATATACCCACCAGTGGCCTTTGACATTAAATAGTTCTCTGGAAATATTGATTAACTGTAATTTCCATTAAATCTCTAATAAATAAATTTGATACTCTTATTTCTTTTTAAAAATATTTTAGACTTCAAATTCATATATACATAAGAGTTGTATTATTTTAATATCCCTACACGTATTTCATTTATTATGTAAGAATACCTTCCTAAAAGTGTCAAGTCCCATGACATCATAGTGCTATTAAAAAATTGTCCATTTTCTAATTTTCTTGCAATTGTAACTTCTTTTTCTTGTGTTTTTTTTTATTTACACAGATATTAAATAGAATGCTTTTTTCCTTAGCTTTCAGCAATGGAAGGAAATCAAGTAATTTGTTGAAACACTAACGGTTTGAATTTCAGTGCATTAAGGAAATCAACTGTTAAAAATTAATAAAAAATAATTTTTCCAACTTTATTAAGTTGCTTTATGAAACAAAATGTTCAAGAGTTATCATAGAGAAATTCCATATCTCTTTTTATAAGGAATAAGTGCAAATTTCAATCGAATCTCTTAAGGAGGCGTGAAACTTTATAAGGTTCAAATAAAAACATTAAATTTTATACATATAGATTATCATAAATTAAAGTTTTTAATATTTTTTTGAGATATAATACATTTTAGAAAAAAATAAAAACCATAACACCTAGAACGAGCTCTTGGCAAAGAAACAGCATTTAAATCTATAAAAATGAATGTTATTTTATACAAATCAACAGTTTTTGTCTGATCTTGATGATATCAGGCAACTGGCTCTTCGAGACAAGAAGCAAATTTTTAAAGTTAATTGAACTAAAATTTAATGTTATTCATCAGCATCTCCCGAGATTGTTATCTCACAAAATGGTATTTACTCTATTTTAAAATTGATTTGTAAAAAATTTAAAAAAACTTTTAATGATGCTATTTTATTTTCATTCATCTTAATCAGGTAATCTATACCAATGTTTTAATTGCTAAGGAGAAATTTAAACTAATTTCATCCTGCTATCAAACCATTCAAACGCGTATTAAAATTACGATAAAAGAAAACCAATTCCAATATTCTTTGCTCATTATCTCCGATATACGTTTCCACTTTTATTTCGTAGATTATGCTCTTTCAAATTTTCATATACTACGAAAAAAAGAAAAGGAAGGGGAAGTTTTCCGTATCGATAGTTTAACCACCAGAAAAGCAAATATTCCGGTAGAACAAACTGATCACCAAAGGCAATTAATTAATCTATAAAAACAAACAAAATTTTAAAAGCATATGTGTTAGCAAGTTGCTTTCTGATAGACCAATATTTTTTTTTTACTTTTATGCGCCCTTTTTTGAAAAGCATTACGTCAGTATTTGATGCTTTCCTTTCTTTTGCAGTTCAATTATTAAGCTGCGTTCACACCAGACCAACTATTGCGCGAAATGAAAAGTCACGCCTACCTGAAAAACATCACTTGAAAACAATGGAACAATGGCAAATAGTTGTCCCAATAAGACAACCATTTGCCATTCTCCTTATGAGATCACGTGATGTTTTTTAGGTAGGCGTAACCTTCCATTGCGCGCAATAGTTGCCCTCGGGTGAACGCTGCTTTACAGATATGCTTCATAAGAATGCAGGCTCATGCATAATTTTAACATTCACTTATTTAAAAGTTAACCCTTTCGTTTTCTGTCTCTTACAAAATTCATCAGCACTCATTCTTCCATTGAAGGATCATTATTTCCAGTAAAACTAACTGAACCACCCTCTTACCCTCTACGCAAACAGAAAGACAAAAAGACATTTAACAACCTGGAGACTCGTTTGCTTTTGTAGTAGTTGTTTTATTTATTCGAATTGTCTGCTGTTTTACGTCTTTTGACTATTATGAATTGTAATGATCTAACAGATACCCATTCGTTTTCATGGAGGAGAATTTAATTAACGTGATATTTTTTTCATAGTTTCGCACGAGACGTCGGAGCTAGAACTGCGGTGGGAACGAGATCCGGGAGGTGTCAATGGTGCCACCTCCCTCCGTTACCACAATGCTTACTTGGTGCAGAACAAGACAGGGACGTGCGATTCGCACCACACCTGGAGAGGTAAGTGCATTTTTGATCTGTCCATTTCCCAGCAAATCAAGAAAAAGATTCAAATTTGGAAAAACTCGATTTAGATAGTTATTTATATTTTACAATGAAAACTCGAAATCAGTCAAAACCCAAATTAACTAGGTAAAATACTTTTTAACTAACAGCACTGGGGAGAACCAGGATTAACTAGGGTAAACTCGTTTTATTCGTGTTTTGACTGATTTGTTAGACAATATTATTTGTATCGATCAAAAATTATTGTATTAAACTGTATTTAGTAAAACGGTGTTTGAGAAAAGAACCTATCAATGAAAAAAAGTACTTTACTTGAATATTGTTTAATACAGTACCGTTATTAAAAATTACTAATTTCGACAAGGCAAACTACTTTGATGCTTAGAATTACAAAGAGAACCAACCACTTTTCATTCAGAAACATCTCTTTGAAGAACAATCCTTTTACAAGAACAGAGGAACTGTAGGAACTTGTCCAGTTCCTTTTCTTGCTGAGAACAGCACTGTTCTCAGTGAAATTTCCTGATTCGGTACTCGTTCTTAAGTCAAGAAAATTTACGGCGATGGTTTGAATTCGGGTCTGAAAATTAGTGAATATGATAAACTTTTGTATCAAACTTGTACACTGATTAGCTATAATCTACTTTATATATAATTTAAAGTTAATACAAATAATAAACCCTTCCGTAGGAAATAACTAGAGAAAACCGGTTCTCCCTATTGCTGTCAGTTAGAACGTTTTTTTTTTTTTTTTTTTTTTTTTTCATGCTAATTCGGGTTCTCTCTATTGCTGTCCGTTAGAACGCGTTTTTTCATGCTAATTCGGGTTCTCCCTAGCGCTGTTAGTTTTAATGCGTTTTATCTAGTTATTTCACGTTTTGACTGATTTCCGGTTTTTTCTGTAACATATACATCTTTCAACATACACATGTGGAAATGACACATTTCCCAAATGTAAAGGACAAAACGGGTCACTATTTCCGATTTCGTTTTCTCATCTCTGTTAAATCGAAAGCTTAGTTATAGGTGCAAAAGTTTCTTTAACGCTGTTTGTATAAATACAGAAAAAAATTGGGAAGAAATGAAAAAAATTGAAGAAAAATAAATATCGTCCATTAATGCAAAATACAGCTTGGAGCGACTCCTTTCAACAGTATTTTGCATTTCAGCTTGATGTCAAATGTGTAACGTACAGATATCAACAAGGAAAAAGGAAATTTATATTACAGTATCTTCACAAAATTGGTGCCGATGGAAGGAGCTCAAGAGGACAGATTTGTTTAGATAGAGAAACAGATGACCAAGTTAATTAACCTGGTTTATTAATTATTATCTTGGATTTTTCTATCTTTCTCGAATAACTCTATGGAACCGAGATTTTTCGATAATTCAAATCGGCGGGCCTTTTTATTCTTGTTTGTCAAATTCTGAAATTCAATTCAGAATTTTATTAGATGAAAAACGTTCAAAAAAAGATCAATCCGTTGGGAACCTGTGTTAAATAAATCTGAGCTTATTAATAGCAATAAAGACTTATTCCTCGTTTTTCTTCACACAAATTTCGGTTGAATAATCAGCAAGATTAAAATTTATCCTAAATATGAATATAAAAATTATTAATATTTTATTGCTTTAATACTGGGATTTTTCCATTATTTTCTATCATTTCCAAATTTTGTAGCTTAATTGACCTAGCCTTAAAACAATAACAGACTTTAATTTTTATGGCGAATGAAATATATCGTTTAATCTATTTGAATTAATCATTGATGGAGTGAAGAAATACCATATGGATATGTATTCTAAGCCAATCATTAATTAATAGGAGGGAATTTTATTCTCGTGCGAAAATGATAATTAATTATATAGGGGATTTATTGAGTTTCATAAGGTTATTTTATCGCATTAAAAATCTTGCACGTATTATCTGTTTGTAATAAAGTTCAACAAGATTTTAATTATTTCATGCCCCAAGTAAAGATTTGATGATTTTTCTAATAACATTATAATAATAAAGCTTTAAATTACAAAAATATTATGAAAGTAAAAGTTAATTAGCGGTGTGAATATCATCTTATCTGATTAACGAATTGCATGAGAATAATATTTACGGTGATGTAATAATATTTGGAATAATCAAATTAACTCCAGCTCCAACTTCTGATGGAACTGGAGTCTATCCATTACCGGTATTGAAACGCGATTATAATTGAACTTGCTTTTGCTCTGTTCTTTTTGTTTTTTATGAGATTCTATCAATGCGGTATAGGAATTCCAACGGTGTTAGAATTATAACACCTTTGTAATGTTTTCTATCAGCAAATGCATAAATATTAATACAGTGTGTATGATATACAATGTATATCATACACATTGTTATGCCAACTAATTCCAGTATTCCAAAATTAATAAATAATATATTCCAAAAATAAATCAACTCTAATATCTTCAAGTGATAAAAGTAATTTCAAACCAGTTCATCACAAGAAGATACGCGTTTTGGATTTTGACGAGTACTAGTATTGAATTGTGTACATTTTGAAAATTTTTCCGTGTTTAAAATGAGATACTAAATTTTTTTTTTAAAGTTTTCCTTGTGTAATTTAATTATTTATTTTATTTGGAAAGCACTTTCTCATTATTTCGTAAATCTTTAATAGATTTTTCTGTCTTTATTTGGAATATCTATTTATGAAGTTTTGGAAAACTTTTTGTGTGATTTCTCTTATTTAGATCCTAACTACCGCACAAAAAAGGTTTAACTGTACTCGTAAACACAACATGCTGGAAAAATGAAATTCGGCTTATAGTTTTGGCTTCTTCGTTCATCTTTATTGAATTTTGGATTCGATTAGTCAAAAAAAAATGAGGGTTCATAGCTGTGCTGGAATTGTCTTCTCTAAATCAAGAAGTCTAACAGAAGCATATTTTAGCAGCACACAGAATTCAGCAATTGGCAGAGAATTCTGGAAGGATTACTTGATACATATTTTTAAGATTTATTTTTAACTTTATTTCTTGCGAAATGTAGAAACATTGTAATCGTCATAAAATTCGAATTCGAGATTTTGGACGAACTCTAAGTTCCAGAACTTCCTGGGTACCAAAAACATATTTTTTGGCCTTATATCTGTATGTGAATGGAATTGCTCAGAACTGCTTTGAGCTAAATCGCTGAAATTTTGTATATGGAATTACGATCAAATTTGCAAATTTATAAAAAGTGTTCGCAAAAGTATACCATTTATAAAAAGTATTCTTACCGTTCCACTGCAAGCGAACTCGATAACTATAGAACGCAAAAAGCTAGGCAGATAAAATTTAAAGCAAAGGTTTTGCACCTAAAACAATTTTTTTTACCAAACCCATCAAACATTTCACCATCACTCAGTCTGCATTTTTACATGCATATAAATGCAATAACTGGTAAATGAAATACATAAATCAGTGAAGTTCGGTATGTAATTTTCTGATTACAACTGTACCCTTGTGACAAATTTGGAAATATTCTAAATTAAATTCTAAATTTTTTTTTCTTTTCTAAAATTTATTTTAAGTTTCTATTTTAAAAATACTAAAAAAAATTGCAATTAAAAAATTTATTCACATTTAAAAAAATTATATATCAAATTTAGCATAATATGCAATGAAGGATTTAATTTTCAATACAAGATAAATGAGTTTAGTATACTTTATATTAATGCAACTTCCCATAGATTTAGCAGTAGATAAATATAGAATTCCTTGATTGTTTAAAAATAGAACAGTGACTCATTTTGGCAAGAAAAAAAATGGCAAACTTTTGTACTAAAATTGTAAGGACTGAGGACATTTTAATTGTTTCAGATAACCTCGCTGATCATCAGATCATAACTGCATTTTCAACGCATTAGTATGAAACGTTTTAATTACTTTAGAAAATTGCAGAAATAGTACTTCATGATGAATTTTTCATTTTTTTTCTTTGGTCTGCAGGTAATTACAGCTGCCTTCGTGTTCTCTTGGTGTTTACTCGAGACAAGATCTTCTATTTTAGCACCGTTTTCGGACCGGGGGTCGTCTTAGTGACGAGTTCCTTCATCAGTTTCTGGCTGGACATCAATGCTGTGCCGGCGCGGGTCATGATCGGAGTGACCACCATGTTGAACTTTTGCACCACCACCAATAGCTTCCGGTCCACCCTGCCCGTCGTGTCCAATCTGACCGCCATGAACCTCTGGGACGGAGTGTGCATGTTCTTCATCTACGCGTCGATGCTAGAGTTCATTATCGTTAATTACCTCTACAGAAGATACCCGCATCACTCTAGGGGGACGGGAGGAGTGGCGTCCTCGTCTTCGGCTCCAGTAGAAGGTCTCAGGGCCCAATCGTCCAGCCTGGGGCGATGGTGCGGGAATTTTGAAGTAAGTAGATATCTTCCTTTTACTTTTATCTCAAATCTTTTAATGTGAAAGAATCTTCAAATTGCTCTAACAAAGGATATGCCATGTCTGTGAAGGGCCGCGGTAACTCGGCGGCGGCCTGATGGTAATATCTCGGCTTTGGAACTGCAGGGTTTCAGTTTCAAAACCCTATTCCGCCGTAGAACCGTCGTGTAAGCGGATCTGCTGCACGTTAAATCCGTCGAGCCCAAATGCCCACCCACTGGTGTGGTATGGAAATTTAGAGAGCGGGGACAGTTCAAGTGTCGTCCTCATCATCTGGCCGCAATTTGAAATTATGAGGTCCATCCCAAAAATGGCCATAGTGTTGTTTTAAAAACAGGGTGTTAGTAAAACTAAGCTAAACTAAAAGTCGTTTCAGTGGAACAAAGAAGAATCTGAAGTGTGCATGAAAGTATGTCTCTTTAATTCTTGTTTGACGAATCCTGTGGTCATGGGACATTTTTATCTAAAAATAAGACGAATGTTGTTTTTATATAAGGAACTCCTGGGTTTTTGAACTTGCATAATCAAACGACGGTTTGGTTATTGAAGGCGACTTGATTATCATTCTAGCCGTGCAAAGGATCAGTCGCAAATCAAGTTAGAAAAGGAATAGAAGTGAGATTTTCTAATGCACATATCGAAGCAGCCTAGTTTCATATTCTGAGTTCATATGATTAAAATATTTCCAGTGCCAGACTGTTTTGATTTGTGATTTGAAAACTATTTAAAATTAATTAGGCATTATAAATAGCGTAATTAAAAGTTCTACCTCTACCTTATTTTTTGTTTATGAAATAATATTTCTATTCTCATACAAAAGATATTTAAAATATGGAGACAATCGTAACAATAATAAATATAAGTAATTTTATTTCTAAGAAGGATATTAAATAAAATTTAGGATAAATTATTTCTCAAAGAGTTAACGGAGAATAATAAAAAAAAAAGACTTTTTTAATAAGTCTGTTCTTTTAGACCTTTTTTACCTGTTAATTATTAGCCACATTAAAACACTTCGTTCATCAAGCAATCTAATCGATCCACATCATACTTAGCCCATGCACTTAGTAGATCAATAACCAGCAATTCGAGTAGTTAATTCTTCACAATTGCCAACTGCTTTTATCCGTTTCGCAGTCCTATTTTACTACTGTTAACTTTTCTTCTCTTAACGGATGGGCCTCACTGATTACTGCAAAAATATATAAAGGAAGTCGAGCAGAATCGCAAGTGCCTTTATATGTAGTATTCTGTTCATCCAAATAAACAAATAGGAAAAATATTTCGAAACAAATCCTTATTGGTCCGGCAAAAATTCATATATGGAAATTCATTCGACAATGATGATGTAAAGTTGTATAAAACTGATACCATAAAAGAATCGTTCCTCTGAAATCACATTTGTCTGATCAAATGAAAATACTTTTTTTACATAACAAGCAGATTTGCTTTGTTTTGAAGCCTTTAGAAGGCAAATATACTATGCGAGACACATGATTTCTACTATGCAAAATATGTAAAATTGCTAGTATCGCCAATGTCACTCTCCTTCAAATAAAACAATGAATTTCTTATTCTCATTACATAGCCTTATTGCATGAAGATAACTAAAATAAAATTTTAAACAGGCGTAAATAATGTAGCTCTAATCCCCAAAAGTATGTTTAAAAAATTCCGAAGCTATATTCCTAGTTCATATTTGATATAATCCTGCCAATGGCATTCCCACGCTTCTTTTCATGGTTTTCTGTGCCTGTAATAGGATTCGAATGGAAAGTTAAAATATCAAAAAGCTCATATGCAAATGAATGGTCACTTGATCCTTTTTAATTGCTTTTTTACTGTGCTTGTCCTCGTGCCTACGCATATGTGCTGTGTATTGCAGATGAATACTGTTACTAAAAATATTTAAATAGGCAATTTATTTTGCAATTTAAAATGCGTCTTTTGGACATTAATTGATTGCATTGAAAATTCAAAACATGACTACAGCTTCAATGTCAAAATTACATACAAAATTTCATATGTCTAGCTTCTTGAATCTTTGAACAATCTCGTTTGAACATTCAGAAATCGACAGGCTTCATAGGCATTTAACCATTTGACAAACCTGACCAAAAATCGATTCAGATCTTTCAGACTTATGGTAAAACCTTATATCGAATTTCCTTCATTTAGCCTTTATTCCAGCTAATGTGCTGTGTTATTGTGTTACTTTCGTTATTCAAATTTTATTCAAAACGATGCAATACAATATTTTTGACGCGGAAAACCACATACGAAATTTCACCATTCCATTTTATTTTTTTATTTTTTTTTTTCTACGTCGCTTCCAAATTGTTCAGTTTTTCAGTTTTTATTTTCACAAACAGGTATATATAATTCTAAATAAGTTTTTTTATATATTTCAAGCAAGTGTAAAAATAAATTTTCAGTAAATTCACAGGTTCAAATTATTGGAAAATCGTTATTTTCTAAAATACGAAGCATAGAAGAAAATTTTAAAAAATATGAGAACTTCATTCTAGTGAAATAAAGGAAAAAACTATTAATTCAGGTGATGAATTGTTCCACCACTCTAAATATAACTCTATGTAGTTGCTTTAACCAGATGATATCAATTGAATTTTCTTTATTTCTTTGAATCAACTTCTTTTTCTGTATTTAAAATCCTAAACTTTCTTATTTTATTGATTTGGCTAAAACATTGTTGAAATCTGCTTAAAAACAAAGTGTAATATCTTACCCGAAATGACAACAAATTAGCAAAATATATATAGTAAATTGAACGAAACGATCTAAACAGCAGTATAAGTTTGGTATGACTATCAAAATTTGAAGATTAAAAATGTTTTGTTTGAGAATCTATTAAGAGACTAGTTACTTAAAATATTTAATTGAAAATTGTAGCGAGTTGTAATACTGGCGAACCAGCTGATCGCCAAAGGCGGCTAGTAATAAATAAATAAAAAAATGCATTTTTTGCTTATTTTTTGTAATAAAAAAATCTGCAGAGTGAAAGAGTCAGGTACAGAAGGGTTCTTATAAAGGACAAAAGGATGAGATGATGTTTTTTCCTTTTGTGGATCCAGATTCCAAAAAATTTTCTGCATCTTTCCACTTTTGAACGTATTAGGTATTTTAATATTTCTAGAAGTACATGTACAATTTTTGCGACTACACTGCAAATGTATATTGGAATAGTGATTTAAATAAAGGCATGAACGTCATTGTACACGTTGGGTTCAATTAATAAGTGATATTCCCAAGAGATTTATTATCTATACATAACGTTATCTATATTATCTATATATAACGCAACGCCGATCGTAATTCCTATTTAGTAAGTAAATAATATGAAAATAAGTATGCTAGTTTAATGATAAAATTACTATTATACTGGAAAAACTTTTCCACAGCAACATTTGAAACATGGTATATACTAAGCAAAGGTTGTGTGGAAAGTTTCCAATTACTTCCAGCACTGCAAAACATTGCGATCAGAAGATCACTTGCTGTTTATTCGTGGTGAATACTGTAGGTAGTTTGCCTTCAGCAGAACGAAATTGTTATTAATATCCACAGCCTATCTAGATAGAATTCTCACAGAACGAAATGTCGTTGTCCCGATCAAAGTAGAAAATTTCACTCCAGGGACCACATTTTTACAAACGCTACGCATGCATGCTGAGCAAGAAATATTCCAACTTCTTTTTTCCTTCAAGAGTATCGACATTTTTTTCTACTTACCAAAGTATGTATACAGGGGAAAAGATTTCTTACCCTCATAAATATTAATCCTTGAGATAATCATCCACATCGATATGTTTTATATGTGTAGAAGTTAGCCATATAATAATTTTTAGTTCGTTAGTCCTCGTCATTAATAAATCTGTCGTTTATTATCTCAGGAACTTTTTCAAAAGAAGCATAAGGCTTTGTGTGCTTATACATATGTATATGGACGGTTTCTTTCACTGTGGAAAGGGAGCTATATATAAATTTAATTTTTAAACCTTTTATTAAATACATTTACAGAAGAAGTATTTTCATAGAATTACGAATTATATTTTATGAAACTTTGTATTTCGAATTCTATATCTAATTGCATTATTAAAGGAAATAAACACTAGCTCTATTTTTTGGGACATCCTGCATACAATTTATGCTTATACTTATGAGTATATAATAAAATAATAAGAGACAATAAATACAAGAAAGCAAAATATATATGTAAATATAAAAACAAAAAATATGGAAAGAATATCGGAGAATGGTCATCAGAAAAAAAGATGCTCCTTTAGTATTGAGAAAAAATGTGTTTATTCTGCATAGCAACTGACGATTTTACAAAATAGGCCATTTTCCCGTCAAAACCCGCCTTAATAAGGAATTGAAGAATCCTAAACTTAAGATATATGCAAATTCATAGACAAAAATACATGCAAAATTCGACTCATCTAATTAAGAAAATGAAGAAAAGAGCCTCCGTTCCTCTCCTACATAGAGCAAAAGAAGAAAAAAAAGTGTTTAAAACAAATGAATCAAAAACTGGGTAGTATTATTTAACACACTTTAGAATACCGACAGTAAAAAAGAAAAATGGTTAGAACTGTTTTTGTTGTTTCAGATCATTTAGAATAAAATTTAAAGGAATACAATTTTAATTGTTTTTTTAATTAAGGAATGACATTTTAAGGTGTTCTTTTAAATTTCTAATTGGCTTCAAAGGAGTGTTTTGTCGAGACAGTTTGTATTTATTCCATATAAATGATTGAGAATGTTGTTCGATAGATTTTAATTGAAATATTGGATGACAGAGATGTGAATCTATTTATAATTAATGTCCTTTCTTTGGTCACATATATCACAAGTTATCTAATATTTGAATTATCAAATCCAAAAAATAGCTAAATGTGTTGATATTTTAAGGAATGAAAATGTGTAATAAATATTCTGGAAAATACTGTAAATGTTCCAAGATTAAATATTGTAAGATCATCGACATACCTTAATGCTTAACTGCCTGTATATACGTATTTTTTTAAAGAACAAAGAAAAAAATTGTAATGATTGAAAAAAAAGGAAAAATTTTATACTTGGAAAAAGAGAATTTCTCCGTTATATATCCATCTAATATATATTTATAATTTTTACATTCATTTAGCTACTAAGCTACTAAAATCCAAGCTATCATGTTATCATATTATTATTAAAATACAAGAAAAATATTACATAACCGTTAATTACTGAATTTATTTAAGTTCGCACTACTATTCATCCATTACAGATAATAAATACATTTAATTATGTGCACTTATTGTGGAAAAAATTTTTTAAAAAGGATTGAAACCAATGAAAAAATACCGTGAAAACCAATGAATAAGATAGTATATAGATGGCGTTTTATTTATTTAGGATTATAGTTCTAAATTTGACATAGGAAAATTTAAAAATTTCAATATCGTAGAGCCAAATTTCCAATATGAAAAGACACTTTAGATAATTCTACCGGGCTTTAACGATGGTAATTGAAAATGTTTGAACGCATTATTTTTTATCATGATTTATGACATCCATTTAGTAGAATAAAAGAGAAAGTTAAGGATTTAATGCAAACTTAAACAGAATTACTTATGTATATAAGAAGAGATTCTCAAACGAATTGCATATGTTTACTGGTGATAACGGTCTTCTTTCGATTAAAGCAACACATCTCATTATTTTGTCTACTAGAAAAAAAATGTCTTGAATGGTGTAATATTTTTATATTATTGTTTTTATTAAGCATTAAAATCTCTGATTTTATTCTTCAATACTAAGACATAGTTTGCGTAAAACAGTGTTCCTCCGGATATCTTTTATAAATCATTTCTAGTTTGTTCAAAAGTGGCGTAGATAAAAAGAAAAAAATTTTTAACATTTCTATGTTATTTAGAAGCAAAGACATTTTTTTAAGCGTTTTATCTTTTTTGTTGCTGTTTGTTTTTATTTGTTTAATGTTTTTGGGGGAGTTCAGTAAAAGAAAAATAAATGGCATGGAAGAGAGAAACCTGCGGTTTATACGAATCAAGAAAACGGGAGTACTCTCGAAAAGACACATGCGCAGACGACAAGTAACAACCCACTGTTGCTATGGCGACTTTGACGTCATTGCCCGGGCTTTCCTCGGCGTTTGAGGTAGTAACCTGGCAATAATAAAAGAAAATAAAAAGATACTGTACATTTAAATACGAGAATTTAAACGTTATGTCATGCCAAGACTCATCAACTTTAAACGTTAAATCGTGATAAAATAGTCCTCAAAGTGAAATATGAAATGATAAACAAGGCTGGTCTTGCGTTCTGAACTATTTTGTTGAAAATAAAATCATTTGCCATTTTTTTATATACGATTTAATTTTTGTAATAGGAGAAAAATGTCTCATATTATGTTATTATCATTTCTATTATATTATTTAAGGCATGAAGAAATTCAGCAATGCAAAATAAAATTTGTCTTCAAAACAATTCGTTTGACTTATAAATATATTTCATATCTTATTTGATATTTAATTTTTTTTTCAACTCTCTGTAATTTATTATCCAGAAATAAAAATGATTTTGAAGTTCTTTAAATAGACAGATGCTCCATAAAATTCTGACAGAAATATTTAGTTCCAAAGGAGTATTAGTAAATAAAAAAAAATTAATATAAAAGGAATAAATTAGATTGACCAAAACAAACGCATCGAATCAATAAAAAAACTAATTTATCGAAATCAGAGTTTTGGTCAAAATTATGTGATGCCGAAAACTTCTGCATTTCAAGAGGTACAAAATATTACAAAGAAATATAAATGACTGAGCTTTGGCGATAACATAGAAAACACTGTCTTTCGATATAAACAACTCCATCAATGAAAGCCCCTTTCTGTCTTATAAATAATAAAATTTAAAAAATTTTATAAAAATTAGAAATTAAATAAAAATTAAGTGTTTTACAAAGGACCGACAGTGCATATTGTCAAAGGATGAAAAAGGATGTTCCTAGATTTAACGTCTAGGAAAATTTATGGAGAATACCCTTGCTATATTTTAATTGCAAAGAACTTGTGCATCACCTTGTCCCAAATTTTTCTTCCCACTAACGTCAAATTCACTCTCTTGTATAATATATTTATCGGCCAGATATCTATTGAAGCAGTCTTTCTAAAATTTTATCGATTGTATGAAGGAAACATGCTAGTCGATAGTTTACACATTACCAATGATCTTTTCCATATTTCTATAAATAGAAAATTTTTGCATTCCTTAATGGTTTTGGAAAATAACTAAATTTAAACTAAAGATTAAAAATAGAATTTAAACATTTTTTGTTGTTAAAATTGTGTATATGTGTCCCGACCTTGTAATAAAGTTAGTCCAGTTTTTCCTTTTTTTAAATAATTCTCAACAAGATCCTCTTCACCCTCTATTAATTCTTCTGCATTTTCAACTGTTGGGGTATTTTGTTGCCAGCTTATAAATACTCTTGGTGGAAGGGGGGTTGAATGTTTAAATAGAAGTTCAATCTTTTCATTCATCGATATCATCGTGGGGTGAGAAATATACATTGCCAATGTATAAGTAAGATTTTCTCAAATGAACTTTCAAGATTCTAATATGTTTTATACTTAATATTAATTTTTAAATTGCATTGAATATCACAATTAATTTTTTTATTCCTAGAGTTTTTGGAGCAAGAGCTAATGTACTCCATTTCTATTAAATAACTTCTTTATTAATTATAAAATTTAATTACATTTCAAGCGCCGTTTGAAGGACTGTTATATGCGATGTGATCTTACTTTAATTCTCTTCAAAAAAATTTATTTCTATAGTTTGTGCGTTTGATTATCATGTCTCACTGTCTGATATATGATCGACAATTCTTGTCAAAAGTGCAGTGTTTAGTGCTTCAATTCTCACCAAATTTTTAGTTAACCATCGCACAATTCTTGAAACTACGACTCCTGTAAAAATAGTTTGAGTTATTGGCTGGTATAATGATGTAATGGGTTATCTTTACCCGGACAGTTCTTGGCCGTGTGTCCAAAACTCACACAAACCCTATACTGCTTTGCACCTATAAACTTTGTAAATAGGACTGTATTCAATTCGAAATAGAACCCTTGCCTATTAAAAATATTTTTTCAAAATAGCTGAATGAACAGATAAAGCTCAATGCCTGATTTCCTAATTCTTAATCTAAATTTAATAGCAAATGAATTATTCAATTTGTGCAAAAAATAGATTTTTCCCAATAAGTCTTTGACCTCTATTTTATCATCTAAATTATATAGAAAAGGGAGCTAACTGTAACAATTTTTTTAAAAATGTTTATATGTTTAAATATGTTCACTATTCCATGATTATAACATCTTATTTTTTAGCTTAACTATTCCTTCATTATATGCATTTAAAAAATTAAAATATCTTGTCGATTTTAGTACAGAAATATTTCTTTTCAAAACTAGTCTGCTGTTACAATCTATATACTATACAATCAGATATACTATCGGCAATAAAAACAAAAATATTTAAAATTATTTTTCCTTTCGTTTCCTTTTATTTTATTCATTTATTAATAATAAATTAAATACACAAAGCATTAGGTAATTATTATCATTCAGCATACTGATAATAAATTATATCAAGTGATTTACAGTAAAATAAGGGCCTCGGTGGTCTCGTGGTGGTTTCAGGTTCCACCGAAGAGCCGTCGTGTTAGCAAGTCTGGGGCATACTAAATCCGTCGGGGCCAACGCTATAAAACGCTAACCAAGCCAAATATTAAAATGCATAGTTTTTGAAAATGAGAAAATACAACCAATGGAATCTTTTATAGATTTTATCGAAACAAAAAATAAAACTGCTAAAGGAATTTCAAATGTTATTTTGAACATACTTGAAGCTAATGGTCACAATATAATGAAGTCTAAAGGTCAGACATGTGATAATGTTGCTATTGTAGCCAGAAATCATTCAGCAGCGCTGCAACGAATAAAAGAAATCTCGAAAGTGAATCTACAACCTTGCTGAAGTCATTTGTTTGTTTGTTTGTTTGCATACAGCCTCAATCGAGACAGTTATATTCCATTCCCTGTTATTCTTTATTTTCTTACTAGCCGCCTTTGGCGACCAGCCGGTTCGCCAGACTTAATGTTCATTTAAATTTTAATAATTAAATATTTTACGCAATTCCAACTTTAATAGATTCTTCATCAAAATATTTTAAAACTTCAAATTTTGCTAGTCATATAATTCACTCATAATATTATACAGGCCTTCAGTCATAACGTAATATGTATCTCTCTAATTTTCTGTTACCTCTCGTAGAATTTATGCTTTAAATTAAAGTGGAAAGAATTAATCTACAATTAATATAATAATATTTTTTACTGAAACAAAGCATTTTTTTTTTATAATAGGATTACTGATAACAGAGTCACTGAGCGTTTAAACTTTATGGGCACTAAAGAATATCTTTCTTAATTTATGTAATATCTCAAGAATTTGTCAACAAACTTTTCTGAGATTCATCATAAACAGATCGATTAATTAACAATGTTTAATTTTAAATGCATCAAACACTAAGAAAATAAAATGAATCGTTTAAAATAATCGGTCGAAAACAGGTTTAAAAAAAACTACTTAAAAAACGATGTACTTAAAACTATAAGCATATATAAAAAAATATATAACTAACATAAATACAATTTAATTACAAAAGCATGCAACTAACCTAAAAATAATTTAAATGATCCGTTGATAATGGTTGTCATGTCAACAATCAGAACACAATGCGCATGCGTGAATTTTCAACGCCAGTTACGGTAGCGCAAATGCGTGAATTTTTCTACGCCAGTTGGGGTAACGCTATGCAGATTAGATATTTTTAATTTCCTTTATTCTGTGTTATTTTAATTCAAAAGTACTTTAGAATGAATCTGAAAGATCGATTCATTAACAATGTTTAATTTTAAATGCATAAAACATTAGGAAAATAAACAGAATCGTTTGAAATAATCGGCCGAAAAATGTTAACCTCTGCCTCATTACTGTTGGGAAAAAAAAACTGAAGCCTTACTCATTTGGCGGTGGGGTAAATGAAAGATTTTTTTGGCGGGAAAGTTAGTTTTTAATTAAAATTCTAATTAAAAATTCAAAAAAAGGGACCCCAGGTACACATTCCCGACCTCTAAGGTATACATGTACCAAATTTGGTAGCTGTAGGACAAATGACCTGACTTATATAGCGCCAACACACACACACACACACACATTGAGCTTTATTTATAAGTATAGTTAATAATGACCTAACCTTGTCGGCGCATAAATATTGTGTATATATAGTTAAATGGCATACGTGTAAGAACTTATGTAACAAATGTGTTTATTTTATTATAAAACATGTGCATGATTTCTTATTTCTTACTATATGTAATAAACAATAAAAAATTTCTTCTCACTAAAAAATCCTTTAAATTTCTGTAAGGGTTAATTTGGTAGGGAATTTGTAAAGGTAAATTTAAGAATTTGGAATTGGTAAGGATTTTTTGGTAAAAATTTTTTTCTTACCAAAAAATTCTTTATAATTTCTATATAATTCTTTTGGAACTTCATGTATTTAATACTAAATAAGAGGGTGACGAATATGGCCCTACATCCTAAGCAGCTGAAACTTATTCACTCATCCTTTGGTTAATAATCTGAATGATGGTGTAAGGTGTTGTCGTTGATCTCGACTAATTTATGATTTGAAATTTGAGCCTATACATTGATTCTAAAAAGAAAGTTGTCACATGCTCAATAAATGCTTCTCTCTTTTCTGTAGATCCAGCAGTCGAGCGTGGTGAAGGATAACAACAGCAACGATCCCAACATCGCGAGCGACCAGGTATCCTCGTCCAGAACGGAAGAGGACACCAGGGCCGCTCTGTCCTTGTTCGGTTGGCTCAAGAGATCGCAGCCGATCGTTCCTCCTAACTACAACCGTCAGAGGCTTTCCAAGAATATCGACAAAGTGTCCAAGATCCTCTTTCCCTTGTCCTTTGGCCTGTTCGTGGCCGGATACTTCCTCACTTACGCCGTCATCAAGCCTACCCACTCGGAGAACTGGGAATTGCTCAGTAACGGAGGCACAAACTAGAACTGGATGCTCTCGAAGAGTAGACAATTTGCCAAAGGAATTAGCGAGGGGGGACGCTTGTGGCAATGTGTACAGGAATAAGGTGCCAGAGCTGTAAGAGACGTAAAAAAGAATTATTTTGGTGTCGTTGATCTCAGATTTAAATCCAAATAATGATTAAACAAGCAGCGGCGTAACAAGAGGAAATGGCAACCAGAGCACAGTTTTCTCCTCCCCATAATATATGACTTTATGTAAAATGCATCCATTAATATTTTGTCTGTTTTCCAAATCTTCCAAGATTGCTCCCGAAGCATTTATATTTTCATCTCCTCTTCCCGTCGCCGCGCCACTGCGGATAGAAAGCTCTGCTTTTCTTTGTATCGGATTGGAATTCACTCTATTCAAATCATACATTATGAAAAAAATATTGAGAAACGTGGCAACAACATGCATCTACTGTCTTAATCTTTTTCCCACTTCTAAAATAAAATTTAAAAAAATAATTAACCTGTTTGGGTACAGCAAAGAATTATTTTTAAATATCAAATTGTTTCCACGAACAAAATGCATTGTTAAGTACATAATTGAACAACAAATGTTTTTGAATCCATTCAAGAATTAATATTCTTAAAAAGCTGTAAATGATCTATATAAAACAGATTATCATGATAGAAAGATAAAAATTTACTCTGTTTGATATCCCCGTTTGTTGAGTTATTATTATCTAAGAAATTTATCATAAAAACATATAAATGATTTCCAAGCATGATAATTTGTTTCATTTTTTCAAATATTTTATCCATCTACATTGCATACTAATAGAGATGATTCATATTTCATAACTGTCAGTTAAAAATGATTTTAAAATAATTCACCCTGCATGTAAATCGGTAAAGCATTTTATTTGCAATTTTACTTCAAACTATTATTCTTGATGACTATGGACAGCTGTCAAAAAATGGCTTAAAAATTATTTATAAAAACTCTTAATAATAAAGCTCTATGAATTAAATAAATTTTGTTAATAACTATTCACAATACTTTATTTATCTCAAATAAAAATATTTGTTCAGAATGAATTATTTTATTGAGCTTTCTTACTAAAAATAATTACAAACATCTCAGGGATTCCGGATATTGAAAGCTTTTCTTTTATGCTGATTTCTTTTAGAAGCTAGATACTGATTGAATGCAAATTTAATTTGAAATTCCTTGTGGATGCAGTGGAAAAATTGATATTGAATCCAAGTTAATGTTAGTTTAATAAAGAAATAATATTAATCATTTTTTTTTTATTGATTGTTAGTTAAGAATTTAGAAAGAAAATTTTGAAAAAAATCTTTGGTCACAGTCTACGTTTTATTTGTTTTTATTTTCTTTGCTAAATTCATTGTGAATATATATATGTATGAAAAAAAAGCATAAATATTATAAATCAATAAAAATTTGAAATTAAAGTACGAATAAATTGATCAAATTATTGATACGTAAATTCCCTTTTAAATGCTTTTCTTCAATCTTATAACCAATGTTCGATGGACCAATAAATACGTTATTATTTGTTTTCAGCAATTAATATTTTTGAACCTATTTCTGCATTAATTTTAGAAGTGCTTGTTCAGAAATTAGATCTTGAGATATATTAAATTATATTATATATATAGATAACGACTGAATATTACGAAATTTATCTTTTTTGTAAATATCTGCCTTCTCAAAATATTCAGAGCTTCAAAATGTATATAAGTTAACTATTAACTTACTGTCATGGAACTTCTTGTGCTAAATAAAAAACTAAGTAGAAAATCATTCGATCACAGACACTTAAACGACAAGACACTTAAAAATATGACCATTCAAGCAATAGGACGTCTCCTTTAGGATCCAGGACACTTAGGCAACTTGTATATTTTTGTAAATTTTGTAAGATATAATAATTTCAAGTTATATTGATAATACTAGTAATGGAATTATAGAAAAACCAGTATCTGCATTAACTTAAAATTGCAAGTACCTACTGGAGTCTTAATTATATACAAATGGAAAAAATCGGTCACTACCCGATTTGACAATCAAATTCAGTAAAATTGAAGTGCTGAGTTTTTACAAAAATTTGACAAGTTCGAAAATTTAATTGTATTATAATATTCAAGATCATGTTTTAAAATGCTGTTTGTAAAGTTTAAATTAAAATTTGAATATAATACATGCCTAGATGATTGTTAGACTGCGATTCTAATGGTTATAGCAAGTGGTAGAAATTTGAGATCTGTCTGATAGATGGCTGTGAGTGTTAGGAAAATTCTGTTATGAAACATATAACTATAATGTGTCTAAGTAAAGCAGTTGCGAATAAAGTTGATAATGCTATGGATTCCCCCTAGCAGATTCAGTGCGTAGTTCTTCATGAAATCAACGTTTTTATGAAACTAATATTTGCGATCTTACGAATGTGTATGCCATTGAGTGTAGTAAGAAGTAAAAATCCACTCTGTCAAAGCATCAGGACAGAACTGTCGAATTGTCCAACAAAGTAAGTTCCTCCCCCTTTGTTCAAATACCAGAGAAATTAATTTTTAGCCATAATCCTTAAAATGGACTCTTCATGGAAGGCGGAATTCAGCTTCCACTACACAAGTAATTCACCGAAATCGCCAAATAATATCCAAGAGACTACATTAAGGAAAAAGTCAAAGCAGGCATTGAAGTTACATAGTATGAAGTGATTTGGCCAATACAACTTCACAATTTTTTTAATTCCAATCTTGATTTTGCTGTGAACCACTAAATTCAATAATCCTTGGGGAGGTAATTCAAATACATATATATTGAATTCTAAGATTAACATTCAGTATAATTTAGTATTCAGTTAAAATTCTATAGCATAAGATAGCATTCATTTCTAAGTTGATTTGAAAGCACGTCATTAAATGCAGTTTTCCAACGGTACGAAAAATTTAACACTTATTTTTGTGACATGTTAGATGCATCAATCATTTCAACATCGGCAAACTGGAATACACCTTGATTGTGGGATCCATCCCATACAACCGATAAAAACAGGATTACTGCGAGCTTTAGTTCTTTTCAAAGGATTCAGGGCAAGACGTTTCAGCTTCATTCAATAGCACTGAGTCGCTAAATGCTTTATATCAGACCTCTCCCGACGTACACAGCATTCTATTATTAAAAAGACTCATATTTCGATCACTTGAAATAATGCTATTAGAATCACAGTTCTCACTTTCAATTGAAAGAATTTTACGAATGTAAATCTATAAATTTTACAAATTTTATCTATCATGTAAATTACGACCGAAAGACATGTAGGTTATTTGTCATGAGCCCATGAAAAGTATTTCAAGTGAAAAAAGATAAACTATTGTACATATATAAAAAGATATTTTGAACGATAATTTAGCTGCATTGTTTTGATTATTGTGATTAATAGAAAGGTAAGTTTTACATTGGGAGAAATCAGTGGCTTTGGAATTTTTTAAATTTCTTTGTTTAGATTGCCACACTATTGATTTGCTTTTACATTTATATGCAAATCATTTGTGCTGAAAAGTTCTGGAAGATAAAAATGCTCAATTAAAACAATAGTCAGAATTAAAAAAAACTTAAAAATCAACAAAATGAAAACTATATATATTTGCAGTGGTTAATTGAATCCAAAAAGGTTTTTACTAAATTACCTCTTGTTACTAAATTTTCAAGAAATCCCTCAGAAAATAACAAACGTTTACTCAGCTGATAATTTGAATAGAAGTTCAAGCTAAACTGCTTCATTTCCAGTACATTATTAAAATTGAATAGAAATTAATCAACTGTGTTGCATAGAAAAAAAATATGGAAGTAGCGAAATGGTGCCATATTTGTATTGCAAAAAAAGCTGTATTATAAAAAGAATGGCGAGAACATGATGTTGTATTGAAAGATACTAAAATTATCACGGAATTAAATCACGCTTTCGCAAGCCATAAAAAGGCACGGGATCAATTACTGTACTGACGATATCATATGCGCAGCAAACTAAGTCTCGTTCTGTATTCACTGAGGTTCGATATACCATTTCCTTTAAATATCTCCGTGAGAGAAGGAATCGGATTAGACAGCCATACCTCTGGAACGTGTTGGGATTTCACGGAATTTCAATGAGAATTACCTTCGGTACACTGAATGCATATTTTTTCCACATTTCTGTCCGTAGAGATATGACTGTCATAGTCACAATTTTTGGCTTCACGAGCATTGATTGCAAATTATTTGGTCCTGGCAATGCACTTAATAAAAGAACATTTTGAGTATGATAACATAGGATGTGCGTTAATAACGTAATTGAAAAAGAATGTGATCTTTCTTTCATTTCCTCTTTCAATCCAAGAACCTTGACGAATTGTTAATGCATTTTTTCTTTCAACTTGACCTTGGACGTTTGTTATACTCAGTAGGTAAATATTATCTACTAAAAAATTTCTTTTGAAATTAAAATTCTAGACTTTAGAAGTCCACAGATTGAAAATTATTGACTCGCTAAGGAGAGCGCTAAATTCCAATCCATAATGAAATATGGAATTGAGATCATAAAAGAAGGAAGCAAGGACACTCGAAGAGTCATTCCGAATCTTTAGGTAAGATGAACAATAAAACACTACAGCAGTACATACTGAAGATGAGAAACGAGAAGTATTGCAAACCGTCTAAAACACACTTAAACACAGTTAGGGGAAAAATTTGTAACTAACAGTAGAATGAGAATTGAAGAATCAATATTTTTGACAACTATGTCTTTTTCATAAAGTCTCATAGATAGCTTTAAAGATACCACAAACACGTTTCGTCATCTATAAGATCATGGATATTTTATATCCAACACTATTTTCACGAGCTCACGGGATCTTATCATATTTACTTCCTGCGGGTCACGACCTAGGACTTCTCAGTACATAAGTTGGCCAATGCTTCTGGTTGTTGTGCATATCTATATCCTTTTTTCATATGTGTAAATAAGCCATATATTTTCTTCACGGCATTCAGCGTGTTATTTTGTTCATATGGATCATTATAATTATATATACGATATATGAATAAATACTGTATGTCATACAGATATTGTGTCTATACACATGTACATAACTGTGTGAAAAAATGTATTTTGCCTATCTTGGTGAAGGTAGATGTATTATTAAATAAAAGATCTCCTGAAATGTATTGTAATCCCGCATATTTAAGTAAATGTATTCCTTGCTTCCAAAATAAAAGTCTCTTATTCATCTAGCTGTGCCTTTGCTGTTATTGTATTTTTCCCCCCTATGAAATCATTAGTCCTATAATAATTGCAGATACAGTGCTGTAATGAAGAGAAATGAGTATACGATTTTTTTGTTAACAATTCCAAAATCCAATGAGAATTTATAATTCCACTATCTGGATCACATACTAAATTCAATATAAGGAATTTTTCAATCATGGATTTATTCCAAGATTAGATGAAAAAAATAAGTTTAATTTATTAAAGTGCGCTCATCCAGTTTGTCACATCTATTGACTATTACATTCATGTAGCACGAATAGACGATAAACCCGTCGACATATTTAATCGAAAATTTAATTCAAAGCTATAAGCCTAGTAATAAAATCATATGCCGAATTTCATCTGTTTAATTTATATTTTTGAGTTACCATATTCCTGTATGCAGGAGAAGACAGACAGACTTTCTGCAACAGGATTCAACCCAGGAATTCATGCTTATCTAGAACGTTTCATCTATCCATACGATCACAAGTTTCATCTATCTTCTTTTTTTTTTTTGAAATTATCAAACAGATTAAATTTTAATACATTTGAAGTGTCTTTGACGCAAGTATATAATGCTAACACTTCTCTGACATCAATAAAATAGATATTTTATTTTACTTGCAAAATTTTATTTACACTTATTCCCACTATTTCATTTGAATTTATTCATATCAAATCTCTCAAACAAAACAAAAAAGAAACAACTTTGTTTTCTTGGTTACTCATCGTTATTTTATGTTGCCAAACATTTTTCTTAACTTGATCAGAATGATACAACAAATCGAAGATGATAATAAAATAAATCGATGTGATCAAAGCAATATTACACGCCTTTTTTTCAGCGACAAAGATTAATGAAAAAAATATATGAAGTGATTGGAGAACTTCACATGGCTGTTAGTTGCAGTAACCGTTTTTTCATGCCGAGTCTTTGAATTTTCTAATGTTTGACAGTTATTTGCATACCGTAGCCAGACTTTTCCCATATCTTTTTGGAAGGCAAATACTATTGGTATGTGATCCGTCTATATTGTAAAATATCGGTTTTCTAACATTATTTAAAATGCTTGACTACTATGTAGATAGCTAATAATTTTCTGTCATAAGTGCTATATTTTCTTCTTATTTGTGTCAAAGTTCGGGTAAAAAAACTCAAAGGTTATTTTCATTGTTCACAATCTGGAGTAAAACTGCTCCAATAGCAATAGTACTAGAGACATCAGTTGTCAATGATATTTTAACCTTTTCGTATATATGAATTTAATTTGAGGCATGACTAATGCATCTTTTAACACTCGGAAAAATTTTTCTTGTTTCTTCTGTCCAAGTTTTTTTTTTCTTCTGAAACTCCTTTTGATACCACAGAACAATGTTGTTAAAAATTGGCGCAATTTCGCATATTTGGTATGAAACTGTAATAAAAACCCATTATACCTAAAAATAGCCTTAAACTAGTAAATATCTTTGTTTTGTGGAAATTACTGATTACATAAACTTTCGTGGTAAGATATTTAAGCCCTTCAGCTGACTCAAGTCTGGTTTGAACAAATTTACACTTTACGCATTAATGCATATACCATACTCGAAGACAGCTTGAGCATGCAGCCAATGAGTTTCTTCATCAGGAAAGGTTATTAGAATTTCATCCAAATAACAAAATACGAACTCTAATATATTCAGCATTGTGATTCATGAAGAATTGGAAGTGTTTCAACCTCCTTGCGTGAGCCTAATTTCATGAATGAGAACTCTTTTGTTCGATGCTGAAATGTAGCTGAAGTTCGTTAAAAATGAAAGAGAGTATCTATTAGAATTCGTGACGTTTTTTAAACATCTATAGTCTCCGCAAGGTCTCAAATTACCTGATATCTTCATAGAAAGATGCAGTGGGCTCGACTAGATTATCTTGGATGGTATGCATAAATCAATTGTAACATAAATTCTAACTTCTTTTTTGCTGCTTTCAGTTTTTTGTTCGATAACCCCCTAGTTAACGAAAACGGGTGGACCTCTAGTTTTGATGTAATGTTCGATATTATGATTGTCCTTATCGATGTTATGTTCGACCTTATTGTTAACTGAGTTCAATTTTGGAAAATCCTTAAAGTAGCTAATAATATTTTTATATAGTTCGTGATAGCATTTAAAATTGGAATATTTTTTACTATTTTGGAAAAGACGGAGTTCCTTTACTTGTTAACAATGCAGTGCCACGTCAGTTTTTGAAATCCATTAAAATGTTAAAGTTTGCAAGAAAATCCTTTGCTATTATACATCTGTTCCATCAAAACATAAATTTAAAAACTAAAAGTTTCATTCTGTAACCTTCTAATGCTACAAATGTCATATATATACTAGTTAAAAATTCCTTAAATTTTAGGACTAAGTCTCACGGAAACAAAAAAGCAAACAATAATAAGGATCATTTCCAGAAAGAAAGACAAATATAGAAGTCTGCATATGAATTATATAACTGGAATATAAAAACAAAATATATTTTTAATCGAAATATTAAAATGACGATCAAAAATAACTATTTAATTAAATCTGATTCCTCAATATTAGCATTTTTTAATATTTAATCACGAAGAAAGCGCTTCTCTCAGTAGATCAAAATTTAAAAAAATGCATATTGAAAATTGTGCGAAACACACCTATAGGATTTAAAGAAAATCACCAATTTAAAACATTTTTTTTAATGTGATAGAATTCGAAATTTTCTCGCGTATTCCCTAATAAAGATATCTTCTTTCCTTGACCTCCACCCCCCCCCCCGTCCATATAAAAATCATGGACGTTTAGATAAGCCCTTGAACAAAACGGATCCTCACATTTTCATTTTCAAAATTCAGCACATGAGTATTTTGTGCTTTATAATCTAATGAAAAAAACCGAGCATGCATTTTAAACGTTTTTTTTAATTGTTAGAAAATAAAAACTGGCATAGAACTACAAATTTAGTAATAAAAGCCAGTTTTACTTATTTAAGTCATTGCGTTTTTCATTTTTCATTTTTATATGTGTGTGAATGTTCAGATCAACAAATCGTTAACTCCCGTGACCGTTTTAACTCATACACTTAGATTAAAAATGTTTACACTATAAATCGCTTTTTATGTATCTAGCTATTTGCATAGTGCAACAATCGTGTTCATTTGCAATCAGGCAGACAAAGTTTCTGTGGATGAATTTTTGTTCAAAATATGATAGAAATCTAAATTTTGTGGTTTCAATTTTATGGTAAATTTCAAGTTGTTTATGGCGTTCTTCAACTTGCAGTTAAGAAAGAAAAACATTGTCTTATTTTTACTGGATCAAATTATAATTTTAAAATGAAATTTAATCAATTTAATAAAGTTTATTAGTCTTCTTGTCTGGTCTGTAAAATTTTATTACTTTTATTAAGTGTAAAATTAAACAGGCTATTTAAAAGGATGTTTTGTTTTGTTTTTTCCTTTTAAGCAACGAACATATCATTTAACAGTGCATACAGAAAAATTCAATAGCAATTCTTTGAAATTCTTAATAATGCTTCCAATTAATATACATTGATACATTATAGGAATAACATCTTACTCTCGAATTCAATTTTTCCTCTGATTACTCTATCCACTGTCTTGGGGCGCCATCTATGAATTTAAATGCAAAAAAGCGGCAGTTATTTTCGTTTTATACTATAAGAGGAAATAATTCCATATAAGCGTGAAAATGAACTTTAAAAGTGAAAGTGTACTTGCAGCAAATTAATTATTGCACTTTTTTTTTCAAATTTATGTGATTTTAAATTTATTTAATAAAATTGGCTGTTATCATTAAACATAAAAGATTTATAATAACTAATTTTTAGAAAATTATAAAATTGGTATAAAGTTTTAAATGGTTTATTAAGCTGTCTAAGTAATTTACTATCTTTAAGCATTTTGCAAGCCTAAAACCATTTTAACAAACTTCTCTACAAATAATAAAGGAGAATTTGGGTGTTGATGTTCTGCAGAGCTGACTGTTAAAATTACAGCTACAAAAGTTAATACATATAGGGTGGAAATGTGCATGTCAAATTATTTTAATTAAAGTTTTAATTAATTAAAAATTAAACGAAACTTTGTTTTTTTATCACCATAATTTCCGAAAATATTCCTTCAGGAAACATTTACACAATTTAAAGCTTAAAAAAATTATTTCCACTGATACCAATTTAATTGTAGTAAAATACTTCAATCTGAATTTAATTATTGGCTGTTGAAATTAGAATTGAGCCACGGAAATAAGCAATTGATTTTTTTTTCAATAAATCAGTTGATTTTCAAAAGCTTTCGTAATATCAGAGTATTATTGGTTTTTCTAGCTTGTTGTTTTGCTTTGTTATTGAAATGCGTTGATGTTTTTTCTTTATTGAATCAGATAACATTTCATCGAGTAATCCTCTGATATCATTTAAATCCTGAAATATATTCTTTGATATATATATTTAAAACTTCATTGTTAAATTGTTCTTTTTTTATTAATTCTTTTATATTTTTTTATGAACATGCTTCGACTTCGCAAGCATGTTACTGTTTTAACCCCTTCCCTTTTAAAAATAAACTTCATATTTTAGGAAAAATAACAGGAAAGTAGAAAGGTGTATATCTCAATGAACAAAAGTGTATAATATTTCTTAAACAAAACAAGTAACAGAACTGTCAAATTAAAAAAAAATACTTTGATGTAATCTAGATTCAAATAAAATTTTACTTACCAATAATTTAGGTGAACCAGCCGGTCAGCCAAGACGGTAGTGTGAAATAAAAAGAAAAAAAATCTTAGAAATTACAAGAAACTAAAATATAAAAATCAGCAAAAATCATAAAAAAAACCATCAAATAACTCCAATGACTAAAATGATATAGCTTCTACAAAGCAAAATGAAATAGGAAAAAAACAGGGGGGTTCGTTCAAAACAATATAATTGAAAGTATAAAAATTATTAACTCCAGTTATATCAAAAATCTTTGGGTAATTCTTTCTAATCAGAAGAACCATCATATTTCTAATTATAAGTTTTCTTCAAAAAAATGAATTTAAGAGAGTAATTTTCAAATAGAAAAGAGAATTTCCACTATTATTCAGTACTAGGCGCCTGCGCGATCAGCTGCTTCGTCAATATCAATGATTTCTAAAATTTTCAATTAAATTTTTTATATAATTTGGTCTTAGTTCTTTTTTCTGGGAAATAGTTTTACCTTCGAATTTTTATTGTCATGGAACTCATTTTATATTGAAAGCCTTGCACTGTTTTAATTTCCTTAATTTTCTGCCATCTTCCTGAAATTTAAATTTTAATTAGAAACGGAAGTGATTAAACTTCACTGAATATAAAATACTTCAAGGAATACTGGGGGGGGGGATTACTCAATGAATTATTCAATAAAAATTTATCTACTTAATAAAATTAAATTTTCAGTTCTATCTTCAAAAGAATTAATAAGGTAATAACTTATACTAATAATAAAAATGATTATGTGTGTGCGGGTGCGTGTGCATGGCTGGGCTTCTCTCTCTCTCTCTCTCTCTCTCTCTCTCTCTCTGTGAGTGTGTGTGTGTGTGTGTGTGTGTGTGTGTGTGTGTGTGTGTGTGTGTGTGTGTGTGTGTGTGTGTGTGTGTGTGTGTGTGTGTGTGTGTGTGTGTGATATTCTACAGGCCAGACAGTTTTTCACTTACAGTTACCAAATTTGGCACAAGCATGCATTTAGATATATGGAATGTGCAACTTGGGATGAATTATTTTAAAATTTTAATTATTTAAAAATTTGACTGAACTTTGGCATTTTCCCGGGAAAATTTTCGAAAATTTGTGAAAAATTAATTTTTATCATTTCAATATTTGAAAATTGTTTTTTTTT
>JAPMOR010091409.1:110783-132310 GCA_026543865.1 Argiope aurantia | reverse complement strand
CTAAATTTTGGTGATTTTAAAAACATTTTTTTTAATGATTTCCAACAATAGCTTATATTGTTGCCCTAAAGTTCAAATATTTTTTAATCACTATCAACAATCAACTTTTTTAATCCCACCTATCATTTTTATCGGTTATAACTTTTGTTTCATCAACTATTTTATATAGTGACCTCTTTTTTGTTGTTGAAAGTTAAAGAACAAGGTTTCTGTTCATTGTATGTGTAGTTTGCGAGCCGCATAAAGAAAATGAAGTTACAATATTCCAAAATTTAAGAGATAGATGAGCCGGATGTTTGAGATTTAAATAGCCCCATGGCGTGATGAAACTAATCTCCATTAGAAAATTTCATGTACACAATAAACAAAGCGTATATAAGAGACAAGTAAAATAACATTGCTTTAATGTCGCATAATTTGGTGAAATCATGGACATGATGTTATGTCTATAAGACTAAGAGAAAATACTATCAATAATACCATTGAACCAGCTGGTTGCCAAAGGCGAATAATTTAAAATAAGAAAAAAAAATAATCCTCTCTCTCTCGGCTAAAACTAAGAGAGGTATGAAAATTTAAATATTCTTTTCTATCTTATAGAAATGTGCGATTTTAAACATTCCATTGACCGTCTCAAAGAAGCTATACCAATCAGCTCCCAGAGTTTCCCCAAGGCCTGTTGACCTAAGGTTATTAAAATGTTCATTGTTCTAAAATTGTAAAATTGAAAACTTCCTAATTCGGTCAGATCTGATCGCAAAAGATGGGGTTTTTTTAAATTTATTTGCTAAATATTTTTCCAAAATACTATTCCTAGGATCAAAAGGCAGTAAAATATTTAGACTTCAAAAAATTTTGCAGTGCATTTATTGACCGAAACAAAATACAATATTATTTTTACGTCATTTCAATTCTGTTGTAAGCAAAGCTAAAAACTGAATTTTATGATGTTTCGGAGAAATTTTTATTAAATAATTCCTTAGAAATTTGTAAATTGAAAATATATATATATTCTGTTTTGCAATTAAACCTTCAATGCTGAAAGATACTACTTTTTTTTCATATTTTTGAGAACGTTAACAAAAAATGTTTTGTATTATTTGAAGTTTAATCGCTTCCGGTACAATTCAGAATTTAAATTTTATTTAAACTGACAAAAAATTAGAGAGATAAATAGTACAATGCACAGAACCTCTTGAGTCTTCTCTAATAGTATTAATTATGACTATCAAAATTTCAAGCTTCAAAATGTTTTGCTGAAGCAGCTATTATGAGATCAATTTACATAAAATACTGAATGGAGAATGTTAGCGAGAATTACTCTTGGCAAATCAACTGATCACCAAAGTCTGCTATTGTAAGTGAAGTTAAAATACAGAAAAATATAATGAAATTATTTTTTAAAAAAATTAGTTAAGAATAAAAAATTATATGGCAAAATGTTAGTTATCATTGAAAAAATAATTTTTCTAATTTTAAAATGTCATAAAAATCATTTTTGGGCTGTTACATTTCTGAAGTTATAGAGGGAAAAAAATCAACATTTAGGTTAATTTTTCATTAATTAAAATTCTAATTATTATTTAAAAAATTTATCTTTTGGTTCTTATTTCCATCCTTCTAAGTATCGGGTGGGTAAAATGTCCGTAAAAGCTTTAAAAAATCATAAAACACATAAAATTAAGTAAAATAAAAAAACCGTTTGCAGATTTAGCATCGATAAATCACCGATTTTTTTTAGGAAAGAAAAAAAATTATTTCAAAAAACAGCTTATAGGTGGTATTTTGTAAATAAGAGAAAGAATAGACATGCAAATAACAAAAATAATGTTATCAAATCTTTTATTATTGCAATATGTGTTCAACATGTCCACCACCGCAAGTGATTACCCATTGCAGGGAAGTCACAAATCCAGCAACGGCAGAGTACAGCATGTCCGGTACATCTCTCGGAAGATTGAATCTTTCAATTCCTTCACATTGGATGGACGGTATCGATACACCGGGGATTTTAAATTTCCCCATAGCCAAAAGTCTGCTGGTGTCATATCTAGTGATCGAGAAGGCCATGGAAACTTGCAACGTCTACTAATGATTCTCTCTTCCCCGAACATCTGTATCAGGAATTCCTTGACTGGAATAGCAGTGTGACTTGTTGCT
This sequence comes from Argiope aurantia, assembly GCA_026543865.1. NCBI lineage: Eukaryota > Metazoa > Arthropoda > Arachnida > Araneae > Araneidae > Argiope > Argiope aurantia. The sequence goes on along the minus strand of JAPMOR010091409.1, from coordinate 130,150 downwards.
CCATCTTGCATAAACGTATCTTTTTCAAGTAAACAAGCATTAAATAACTCTGAGCATTTATTGTCATCGATTTCCGCCCATTTACCTGACAGTGTGTTTCCAAGAAGAAGTGCGCTATGATGAAGGAACCTGTGAACCCACACCACACTGTAACTTTTGGGGAATGCAATGGTTTCATAGCATACAATCGTGGATTTGACATCGCCCAGATGCGACAGTTATATGTACTAACGTCGCCATGGAGCGAAAAATGAGCTTCATCTCTCCACAAGATGTTAAAGACCCAGGAGGGATCCTGTTCAATTTTGGAGACAGCCCACCTTTCAAATGCTTCTCTCTCTATAGTATCCGATGTTAAAAGTTCATGGCAAAAATGTAATTTGTATGGATACTAATTAAGAACGCCATGAAGAATGTTGCGTATTGTGGATGGTGGTAATCCCATGCGTCTTCCAGCTTCTCGTGCACTGCCGCGGTTTCGAAAGCTAATATTTCCATTTCGGCTGCAACGCGCTCTGAACGTGTCTGCGTTAGACTTGATCGTCCGGACCTTACACGATCTTCCAGCGATCCACTTTCCTCAAATCGCTGAACAAGCTTTATGAGGCCTGCCGCTGTTAAAGAAAGGTCCTTTCCCATTCTTCACATTTTTCTGAAGTCGGAATTTACGCAGTGCAGCAGTCGCTGATTCCAGGTTTAGGTAAAACGGCTTCACCAACAAAGCTTTATCTTCTTCACATAGCATCCTTGTTTACTTACAAAGCATGCAACGCAGAACTGATTCTGTAGCAATAGCGTAAGAATCTATAATCGCCCGTCTCATTTGCATATTTTCAACTAAGTCGTTCATACAAACGCCACCTATCGGCTGTTTTTTGAATTAATTTTTTTTTTACCTAAAAATTATCCCGCGTTGCATCGAAGCTAAATCTGCAAATCATTTTATATTTTGCTTAATTTTACGTATTTTATGAAAGTTTTGCCCGCCCAGTATATATGTGGCAAAGTTCAAATTGTTTAGTGGATAGAATGCCAAAACATGTACACATAGAGAGGGAGAGAAAGGAAAACAAAACACATATTCATTTTAATAGTGATGATACTGCGCGCAGAATTTGCTTCTTTTTAATTGGTTTTGTTATTATAGAATGAGAGAATTAAAAAAAATATTCCGAAAATGTACCAAAATAACAAATTAAAATTTTGATATTGTTGTTGAAATTTTAATGTTTGAACGGAATAATGGTTCAACGGTAGACATTCGAGCCATTTCTCATTTCGTGTAAGTAAAGTTAGTTAAGAAGCCTCATATCGAGTTGAGATAGTAGATAAAATAGGAAAGTGTTAATTTTGAAATAAACCAAAGGCAATATCCCTTTTTCTTGTGATGTAAGAGAAGGTTCTTTGTAATGAATCTAAAAATATGGTTTAAGCTTAAATGGATCACGTACTGCAAGTTTAAATTTATATATAAAAAATATGGATATTGCTTACATACTAGTCAATGATTTCTATATGAAAATTCTAAAACTTTTTTTTTTAATTCTCCGAAAATATTGTAACGATTCGGAGGAAATTTGACTCACTTTCTTCAATGAACGATGATAGTCTTCAAATTGCACATGAAAGCAGCGCAGCATATTGTGCAATTCTCATTATTAAAAAAAGGGAACACATCTGTAACTTTTTTTTAATTTATTATTGCTTCTTTAAAAATTCGGTTTGGATGGAAAAGATCCATAAGACCAGTTTGTTCCATACAACAAACTGATTAACCAAGTTAATAAACATATTTAATTAACACTATCTCGAAATTTTCTTTTTTTCAATTAATTTATTGTCACGAAGTTAACTTCACAATAATATTTTATAGAAATCTGATGATAATTTTGAGAGTTAAAGGGTTTTGAAAAATGACACTTTCGGTATTAAATGAGTCATGAACTTTTGGCGATATCTCGGAAACTATTATATATTTTTCAAAAAAAAATTACCTATTTGAATATTGTACAAAATCATGAAAACAAAATGCATAAATATCATAAATTTAAATTTTTATGAGTTTTTAAACATGAATGTGTGGGGAAAAAATAAATTGTAACATAGCAACATTTTTGCACAGGTGCAAATCATGCTAAATGTTGAAATTCAAAAAATTGTGCACATATCTCAAATAGCTTTCAAAATGTTATCAAAAACTTTGAAATTCCCACAGTCGATTTGAAATCCCACTTTTTGAGGGAAAGTGTATTCAATTTATCTATATTTATAGATCAACTTTTCATGAGACACGGGCTTTAATGACAATTGCAATGTCTCAGATAGTTGGATCTAAAATTTATTTTCGGATCAGACTATTTTAATTTAGCATAAATTTTCCATTCTTTAAAACAATGAATGTTTCTTTTCCCATTCAGATCATTTCAAATTTGATTGCAGGATAGATTGACAGTTTAATTAATTTTCACTCGTTACCGTTTGTCATCTTTTCCATGTAATGAAATAGAGATCCAAGGATATCCATAACATTTATTCTTATTCAGTACATTAATTAATGTTAAAATAAGGAAATTAATTAACTCCTATTATTTATATACTCAATGGCTTAATATTGAGCACTCATTCATAAATTCCTTTAATTAGGCGAAAAATATTTTCAAAAATGTTCGAACCAAAATTACAAAATATTCTTCTCTCTGCAATTAAATTGATGGAAAAACATAGTTTTGAACTTCTAGTTTGAGAAATTATAACATGATAATGTGCTTAGCTCAATTTGTTTGAATATATTTGTCTTGCTTGCATCAGCCTTTGCATAACAGAAAAAATGTTGATTACTTAATCAATCTTACATCAGCTATTTTTGGCACTGATTTTTTCTTTTGTGTTTCAATCAGTGTTTTTGTAAGCCTCGTCATGCAGTTTACAGACGGCATGCCAATCTTTAAATACTATGTTTTAAAAAAAACTCACAATCATGTAGTACATCAAGAATTTTAATCGAACACACAATTTTAATTTTCCCCTATGCTATAAAATATGTTTCTTTTAAGCCTCTTCATTTGTTACATCCAATCCAATATTCCTTTTAAGTGTTTTGTCGACTGATCATATCGAAAGTTCGATAAATTACAATTTAGGTGTCATAACCAATCTAATATTTCCTAGCAGAAGTAGAATCTTAAAATTTTACACAAATGTACAAGTCTAATGATTAAAAACGTTTTATTGAAAACTTCATTCATATTGATGATTTTTGATGAAAAAATATAACAAATTGTATCCTTCTAAGACATTCCATTTTTAAGTCAATATGTTCTCAGACAAACGGGAATAAATTAAATATATTTTTTCTATCTCAGATCTACCTAAACGCAAAGATTTGTTGAAACCAATTCGTTGATCAATCACAATTTTTTGCCTTGTTTAATTCGTATATGGAATATATTCTGTATCAGAATATTTATATATATTAGAATGTACAATTCCAAGTATTGTTTCTTCACCATGAATATTACCCTTTCGCAGTTCTATAACTAGATAAGTGGAATTTCATACCGCTGATTAATTATAATGAATACTCTTCGCCATCATCAATAATTGATCAGTTTGAACCATTCATCAAACGAAAAGCTACATGACACACAAAAAATGATTTTGCTGCAAGGCAACCCCTCACCTCACATAACGATAGATGTCAGAAACATCATTTCTGCATATAGTTGGGAACTCTTTCCCCACCCACTGTACTCCCCAGACTTAGACCGTTTAGATGACTATTTCCTTCTATCGATATCTCACACACTTTACCAGCAATACTTCAATAGTTATTAAGATATAAAAAAGGCTTTCTTGATTAGATCGCCTCAAAATGTGAAAAGTTTTTCTATGAGGTAATTCACTATTTGAAGGACAGATGCATAGATAAATGTATAGAAAACGGCAAGTATATATGAATGTATAGATATAGCATTAAAATTTGTATATTACGATAACAAATACTTTGAATAAAATGTTAACTGCTTTTTTTTTTTGTCAAGGTGCAATTTTTTTCTTAAAAATATTATTACTTTATACACTGGTATTGGAGATAATTCAATCTACTTAATTTCAGTAATTTGTATTTGCTATTTCAGTTTTTTTCTAAACATTAATCTTTAAAAATCCATATATTTTTATTTTAAAGAAGAGAATAGAACTATTGAATTTTCCTTTCTCTGTATAGAATGTGTATAGCAATCATTGTTCAGAGCCATCGTGTTATTTCTGAACAGCTATCCATCTTGTTTTAATAAGTAATGAAAATTCTTTCATTTTTCACTTTTATAACATTTTGCAACGGATTTTTCACCTCATGTCTCACATAATTATACGTAATTTTTCAAATGTATTAAAAGATAAACTAATTCAATTATGAATAATTTATTTTTCGTAGCTTTGATCGCTTGTTAGTGAGTTCTAAAACTGTATTCAGACCTAAATTATCTGTGCGTGTATTTTCTAAAATAAATGCATCCTTCATACTTCAAAAATATCATTAAAATATATTAGAAAAATCATTTAGTTATGTGCAAAAAATCGCAAGAAATTAATACATTATTAATTACCCACCCCCCACCCCCCTTCACTCTCACATAGTACATTTATCACGTGACTCAAATAATGTATATCACACTTGTTTTTGTCTATCACGTGGTATCTATGTCTTAGGCAGAAAACTTTACGTCACAGATTTAGCTATTTCTATAACTAAAATTATATCTCATTATTTAGCAAGTAGAAGAAGACGCGCTTTTTATTATTGTGATTTTCGATTTCCCGCGTGTTTAATCTTGAACTGCTATGACATTACTTGTTGTTGTGCCCTGTGTGAAGTGTTAATATTTTGAATACTCTAGAATATGTAAAAAAGAAGACATTCTGGCCTCGGAGGTATGTAAAATTACTTTAGCATTATTTATTGAGTTTCCTTCGCTCATGATATTAATATGGATCAACCTAATATATTAGATAAGCAAGTGATGTGTCAAAAACGTACATAAATACTTAATATTTGTTTTTCAAATATAATTTTCTCAAAATATCTAATTTACTTGTTTTAATATTTTCCAAAAACATGCTATTATAGTATTTATTTTAATTTGGATTTTAAATATTGTCAAATTTACCAAATTAAACATTTACATTTTGATGTTGTGTACACATCAAAATTTTGCGGGCTGAAATAAACTTTTTTGAAGATTTAATTGATTTTATTTGTAAATGGCTTTCTTGTTATTTCAAATAATAAAACTTATCATTATCTGCATAGAAACCGTTAATTCTACTGTCATATTATATTTTATTCGTGTAAATGAAATTGTGGTTTCCCCGAGTAAGAAACACTGTTTATTTTTTTGTATGTTTTTTTTTTTTTTTTCGCTCTGAAAGATAATTTTTGATTGACCATTTTACTGCTAAAATTGTAGGAAAATTTTCTAGTAATAATATCTTATCCTATTGTTACAAGTATTTATATGATAGGCAGATGATTCATCATATCTCGTGTTAAAAGGCCAATATAATTTGTTTGTACAGTTGCCATGAATTCTCTTAAACTAAATTTTTACCTTGTAATTTTCAATTATCTGTAACTCAGACTTTTCTTTTATAATCAGATAAGTCTGTAAAGTATAAAATGGCAGGATTTTGACAGCAATTTTTATTAAAAGCTTTCTTTAAGTGTTTAGTAAAAATCTTAGAAAATCTGAATTCTTTTTGTAAATGTCTGTACGTTTCCCATTATAAAAATATGAGAGAAACATTTGGTATTTAGAATTTCTGTGTATAAATATGTTATTGTTTTCTGTATTGCGTGTATCTGCCCCATTTAAATATTATTGTTCAAAATCATTTTTTTTTTCTGTATAAATAATAACTATGCTGAATTATATTTATTCAATCTTGAATTAATATAAAATTTTAAAAATCCAAATTTTATTTTTAAAAAAATTTCTGATATTAAAAATACTATATAATTGAATTTTTTAAAAATGGTGAATTTCCCTTGCATGACTTAGATTAAATGATATCATTATTATTATGATTTTAATTTTATGAATTACTTTATTGGGAATTCAAGTTTGAATTAATTTAAATTGACTTTTAAAATAGTCTCTTTTAAAGCAACCATCTGAATATTGTTATTTATATGTATAACATTTATGAAATACGTAAATACTTATGAGATTTATTTCAAATATCTGATGCTTTTGTATATTAGATATCATTTCTTTATTTCAGTTGGTTTAGGAAATTTTGAAACCAAATATGGATATTTCTAAGGATATTTCACTCTTGAAAGATGCTGCTGAAACTGATAAATTGGAGATCTTCAAAAAAATAATAAAGTATGATATACTGTATAATATACTATTGATTATTATAAAAGTGTTATTCTAAATGCATAATCAGATAAAACACAAATCTTCTTTTTTATTAAGAATTAATAAATTAATTTCAATACAGACCAAATTTCATATTGTTATAAAACATTCTATCATAAAAATAATATTTATTAACTATTGATGAAATTATTCATTACATATTTTTATACAATATGGCCTTAATCTTTATTTTACAAAAAATATTCTTATCATATTAGCTTACATAAATAATATTGAAATTTTGAAAATTATTCTTCAAACTGTTTGAATTAGTGCTTCTTTGTTGTATTTTTAATTGTAATTTCATATGATTGGCCTTTCCAGTTTTAACTTCATTATAAAATTATCTTTTATTATGAAATATATTTGTTTTAAAATTATTATATATACATATATTTAAGAGGAATTAGAGACTTTACGGTTAAATCTTAGTTTAGTGATCGGGTACCATGATTGTGGTCTTATTCCTTGGAAGAACTGCCATATGTAAGGAGCCTGGTGCACAGAAAAAAAGTTGAGGTCAAACATACTCTTACTGATGTCGTACATTTGTTTGGTGAAGAAAATGTCATATTTGATCATAATTCAAATTTATGTGATCCATTCCAGATTAAGCTTTGTATTATTTTTAAACATGATGTTTTTATTATTTATTTTTGTCATAGTGGTCTATTAGACACAGTAAATAAGGATGAGTTAAACTTGACAGAGAAAGGTATTGAAGAATTTTGTCAGGAAATTTTGAACAGTCTTGAGCATTCATCTTGTATTCTGTTGGAACAATTAGAATTGTTATTGAGAGATTGTAAATCTTTGAAATGGTAAGTTATGTTTTTTTCTTCTTCTGATGTGTAATTTCTAAAATATTTTTTTAATTAATGGTTAAATGAAATTGTTTTAAAATTTATTTATTTTTCATTTTTGGTTATAATAAAATATTTTTAGTAAATTCTATTTTAATCATCTAAATTTGTTTACTTTCTGCTGCTTTCAAATAACATGGCTTTAAAAATTTGAAGATATTGCTTTTTAAAACTTTTTTTTATGTAAAATTGTGCATATTTTCATATAAAATTATTTTTTTTGCAGTATTTTCACTGATAATCAGATGAACAGTATTGTTAAAGGTAAGACATGTGATATATAATTTTATTTAAAATTGTTAAATAGGGACAAATGATTTTATTTTTCACTTACAATTTTGTTGTAGTAAAAAGAATGCATAGTTTCCATATTCTGTGCAATTAGTTAAACTAATAGATTGTTTACATTCTTTCATTTGGACTGTGCCATTCTTTGTTTGATAAAATTACTTTAATTTAATGATATTCAAATTGTGTCTGTATTACAATATGTCATGTTTAGTATAATTTATATAGTGAATTGCCTTTTGCTTATTTAAATTTATTATTAACTTGATATTATAAATATTTGGCTGACTAGATATTTACTTAAAAGAAAAATTGTTTTACTAATACTTTACATTAATGTTTGTTTTAATGGCTTATAATCTTTAAAAAAATTCCTTTGAGTTAATAATCATTAGTGATAGGTGGGATCTGTTCATATTGCAGTTCTGGGTCCAGCCTCATTTTCGGAACCACAAACTTGTTCTAAGGTCGATATCTGAAACTCCAATGGAATTATTACCCAAAATAACTTTTTTATTAAAGTTTATTATTGAAGTTTTGATTAACTTATTTGCTATTTTTAATTCAACATAAAAATATTAACTGTTTTTTTTTAAATAAAAAATTAAAAATTAATAAATTTTTTCCTTTACTTTCAATTATGAAATTTTGATTTATTTGTTAAAGTTTTCATTATTTTGATGCAGACATGTGAATTTGTTTTTATTTTATGCAATCATTTTATTTCCTGAAGTAAATGTTCAGTGCTGAAATTGTACTTCAAATTTTTAATCAAATTACCATTGCTGACTAGCTCTATATCCTATAAAATATCACATTCATCACCATTAAACATTTAAACAACTTTCTGCAATTATTGGAGATCAAGTGTTAATATTCAGTAGTTTTTAATTTGTTTGTAACTCCATTAATGAAATTTTGTTTCCTACGATTTTACCAAATTAACTATCACTAAAATTTAAGCATTTGATATTATCATGTATAATAATAACAATGGACTTGTATAATCTATTGAGGATTTTACATAAGAAATATCAGTGTCTCACTCTCCAAACTTCTTAAAGTCAATATTTTGAACTTCAATTAAATCTGTTAAAATATAATCCTTCATTCCATTAAATCTTTTATTTGTTATTTTGGTATGTTGAATTATAAGAGCTAAGTCATCATTTTCAATAAACAACAATGATATAAGGATTGTAGGATTAACTCTACAATTTTTACACATCTCGATTAAGAAAAAAAAAACTTGTTATATAACCCAGAGCAGAAGCAATTAGAATAGTAAATATAACTCCACATTTTTTACTGACTAGGATTTGTTGCTAAATTTTGAAATCTAAGAGTTGTTGACATTTTATCAAATTTTCAATTGGGTCAAGTCATTAAAGCGTCTATTGAAAGATAAGTAGTCAGCTCAGAAAAGTGTAATTTTGGAAAAAAATTTACGCTATGGTGGCGAATTTTATAAACATGAAATTATTAAGGAAATTATCAGGTTATGCAGATTGAAAGATTTTAATAAAAATAACAGCCAGTCATCAAATTGTGTTAAGATTTCAGGACTATTTTTATATTTTATAACATAGTCAATTTATATTCAATTATAATCAACATGTACACATAACCCAGATGAGAAAGAGAAAAAAGAAGGAAGGATTTAAAATAATAATAAATGTTTTTAAAAAATTATAAGAATTTTCAATTCTGAGAATTTTCAGGTTTATGAAAGGTGTCCTAAATGACTAAGTTCATGTTGCTAAAAAAACATGTTGCTGATTTCTGTATAGTTACAAAATTTAAGAAGATATAATCAATGGGTTTTTAATTGATGATTAATCCAAAAATTTTGTATGTAGTACCAAGCAGCTGAAAGAGAATAGGTGTTTTTTTTAAATAGTATATTTTTTTAATAATGTTGTACAATGCTATTTAAACAAAAGAAGTGAAATATAGCTTTAAAAGGTATAGAAAATCAAGAAAATAAATTGGAATTTGATGACTGTTTTTAAACACGAAATCTTGGCATGTTCTATAGAATCAGCTTTGTCATCACAGTCCACGTACAGAAAATAAAATGGCATAAAATAACTGTAGAAAATTTATAAATCCTAGTATAATCTAGGAAATATTTTAATATTTTCCAAAAGCAATCCAAGCAATACTTTATGATGGTGATAAAAATTGTTTCTCTTATTCTTTATATTAAACTGAGAGAAACCAATTAAATGCTCATAAAAAGAATTTTTTATATAAAATAGCAAGTGTGCCCCGCCCCCTTCATATTGTTTTAACATTTTACTCATGCAGTATCAAAAGCAGACATAATTTGTCACACACACACACACAAAAAAAAAATCATTGAAAAAAACTGATAGCTTCACTGGTTTCTTTGAAATGAAACTGCTTTCATTCGAAAAGCAGTTATCTTTGCAAACTGCTTATCGAATGAAAAATGTTTCTTCTCTTTTTGCAAAGAAACTTATTACTAAAAAGATATGGTAGTTGATTCGACTGGACGCAGTGCCTTTTCCTCCCCTTTCTTCTTGAAGTAACTAAAATCTGCATGATTTATCTCTCCTCCATCAAATGGTTCATCCCTGACCTTATCTTTTATAGTATAGCTACCACAGTATTTTCTCATTCATTTCTTCCACTGATCTGACTAATTGGGCTGAATCCAACTAGTTGGTCCCAAAATCAATTAATCAGACTCATTGACAAGTCAGTTCTGGAATCAGTCAATCCTTTTGTGATACCAAAACCATGGATCCAATTTGGAATGAATAAAACATCACAAATTGTCTTATTAATTTTTTTCACCATGAAAACTGCTTCTCTTATGATATATTATTCAATCATGTTTTACTTCTAAGTTATGAAGTTGGTTCAGCAGATCTCTATTTTTTAACCCCCACCCTAACTTGGTTTATTTATTTATTTTTTAACACAAAACCAATAGCAGATGCAGTACTTGAAGACACTTCTCCTCTGCCATATAAATGATAAATCTCACTATGAGGTTCAACCGTTCTTTATTAAATGCAAAACACACATTGTGTCAAAAATGCTTTTCTGCATCTGTCATTCCACTTTTGATGATGTAAAAATATGCAAAAATCAAAATACACAATCTTCTAAAACAGAAAAAAACTAAAACAATATTTCTATGACTAGAAAGTTTTGTTAGAAGTAATATGAAACATTTTGTCAATATATTTTATTTTTACAGGCATTTTATAATTTGTTGAAGGGGAAAAAAATTCTATTGTTTAAATTATTAGTAAACCCAATATTTAAAAACTGTGAAAAAAAGAATCATTGATATAATCATTGAAATCCTTTGGTTCTTTCCTATTAATTGAATATTATTAATGGTCATACAAAAATATTTGCATCAACTGCTGCTTATATAATTGCGAAATTGTGTCAATTTAAAAAAGACTACATAATTTGTAGCTGAAAAAATACATTGGATAGAGAATTTGTCTAGCATTTCAATTGAAATGTTTAGAGGAAAGTATCCTTCATTTTCATAACCAACTTTATATGCCACTTTTATTTTTGTCATATATATGCAACTCATAAATTGTTTTTGTAAAAGTTACATTTTCATCTGATGAGAATTTTTGAAAGTGGGTATTCAAGGCAGTTAATCATCTTACTGAAATTAGTTTTTTCAAAAGAAAATTTTCCACCATAAAAAAATTAAATAAATTGTAACCTATAAATTGAAATATTTGTGTTTTTAAAAAAATTTTAACTTTTCAAATTTTTGTTATAAAACCATTTTAACTGCTATTACAATTTTCATAGCTTCTTTTTGCATGCAAATTGATGTTCAAAACTAAACTTTTTTTTTTTTTTTTGCAAGCTAACTTAGTTTGCTCAAGTATATCTAGTTTTGTCAAAATTTTGTATTTTTTAAAGCCAATAAGTTAATAAAAGGCATGTTATTAAATTTAACTAATATGTGTTATTTCATTTTCATCTTCTCTATCTTACAGGTATAATTAAAGTGATAAAGGTTTCTGAAAATGAAAAGAACTTAATATTATGCTTTTCATGTTTGAATGAAACATTATCTGTAACTGAATTAGAAAATGATATGGTAATTATATGATTTTGTATTGACTGAAATTAATTTTTATCGGTATATTATACAAAATAATCTGAAAATAGTATTATCATAGAAATTGTTGTCACAAATTGTTTCTTTTAAAATTCACTATTCATGAAATTATGATTACATAATTTATTATTAATTATTAATTGGAATATGTTTTTATGTGATATAGTATGTGATGATTGTAATATTGGTGAATGAACTATTTACTATCGAGTTTTTGAGTACTACTAAGAATTGACCACATTTAGAGGAATAATATGATTAATATAGTACATGTTTTAAGTTTTTGCATTTTATGAATTAAGCTTGCCATTAATTTGTCAAAGTATTAAAAATTCAAATTGTTTTATTGTTATTTTTTTATTGTTATTTATTTATTTTAATCCTTTGGCACATGTTATATATTTTGTATTGGGTATTGCAATACTTCAGATTACATCATTTTTGACTGATGGGCAGCATATGCTTTTGAGATAGAAGTGAATTCAAGTTTATTAATTTGTATTTTCTCATCTATGGAACATACATCAAGAAAGTATTGTAATCATCAAAAAATATAAAGTTTGAAATAAATTTCTACATTTCAAATCTCCTTGAGTCTGAAAAATACATGTTTGGAATTATGTCTATGAACAGTGAAACTTAAAAATAATTTGAAATAGATGATTTAAATTTGGTGTGTGATCTTTATACCAAATCTGTAGATTGTCATCAAATTTTGAATGAAATCCGTATGAAGTTTGCCTGTCAGTATATGTGTGAATATAATATCGAAAGAGTGGATGGATAATTTGATAGATAAGTGAAATATATAAAAATTTGGGGCTCAGATTTAAAATTTAAAGCAAGCAGGCCCATTTCAAATTTTGAAGTAAATTGATCAAAGAATTGTTTCTCAACCAGTATGTACTTTTGCATGTATCTCAATAAAAAAACTCAAAAACACAGTAATGTAGGTGAATAAATTTAACTCATAGTTTTAGCACATTAAGTATAGACCTGCATGAAACTTTAAATAAAAAAATTTTCAATTGTTGACAGTTTGTCCAGCTGTATATTTTTTATATACAAGTACAATAATTCAAAAACACATTGATTTAGATAAATGAAATTTGATATTTGATCTTGTTACTAAAATTGTATTAGTGTATCATAATTTGGTTTCATTTAGTTAAAAGAAGAAGAAAAAAGGGAGAGAAATTTCGCAAACTATCTATTCCTATTCTACAAAACCTAGAACATTTATATACAGTATTCTAAAAATAAAATCCAAGAACACCTAGCATACCTGACTTTGCCCCAAGCTACAGATTTTGCTCAATTGGAGAGAGGTGCAATACCTGTATTTAAGCATAACTGACTCGGCTTTTGTAAGACCTCTTGCTAGTTAAAATTTTAAAAAATTACTCATAAAAAATTTTTACACACTAAATTTTCTGTATTGTTTAATTCTAGGCTCAAATTATAACTTTATAGTCATTAAGAAATTAATTTTTAATTCATTTCTATCAAAGATGTCTTGAATTTATCAATTATATAAATCTTGAATAATAATAATATATATGCATTGATAGATAGATTCTAATCAAAACCTTATAAATAAAATGTTCAGAATGCTTAAATCTTACATCTGTTATTACTTAAAAATAACTTTGGCCTTTTCAATTAGTAATGGTTTATTTTGATCTCTAAATTAACGTATCATTTTTAGAATTTGCGTTATCATATTAGAAAATTTTGATTAAAATATAGTCTTTTTTTTGTTAATGATTTTTTTATTGTTGTTGATCAATTGATTTGAACCATTAATATTCACATATCATGTTTGCTAATTTTTTTTAAAAATCAATATTAATAAAGTAAAAACATAATTAAATGTTTCTTGAAACTTTTTCTTAATGAGGATAAAATATTAATTCATTTTTATAAATGTGTATTCTAATTTTTTATTCATTTTCAATATAAACATGATAAAAAAATTTTGTAGGCTCTTTTTTAAAATTGTTTAGCCCAGCTATGCTTCAATATTAGAGTCTGAAATGATGCATCCATCTATATTAATTAATTATTTGGTAATTTAAAAAGTATTGAAAATATTTATAAATCATATAAAAGCTGATTTCATGTTTTAGGTAATGACAATTTGTATTATCATTTTTATTTATTTTATCAAATGAAAATGATATCCTTTATTTTACCATAGAAGACATTATAATATAGAAGATAAATATAGGAATAAATATTAAAACTTAAAAAAAATAGATTTAAATTTATAAAATATGTATAATTAGTAAAAATTGCAGTATTATAAAACAAAAAGTGTGTTTAGGAAATATGTGTGCATAAATTCACAATCGTATTTTTTTTTTTTTTTTTTTTTTACTAAGGTATTTAAAAAGTGGATAATTTTTGCAGCTGTTTCTTTTTCTTGCTATACATCTTGTTATACTATCTAGAGACATTAAATTTCAGTATAAAAGCATTAAATAAGATAAATAAGCATATCCACATAAATTTATTATGAATTTTCATTACATCTGCATATATAAGTACTGAAAATGTCAAACTTTTCTTCTGCATATCTTTTTAGCTGGAAGATTTGCTTGGTAATGCAGCTGACATTATTTGTAAAAAGTCAGTACCTGTATCTGTGTACATAAATATTTGCAGCTACATGCAGAAGTAAGTAAAAATAATTCAATTTTTTTAATAGTATTGCTTTATGCATAATGAAATGTCTTAATAAATTGTTAAATTACTCTGTTTTATATGTTAATTGTCTGAAAGCATAAGAGATGTTGTTCTTTTTATGTTAGCTAAATTCATACTGTGAAATTGCAAACAATTTGTAATTGTAATAATCATAAGCTTTTATAATATAATGCTCTTTTTATTTGTAGAATCTTGATATTTTTTCTTATCATATTTGTATGGATATTGAACACATTTTTAAGGAATTTCATACTTATTTAAAGTAAAATTTCTTGAGAAAAACATCACCTCTTATTTGTTGGATATTGATGGTAATTTATGTCATCATACCTACATTATCAGCATAAATATTTGTTTGACTTGTGACTGTTTGCTTGAAAGAGATATTTTTAATGATGCAAAATAGACAGACCTGAGACTGTTACATACTAAAATTTTAAGCATGTATATCTATCAAAAGTTGTTATGTATCATTGGAATCCAGAATATTACATTGCTGCAATGAATATGTTGCATATAGTTGGGGCTCTTACTTTTTAGCATTAACTAACTGTGTATTTTTCTGTAACATGTTATTTTTTTTATAAGCATTGAAATGTTGATTAAATAGACAAAGCTTAAATGAAGGAGATACTGAAGTAATCATCAAAAAATATGACTGACAATAGAAGGAAGAGAATGAATAGAAAAATCCAAAAGTTTTTTTATAGAAGGAAGACTCATTAATTTCCATTTTTATGTTACATCTTTACTTTTATTGAAGAAATATATGTGCAAATTTTAATCTAAACAACTGTTTATTCATAAGTTGTTTAATTTTTTTAAATCTTTCTTTTTGAAGCAGGAATTATTTCAAGGTGTAGGCTCAAAAATGATTTAAAGCAATGAAGTAGTGAATGATAGGAATCATATAGGCTTATGTAAATTGTTTTTTGTCACATGAACTCAATCTGTCATATTAAATAGTTCTGAATGATTATATGGAAGAATAATTCCTTTATAAAATTAAAAATACTTATGCAAATTGTGCTGATTAATTGCAAAAGTAATTATTTCTGATAAGTTATTTACTGAAGTGCATCTCTTCAAATGATCCAGCTTCTAGAGGGAGAGAGGTTGTGCTTAAAAGGCTACTGACACTGCCATTTTTTTATAACAAATATTTTGGTAAGCACTGAAGATAAAGTAGTTTATATACTAAAATCTCATTTGGTACCAAGCTGATTTGAAACTGCCATATTCTAATAATAATTCAAATAAATCTTTATTCATAGACATTCAATGGTTTAAATTATTCATTATAGGAAATTATACTACTCTCTGCGGGATAATAAACAGTGTAATTGGTTGTTTTCGTAGTCCTCAAATTGAAGGCACATTTACCAAATAGAATAGATAGAAGATCAGAAAGAATGAGTATTGAAAAATATTCATTTCAGATTTAAAATACTTTATGTTGAGGAAATTGCCATGCTCTGAAAATCTTAGATTTTTTTAATGATAGTAACTTTGCAAAAATTTAAAGTCACCAAGAAAATACTGCCAGAAGCAACTTGTTAGGAAGAAAACAGCAATAGGGAATACAGCCTCTCCCTTCCACACACACTCGCACGTCCTGTCAGGGAAAGAAAGTAACTAAGATTTTTGAAAAAGGTGGGAAATAATAGATTGAACATAAAAGAAAACTTGAATTTTTGGTTCATAAAATAAAAAACAAAATATTTAAAAAGTTTTTATATGATTACATTTTTTTTAATGAGATGTATCTTCTGTTTAGTTTCCTGTGTCTTTTTAGCTATAGTTTTTATTTTAACAAAATGTTTTAAGTAAATGATTCATTTTTCATCCATTAATACTGTTCTCAGTTATAATTCTACATTTTTTTAAAAATATTTCTGGTACTTGTTGTGTAACTTTGTTTTATTGTTCTGTTAATTAATTGTATTTTAATTTTGTATGTTTATATTTGATACAATTCATTATTTATAAAGTTTAACTTTCTCTTTATTTAAAGCTGGTACCGTGTGTACATAGTAAATATTAGTAAACTAAAGATTGAGATTTAAGATACTACTGTTTGCATACTATTTACTACATAATATGTTTAAAATAATCTTATTCTTAAATCATTCTTAAATCAAATTTTTTATTTGTATTTCTAATTTAAATTCTCATTAATAAATTTTGAATTAAGAATAGAGAACTATTTCATTTTTTATTTGATGGGTAAAATTATCCTCATTTATGTCTGTTTAATGTTATTTGCTGATATTCATGTGTGTTTTATAGGTGTTTTAAACACTATGAAAGTAAAATATCCTGCTTCATGCACATCATTCCAAGGCTGATTTACCCTCCTTTGACCCACAATTCTGGAAAAGTTCGTGAAATTGCTGAAAAAACTTTGGATAATTTTCCTAAATTAGTTCTGTATGCTGAAAATGAAGAAGCATCAAATGCCTTACTTAAGCTTATCAAAGAGGTAAAAATTTTTAGCTATTTTCTTTCCCCATTAATTTTGCATACTTTAAGTGGCCTTCTCTTTTTCAACAAATATTTACATTAGCTTCCAGAAATATATTTGAATTAAAGTTTGTAATATGAAATAAATAAAAGTTATTTTTGTCTATACCAATCTTGAAAGATTGCAATAATAAAAGATCATAGTCATAGTTTCCAAAATGAAACAATATTTCAATATTGTGTAATGCAGAATCTTGCCCTTTTCTTTCTCCCCCTTTTTTTTTCTGTTTAGATTATGCCAGTTTTGATTGTTGAGACAGTTGTTCATTTTCATGAGATTCCAGAATGGCAGTTAATGAGCATGCAGGAGATTTCTGCAGCTGCGTAAAAGAGTAGAATACATCTCTTTGGTTGGATTAGCAACTTTCAATCTGCAGAAGCAGCATGGTGGTGTTCAGTCAACCATTCTTGAGTTTGCTGAATGGTTTGTTTATTATTTCAGAAACTGTGACCTTATTCAAAATAGATTAGAGAATATTTTTAAATAATGAGCTGATCAAAATCTATTATTAATACAGATTGATTGTATGGATAAAAATATGAACTAACTAACATTGCTGATTGGGTTCGATAATTCCACAAAAGCAATTTGTTGCATACTGCTCACTTTGTAAGAAGATAATAAGCCTAAATTATATGAGAAACAGACATTTACTAGTCATGCCAAAAGAGGAAAACATACAAGACTGTATGCCAGTTCAAAAGAGTCATCATTGATGTTGAACTTAGTATCTTAAAAAAAAAAAAATACAGGAAAAGATGACACATCAAATCCAAAAACATCAGATTTAATATCTGAAGATAAACCGATTTCAAACTTTTTAGTTCAAGAACAATAATTTAAAACTGAATTTTTATGGGCATTAAAACTTGTGTCACATTCATCCATTAAAACATTCAATGATATAGCAGATATATTTTCATATATGTTCACTGAAAGTGAAATAGCTAAAAAATAAATGTTAGATTGTACAAAAATATTGTACCTTATTTGTTACAGAATAGATCCATTGACTCTATGAAACTGATGGCTGAAAAAATCTGCTGAGGTTTCAAAAATTGATGCCCATGAATTGGTAAAAAGGAATGAGTGAAAGAAAATCATTAAATTATTTGTATCGTGATAAGAAAAATGTTTTGTGTTTTATTTCACCCAAGTTCTTAATTTTGTGAGACTTACAATTAAAGAGCATGAGAAATAATATATTCCCTCCCTTAATGTATAAATTTTATCTTGCTGAATTCTAGATAATAAATACATATACATTTTTTTTCTGTATTTAAATATGAATCTTTTAATATGCTATTATATTGAATAATATTAAATTATTGCTTTCTTTCATTTCTTTTTCCACACCTTAACACCATATTCCATTATAACTAGCACATGAATGCTATTCAAGCATTTTCTCATATCTTGAATATATATACAGGGAAAACACAGGAAATTTCTTCCAGATTTGAGTGGCCACTCTGTGTAAGCAATGGAGGAGGATCAAGCCATGTCCATCCGATGATAAGATCGATTCTAGCACATTATCAGGGACAACATATACATATATATACATTTTCAATATCAGCCTTAATTTCTACATATAGATGATGGAAAATATTTTGTTGATCTCTTTTAAATTATTTTGGTGGTGCTGTTTTTAATTATTTTATTGTAGAAAGTGTCGTGCATATACAGAAAGAAATATCATTTAAAATGATATTTTTTTTCAATGAGAATTATATATTATAAAATTTTGTGAGTCTATATATGCATGCATATGTTTTTTTGCTAAAGTGCTTAAAAGTACTTAATTTTTGCAACAGTTTCTCTCTATACTTTCTGGAATAATAATTGGAATAATTCTGGAATAATTATTTATATAATTATGGTAAGTTGAATTAAACAAATTCTTTGCTGCAGCTGTTTTAATTACTATTTCCTACCAAACAGCCTGTAGCCGGAAAGTTATTCTTTTTTTTTTAATATTTTATAAATTGTATTATTTATTGCTTTATAATTTCTCTTGCATAGTAAAATAATTAATGTTTTTATTAAGTGGAATGCTTTTCTTTTTCAGTCTTATTGTAAAGAACTACTGCTGCTCTTTAAAGAAAAACAAGAACTGTATGTATTAAAAATTTGGAAGGCTGTTGTAAATGGTCTGGGCAAAGTAAGTTTTTAATTTTTTAAAAAATATTTTTAAAATAAAAACTTGCATGCAAAAAAAAAAGTGCATATTTTTTTCATTTATATGTTTTATACGTTGATGATATTACAATAAAATACAGTTGCAGGATTAAGCTTAGTCAAATTTTATTAGGATTAATAAATTATTTACCCTTAATTATTAGGGGAAAAATATTTATGAAAGCGTGGGGCAAAGTGACAGATGCAAATTCCATGATCAATATAAATTCTACATACTTGCAGTC
>JAPMOR010091409.1:45726-110683 GCA_026543865.1 Argiope aurantia | reverse complement strand
ATATACACACACTTAAATGTGTATACATGCATGAAAATCAATATTTATTGAGTCCTCTAGGTGCTGTGATGACAGCCTTACAACAGGCATAGAAGATATCAACTTCTGAATGTCATCTTGGCTAATTTCATGGAATCAAACCCTAATAATACTTCCCTACAGTTTTATCTTTGTAGCAAGCTTCTTAGCAGCAATTTTTGTGCATTTTATATGTCAGTTTTTAATGGAATTAAAATCAGGACTATTGCCAGGCAAGTCCAAAACCAATGTCATATTATTATTTTTTTAGATAGACCTGTACCGAAAGGAAGAAAATTTTTGGAGAAATTACTTTTCCTATATCTTTAATGTTGTGACGATGAAAACTTGTACATTTGATTACTGAATTATTCATGTATAAGTTGGATTGTATTTACTGATTCTGCTATATGACAGAGTGTAGAATCCTGTTGAAAAATGCAATTTCCAGCACCTTTCAAATGATCCTGAATAGCTGACTGTAAACTTTCTTCCAAGATCTTGGTATAGTAGAGTTTCAGTAATAAATTTCAAGCATTCAAATCCTTTGCTGATATGCATTTCCAGACCATTTGGCTACAGTAGGCGATATGCAGTTTCACTTTTACATCTCCAAACAAATTGCTAACTGATCTGTCCTAGGTTGAACTTAGATTCTTCTGAAAAAATTGCTGAGTTCCACTGAGCCTTTGTCCATGAGACATGTTCTTTTGCCCAAGAATGTCGTTTTTGTAATTTTTTTTTTATAAGTAAAGGCTTTTTCTTGGTGATATACATGCAGACTGCATTCGACAATGCACATTTTCTTTTTCTTTTGTTCCTTTTCAGTTACAAATGCTTATTGTACATTAACTGTGAAACTGAAATAACTTATATAACTGTGAAATAAAAAATATATATATTTATAATGATTTATAAATTACTGCAAAAGTTCTTCAATTAAATTATATTGAAGTTTTATGTATGACTAAAAGTGAGAAATACGCTTTCCTTATCATCCTAAAACAAGTTTCCTAAGCACCTTTTTATTTTGCTGAAGAACAAGGGATTTTTGCCCCCCACTTGTGCAACAACAATCACCCATTGATAAATGCAAGTATACATGGAAATAGAAATTTTTTTAAAAAAAAAGTTGATTTATGACATTTAAGAAATTAATTAATATGTGTATTTAAAAAACATAATTAAATATGTCTTATTAAAATAATTTTTTTGTATTAAATGACATGTCAACTGTAGAAATCTAAGTGCAATTCCATCACTAATCATTGATTAAGTATTCTTTATTCTTCTATGCATTTTTTGGCTTACAGAAAAAATCTAATAATCATAAACAATTTTTCATTTAAATATAGAATTTTATTATGTAGAATAAAAATTTATAGTGTGAGAAACTAAATTCAAATATATCAGTTATTTTGAATATATTAAAGTCATAAGTTTTTAATTAGCATCATGTGGTATATTATGGAACTGTTTCTATTCTATTGAAAGTTGTTATTATTGACTAAACTTAATGCTTAATAAAAACTTATGTTGACAATTTGTTCATGATCAAAAACTTTAGTATGCACAAACAATAATTTCAAGAATCTTACTTTATACAAATCTGTTTTTTTATCCATGTTAATGCCTTTAGGAATTTTTTGTGCAGGCATTTAATTCTAAGTATTTATATTAATTAAATGTGTTTTATAAGTTAACTTTTTTCATTAGATCCTTCATCGTAACCTGCCAACCATTACACCTTTCTTTCAAATCATTGAAAAAGGATTTAAATCTCAAGATGATGAAGTTTGCAAATCAGCGTTTATCAGTTGGAAAACACTTATTAGTAATTTTGCAATGGATGATTGTGAGTAAAAATAAATTTTAATTTAGGTGTTTTGTAATTTTGTGTCCTTGTGTTTATTACCTTGAAAAAAATTGCATTAAAAATTCTGTTTCTTATAAAATTCTTGAAATTGGCTTTGCTTAAATCATTCAGTGGATGAAAAGAAAGTTTTTCTTTTTTAATCTTCATTGATGATTTTATTTTTAAGTATTATCATTAGTAAATATTTTTTTGAAAAATACATTAATTTTTCATCTATAAAACATTACTAGATTGATTTTTTGTAAAAGTGATAAATATGTGTTGTACTGAAAGTACTTTAAAGCAAAGTCTGGAAGTAAATTTGTTTCTTACTTAATGTGACTTAAAGAGTTGCAACAGCAAAAAATAATAATCATAAATTGAAATTTGGAAATTCATTTTCATCAGCAAAATAACAATAGCATTTTAATCCATACTATGAGATACTTATCAAAGCTGCAAAATTAAGCAGATATGCTACCAAACATTTAATTTTATTAACTGTTAAAGAACAAAAATGGTGTTTAAAATTTAAGTATCTCTATGAAATTTGTTTATAGACATTTTTAAGACCATTAAAAAAATGATGTTGATAGGAAAGCTATATAAAAACATAATAAAGACTGCATTGTAACTTTTAACATAAAAATTAATATTTTTGTTTCATAAATGTTTTCAATGTTATCTTATTTAATCTTAATGTCTAATAAGCTTTTGAATGTGGATATGCTGAAACAAAATCGTATGCAAGCAAAAGAGAAACAACAAATTTTATTATAACAAAAATAGCAAATAAAGTGAAATTCAAAGCAAAATGGTGTAAATAAGAAATGTGTTTAAAATATGCAAAAAGGGAGGGAGAAAATATTAAACACATGCAGAGTGAATGCACAAAATGCTGCAATTCAAGGGACCTGCTGAATTACATTGTAAATAAATATTAGAAATGTAAACAATGTGAAACTTAGCAAACAATACATTAAGTTGCGATATCAATGCAGATCATAAAAAGAATATAGTACTTTCTTCGGGCTGCATAGGGCTCTTTAATAAAATTATATTATCTTCTTCTGAAATGCTGTAGTTGACCAATACTATGGAGATGAATGAACAATATACATTGGACATACTAAATAAAATTAAAAGATATAAAGTATTACGGTTTAACAAAAATTGGGAATAACGAAAAGTAAATAAGAAAGAAAAAGGACTTTTTCACTTTCATGCAAAGCTAATGCAGCTGTAATATGTTGTATGAAGCAAATTTTGGCATGGATTTGTTGTTATCAATTGAAGACTAAGAGCTGTTGGTACAATGAAGATATTGATTGAAGAATGAATCATAAATGAAAAGGTAAAAACTTTCTGAGATAAAAAATGAGTAGAGTGATTATGATGAAAAATTATTATTTTTAAATAAAAAATTACTTGAATCAAAATAATAGTTTTAAATAAAAAATGTCTGGAAGCAATAGTTATTATTTAAGACCTTTACAAAAATTAAATTCTGTCTAAAGAATACAATTTTTGAGATTTCAACTCAAACCTTACTGGCTTGGGGAACCCTGCCATAATTTTTAACTAACTGCACTAATGTTATTCTGAGATGCTATCCTTAACTTAAGAAATTGTTTAAAGATTCAAAGATAGAGTTGGGGTTGTTATTGACAGTGAAATTATTTACTAAGCATTTGGTATGATTTTTAACTGAGTTTGTTTTGTTACATATTTTATTAATTCTTATGAGTTAATTTAAAATGTTTTTTGTAAATTTTGTAGGAATGTTAGAATTTTAAATTGTTTCTTTTGTTTTAAATATTGATTTTTATATAGTTTTGTCTTTCTATAATTGGATCTAAAATACTGTTAGGTATTGGTGATTATTGACTTTTGTAAATTTGATTAAATATCTTGGGTTAGAGAATTGAAATCTTAGAGATTAAATATCATCAATATGTCTGAAAGTGAAAAAAATAGGTTGATCAGTAGAATAAAAAAATTAGCTCCCTGCGGGATAACTTTTATGTGGTGAAAGATGCTTTTTCCATTGTAAATAAAATTATTGAGAATGCATAGATGATAAAAAAATTTCAGTGTGGTATTGAGACGTTGAATGGGCTGTTAAGATTGTAAAAACATTTCATCGAAATTTCTCTAAGATTATCTAAGGAAATGCTAGTAAATAGATCTTAAAAGTCATAAGTTTCTCTTGAATTAATTCTTTTTTTTAAAGGAATTAAATGACTTTTTTTTAAATATAGACCAGATGAAGTTTTCTTTTTCAATAAAGGTAAATGATGTTTAGATGTTTTGAGAAAATATTTCTTTGTTTATTAATATAAATATTCATATTGCCATCTATATACGTATGTGTTTATGGCCATAGTAATTAATCGATTAATATTCTTAATAACCACTTAATATAATTAATCACTTTCATTATTAATGACTGAATAACATACTTAAATAGCAGTGCTTTATTCTGTAATACAAAAATGATTGAAAAAATATGCAATTACATTTCCATGTTATTTTTCTCTTTCCAGCTGTGTTGAACGATTCAAAGAAACTCCGGTTTGTGTTAAAGCCATTTAGAAACCTCACAAAATTTAGTGAATTAGTTTCCTTTGCAGTTTGTGAAACATGGTGGCATTTGGCTTGGAGTCTTTCTGATAATCTTTCAGCTCGCTTTGATGAAGTAAGCTTGAATGTATTTTAATCTTTCAGATATATAGATTTTCTCACATTTCTTTTAATTTTATGCTTTTAATTTGTTTTTTTTTATCTGTATTTTAAAAAAAAATACTCTTTGTAACTGTCTTTGATGTAGAAAAAAAAAATTGGAGATATCTATAACTTGCAAGTACATAAGGTAAAAAAAAAAATTTTTTTTTCAGGTCCTGATGCCATTATTAGAATTTACATTTGGAAAAAATACCAAAAGTAAGTGTTTGTGTTTATAAAACTGTATTACTTGTAGAATATTTATAAATAGAATACACTTTACTAATGTGTAGTATTTTTAATAATTTCATTACGTAAAGATCAAGCTGAAATCATTATTCCAGCTTGGGGAAGGACAATGATTGTCTGATTAAAATTCTTGTTGATATATTGCTTAAATAGATTTTTGCTTTAGAATTGGAGCAGAACAATGTGAGTGTGTGCTTTTCTATGATTAAACTAACCATTTTTTATTATTATTATTATTATTATTACACCAATTTTCTATATACCTAGAATTCATCTTCAGAAATTTTCATTAAAATAATATAGTTTACTTAACTCATATGAAGCTAATAACTTTCTACAGCATCTGTTTTGCTACTATGAATACAATTTTTTAATAAATTATCAAAAATTATTTTTGTATCTGTATTTGCAGCAAGCTGTGAATGTGAATATGACTCACTGATATATAATATTCCTGCTTTTTAGGTCAGATATTTTTAGTGAAAAGAGGCTGTCATATTTTATTGAGATTATTGGAACAGCCTCAAAATAATTCTCTGAACCGAATTTCTAGTCCTAAAAAATTACCACCGCTTATGTATCGTAAGTACCGTAAACCTGTTTTTATTTAATTATTTATGGGTATATTAGCAATGCTTTTTATTGATCTGCTTTTAAATTATCAAATTTTAATTTTCATTTATGCATGCATAACATTAATATTAATAAATGGTTAAATGTTGATGACATGATTTAAATATGATGGGGCATCTAATAATGTTTTCTTCTGATAGTTATATTTTTCTCTTCTTGCTAATTATTTTTTCCTATAGCAATTGATTAGTAGAATGTTTTTTTTTTTTTTGTCTTCAGCTCCTGTTAGAAATTTTAGAATTTTATAGCTATACCTATTCACATTCAAGTTTATAGAAAAATTATATAATTGTATATAATGATTTTAAAAAAAAATTTTTAAAAATTTATTTTTAATCAATAAAAACTACTTTTTTTTTTTTTTTTTTTTTTTTTTTTTTTTTTTTTTTTTACATTATGGCTTTTTTGCTTTTTTGACTTCATTTTTAACTTTTGTGATATAAATGATTTCAATATTATGATATGATAATCATTTATATTTAATGCACTGATGATTTAAATTGAAATTATGAAAAAAAAAATTACTCTTCAGGGATTACTGTAATCTAATGTAATTTTTGAAGGCTACAACAGCAATCATTTTCAGAACTAGTTTTGATGATTTGGAAAACTTTTGGATGTCCAATTTTATCACATTTTCAGATCTGTTGCATACTGAGTATCATTAATTTGCTTGATTCTCAAAAAATTAAATTTAGATTGATTTGATAATTATTTCATTTAACATTCAAAAACATAATACAAACATTTTAACAAGCAATAAATTTACAATTTGACTAAAAGTTTCTTTATATGTTTTCTTTTCCGTTAACTGCCATATCCTTAAGCAACTTTTCTAGTCTTATATGTACAAATTTCCCTATTCTCATTCTTTTTTGGTTCTCATCAACATTTTAATACATTAGAATCTTGAGATGCTGGTATTAGTTTCCAAACTTTTCTATCTTTCATTATCTTAATTTTTTCTGCAAATTATCAGAGTGCAGTGATTTCAAGCCCCTCCCATTTAGAAAGATTTGTAAGATTTTTCACTCTGATATTAAAATTTGGTCTTACTAAATTTCATTGTTCCTTCTGTATTTTTCTATATTACTAAAAGATCATAATCTAATGTTAACTCCTTTAATACAATCATAAATATTACATCCATTATCATCTTATGCAAAGCCCCTAACAAAAACAATTGAACAACTTTATCTTAAATTAGATGTATTTATAAATGAAGTGGCTGTACTAAATGATTGTTACCAGAAGTTTTATTGGTTTTAACTAATTCTTTTAGGACCTTGTCACAACTTAAGAGTTAAAGGACTCATTAAGAATTTAACCCAGACAGTAATTTTATTATTTGAGTGATGATTCCCCAAAATGCCATTTGAATGTCTTAAGTTTCACTGAAATTCACATTTCAAGTCTCTTATTAAATTTTGTTCCTCCAGTAACTTAATAGTCCTATAGTCAATTAAGCATAACATAGCATTACACCATGCTTAACTAACTAATTAATTTATTTCTAAACTGCTAGGGTGTTCCAACATAAATGACATTCAAACACTTTGGCCAAAAAAATTCAAAAATTTGACACATTTGGCCAAAGTAAAGCTAGAAAAGCATTTTATTTTTAAGTTTATGGCAAATTTTATTTTTGTTTAGGTAAAGCATATTAATGCTTCTATCCCAAAGTGATTTTCAGAACGTTATTGAGTATATCTTTCACATAATTCATAGCTATCAAATTTAAGTCTCAAAAATGCCAATTTCTGGAGCTTTTTTTTTTTTTTTTCTCTCTCTCCATAACTTACGCCCTTTTCAATTAAGTATTTTGCAAATTTATTATAACAAAACTCCATACCAGACATTTACTTAAAATCTTGCAGTTCAATATGCATTCAGCATTAACTTGAAAAGATTTAGAAAAACCATCTGTAATTGATAAAAAAATATATATACATGGACCACCCATAAAATATAATAAGGGATCTCAAATGTCCATAAGTATCAACTATAGTGATTTGCTGCTTCATATACTACCCATATGTTTAATCGAAATGCATTTAGATTTAACTGATTTAAATCTTTCACAATCCAGTTTCCCATTTTCAAATGTTACCATATATCCCAAAAACTTTACTAGTTTGAATTAAATAATTCATATGACAAAACCTTTTGTACCAAAGCATATCTCAAGATTAATAATTTGAAGTTTTTGTATCTATACAAATCCTTAAGATCATACTTAGATTTTAAAAAATGCAAATCATTGTATCTTTTAACAAAGGGTAGTTTCCTTCTGTTTTCCTGCTAAGAACCATAAAATGTCATTTGAACATTTATAATTATAGTTTGCATTTTCAAGTAAATAAGCAGAAAACAGGTTTTGTTTTAATTTAGTCATTACATTTTTTCATACAATGTTGTTTACTATTTAACTTAACACCAAAATTAATCTTTATTTCTTTTATTGAACTTTCTAAACCACTGATTGCTAAAGATATGGATTTCTCTTCTAAATTCTTCAGTTTCTAAACAATTTGTTATTACAGATGTGCTTTTATATTAATAATCCAGTTTAACTTGCATCTCTTGAATAAAATTCAGTAATTAAAATTTCATTTTTATCAAAACTTTTTAAAGAAATATGGCATTTTTTTTATACCATCAATTATTTTCTCATGCTAAACTTTTGTACTGTATTTGTTAAGGATCCAACTTTCTTGTAGAAAAATTTAATCACCGACTCTCAATCTGGTAATGATAGCATGCTGTCAGCATCTAATGATGAATCCTTTTCCAGTTAGATATTTTATTGCTCCCTTGATATGCATATTTTTTTATTATTATTACTTTTAAAATCTCTATTTTTAATGTATTAAAAGATCTAATGTATGCCAGATTATATTTATACAAATTGAAATTTTTCCAACCAATATTTATTTTATTATGAATTTTTAGAATTTGCTCAAATTTATAAAACACTTTAAATGTTTGGTTCAAAAAAAAATGTATGTCAGACTCCTCCGAATGTAGAATATTTAGGAGAAAAGGGGTAATGAAATAGAGGAATTATTTTTCTTTCGTCATTTGGCTATAGATCTAAATTATGAACTCCTTTTCAAATTAATTCTGGCATGATTATGGAAATGAAGAATTGATTTAACTGGCCCAAATTTGAAGCTTTTTTAAATATTATTGTTTATTTGATGTTTACATTTTTAATTTTGTATAACATATATCTTGTGATAAGCATTTCTATTAAAACATTCCCTTTAATCTTTTAGAAAATTAGTAGTAATTTTAATGCTGATTAATTGTATAATCTTTATATTCATTTCTGTTTTCTTTTAAAAATCCTTCGTTTCGAAACAATATTAATTTCGTTTAGGAAATGGTCGAGGGACAGTTATTTAAATATTATGATTATCTCTAATATTATACAATATTTGCAAATCACTTTATATTATGGCATTAATGCTTCCTTGAAATTTCAAAATACAAGTTAATGCTGCCAAATATTTTGGTAGAAAATCGATTGCGTCTTTCATTTTATTAATACAGTGAAATATGGCTAGATGAATAGAGCTTGCTTTACTAAATCATTTATGTTTCTTTCTTCTTTCTTAAATTTAATGATTTATGTGTAACGTTTGTCTCAGCTTCTTTGCAAGTTCCATTGGATCTAAAAGTCATTGTTCGACATTCCAAAGATATCATGTCTATGATACGAGCTGTGATTGAGATGTTTGGAAATGTGAAAGATATGAGTAAGTACAAGATACTTTTACCTTGATTGATTTTTTTTTCTCTTTTGTTTTATTTTGTTCAATATATGTCTTTTTCAATTAATTTTAAATTTTTGAAATATTAATTCATTAAATGTATTAGTTAATTTTTAATGAAAATAAAAATAATGTTCTAAAGGGTTTTTTTTTTTCAATTTATTTTTTATAAAAGAAATTACAAGTGCAATATTTTAAAGAAAAATACTAGGTTTTTATAAATAATTTAGCATAATCTATTATTCATAATCTATTATGTTGTGATAAAACATATTTTATAAAGCTTTGTATTTGTTCCTGAGGAACCCAAATAGTAATAAGTGTTTAACAAACCTAATGCTTCAATTATTTAATGACTAAAGTTTTTATGAACTCATCATTTAAATTCCATAACATTTATTTATATGTCATGTATATATTATATTTTGCTTAAATTTTAAGCTTAGCCCTTGACACTCCAATCTTTTTATTTATTATGTTATGCTTTTAAATAAAATGTTTCAGTGAGGCTCTTACAAAAATGCATAGAATAAAAATCAGCTATGCTGCACATAAAAATGTTATTGTGCAGTTATTAGCTTTTCATTCCAGGAACTATTTTTAGATTTGTAAAGATTTGTATTCCTTATTATTATTATTATTTTAGTTTTCTTTTGTTATTTGTCCATCTTATTTCTGAATGTATCTTTGTTTCCCACTTTTATTTTCTCATATTTCTATTATAGTTGAACTCTTTCTACTAATATTGTTTATGCAGAAATTTATGTTGACAAATTTACAATAAATATAAGAAATAATGTCATTTCTTATATTTGTTCTGTAAAATGTTGTTACACAAAAAAGAAATTTTTTTGCGGAAAATATTATTTGTCTGATTTTTTCACAGTTCAGATTGTATCAATCACTCACTGGACATTCTCAACTTAGGACTCCTGTTCCTGTTATCTCCAACTTAGACTCCTCAATTTTAACTCCTGTTTTAAACTATATACTTGACAAAAAAGAAATTTAAACATGGAAATTTTCATTCAAACAGGAAACATTGAGATTTTGATACTATAAGTTTTTTAAAACAAAAATTTGTTGTTGCATTAAATTTTTTATTCATTTTTTTTTCTGGATTTACAAACTTGTTCACATTTTTGAATGTCTTTTGAAGTTTATTTTGTTATATCCTATTCTTGTATCTTTTCTTATCTGATTTATATATCTTAATTTACGTAGCAAGCCACATTGATTGCCTGTTAAAGTCAGTTCTTTTTGTCCTGTCATCAGTAATTGAAGACAAAAATAAAGAATCAGTAGAAGCAGTAATTTCATTTGTAAATTTTGTTAATGATGTGATTGAATCTCAACTATGTTCACCATTAACATGTTTGGTAAGAAATTTTATTTATTTCTTAAAATAAATTTAGATATGTTTGAAGGGATAATTTATCTAAATAAATCCCATATATTAATTCTTTATATCAGATAATTTAACAAAATTAGTAGTTACAACATTAAGATGTTTAATAACAGCTTGTTATTTTAATTTTATTGTTATTGCCTTTTTTTTCATTTTGCATTATATATATTTTTTAATATTACTGTAAAAGAATTGATTAAAACATATAGTTTAGTCCCACTTCTTTTCTCTTCTCATTTTAAAATTTCTGTGCAACTAATTGTATGTGCTATTTATTATAACATTATTTTCTTTCAGAAATGTGTAGATAGTCTTAGTAAATTACCCCGCTTTGTTTTGGTTTCTCACTATTTTCATTGTGGTCCTCGAAAACAGGTAACAAACAATAGTTTTAAAAATAGATATTTTTGCTGTGTGAATAAAACTAAATAGTTTTCAAATATTATAGTTATAAAGTTTTATAGATATGTTTTATGGAAACATTTTGTGCAGAATTTTAAAAAATATAAATTTTAAAATGTACAGTTAGAAACAATTAGATTTTTTCCCCCTGTAATTGTATTGACCAAGTAATGTAATTGATAATTTTCAGATCTGAGAAATAATTTAAATATTAAGTTGTTAAAGAAAATATTATTGGATATGTTTTTCTACTTTGATAAATCTCTCTTAATGATCTAAATTGCTTTAGAGTATAAAAAAGTCAAATGCCAAAATCGAAATATTTTATATGGTGAATTCGTTTTGTGAAATAAAACAGTTAGTAGTTTTCTTTCAAATGTGTAAACTAATTTAAAAATTCAATAAAATATGAGAATGTATGTAAAGTCATGTGTCATATGTAAATATTATTTTCATTGCAATTTAGTGTATTTTCTTTTAAAATCAAATTTAAGATCCTTAATTTCATGCTTCATTCGAATATTATTCTAATACTTCATAATACATTTACTTAAATAATTGAGTTAGTATTATAAAATATTCATGTCGATTTTATGATATCTTTTCTAACTGAGAAAATGTCATATTTTAGGATATATTATGTACATCCCTTCTAAGATTGCTTGTGAGTCCATATTTATTTTCCACAGAAATTTCAAACAAGAGGTATGTTTGTGTTTTTTAGACAATCTAGTCAGTAATTTGAAAGTAATTTTCTAAATATGTTGCAGATTATATTTTTAATATAAGTGTGACATTTTGCTTATTTTTTTCTGACTCAGATACTTCATATATTACATTTAGGAATAAATGAATTCTAAATTCATACTACATTTTATATGTACAAAATATTTTTTATGGAAGAATAATAGGAATTACTTTCTTTGGAAACAGATATTTTGAATGACTGAATAAAATAAGTAGGCATGACTCATATCCATAGAAGTGCCAAGTTTCAATGTTTTTAGAATCAAATTTTAATAATATCAATTTAATTAAAATTATAAAAATTCCTTTTTCTTTTAATTCTCAGTTAATTTTCTTTATGTAACAACTCTGCTCTATTTTTAATATCTCAAGCACTTATTGTACAAATTTATTCATTGTATTGTTTAATTAATTGTACTTATTTTACTTATTGATATTTGTTTGGCACAATTCATTGTTTTATGAAATTCAACTTTTTCTTTTCTTGCATTTAGGTTTTTAATGGCTTATAACAGACTTATCCAAGCTGGGCTTGGTGAATCCTTGAATCCATTATCAATGGCACACAAATTAATTAACATTGTGAAACAAGTTACTGCACAAAATCTTGATGCAGAAATTTTATTTGAAATGTGGTCAGGAATAGCGTCTCCTTTGTTGGAAGCAATTGAAAAGGTAATTTTTATAAATTTGTTTTAAATGATAAATAAAATGTAGTTATTAAAGTTTTCCTTCTTAAGTTTTTTAGTCATCATATTCAATCAATGGATGGTTCATATATGGCAACTGAGTTTGATTCTTTAGTAATCTAATATTTTTTAATTAAAAACATCCTAATGCTAATGATTATAAATTGTATAATTTAAAAATATTTTCTTTTTTTATCTACAAATACCAGTAGATACTTCATGATATCTTCTTTCATTTGTTACGATTGTAATAGTTATACCCATTTACATTGTTTTGTGTAACTTATACTTCTATACATTAATTTAATTTTACTTGTTCTATGTTTGTAAAGAAGGGATTTGCAATCGATTTTTCTGACATATGTGCTAGTATTTTCAAACTTCATGTAATTGCAAAAACAATATACGCTATATTTATATTTATAGATATTTGTCTATTGATTTAATTAGATTTTATTTCACACATATATCAACGTTGAAGTTAAGGAAACAATGATCTTTATTATAAATACTAAAAAATAATTAAAATAAAAAAACATGTGTTTTCAAAATTATTTGTTTTAAACATGTTGCAAAGCATTTTTCAAATTTAAATTCTCATTTTTTATATCATTATTTTTATTTAATAATTAATATTTATAGAGCATTGCATTTCCTTTTCACAATTTATTTACATATAGACTCAAGAAGTCAATCAAGGCACTGGACAAGAACATGATTTCAGTTGTCTGTATGATGTTTTACTTTGTCCCTTTGAAAATATCTTCCCAGTATCTCTGAATCAAGTAAGTAGTACATTTCTATTTTTTCTTCAGTAGATATGATTCTATGATTTAAAAAAAAAGTGTATTTAAGTACAATCATATAAAGGGAAAGCTTGATATGCAAGTTAAAAATTGATTTCATATGCTTCTAACTCTTTTTAATGAGCAAATTTATGTCAAAATTTATATCTGAATGCAGTTATGCATTTGGGGAAACTAATATTTCCTGTGGGATTGAAAATTATATTGAAATAAACATAATTTGCCATGCAAATTTGAACCGATTATTAATAATGAAATATTTAATTTCAAGAGATTGCAGCATCATTTTTTTTCTCTATAATCTGCTGTAAAAACAACCTTAAAAAAGATTATCTTCTAGAATTATAGTGGTTTAAAGAAATTATTTAGAATTTATTAGATAATTATTATTTATAAAATTCAATTCTATATCACACCATACACATCTCTATTTCAAAGGAAAAGTATCATTTACTGTCAATTTATTTTATTTTATTTTATTTTAGCTTCGAACCAAGCCTGCATTTCGACTTTGGACCAATTTATATAAAACATTTGTACGTTGTGCTTCTCTTGTGCCAACAACACTTCCAAATGAAGCATGTGAACATTTTTGTGCAAGGCTCAAGAATTACTTTAAAGATGATCTGTTAAAGGTGAATAATGAATTTATGAAATATAGAGAAGAAAAATGTTTTGGTTTGATTAAATTCTGATATTAACAATTAAATAAAACATTAATATTTTTAATGGCATTAGTGAATTACAAGGTTAGCATTTCATGGAGAGCAATAAAGGATTGTATTGTTGCTGAATAATTCACAAAATATAGAAAAATAAAAATGATTGTCCTGATTACAAATGGCTATAACTTCCTTATAAATAATCATAAAAATGACACTGTTTAAAAGGTGGCTTAAAGATTTGTTTGTATCTATGTAATAATACCTGTATATGATTATCCTTGGTTAAATAGATAATAATGAAGTAGTAATCCACCTTGATAGCTTGGTAAACATTCTCTGTTTCACCTGAAAGTGAAGTAGATAGATGTTTTCACTTCATAAAATGAAGGTACAAATAATGTTGCTAGAAGATTTATGATATCATAAAATGAAGAAACAAGAACTATACAATTTGCACCTTTTGCATATTTTCCTATCCTTTATTGACTTTAGATTCCTTATGTACATCTGGGATGTTTCTAATGTCTAATTTGTAGTATCTTTTCACCAAGGTGCTCCAGGGGGTAACTCCAGGATTTGATTGAAATTTTTAAAAGAGATTCAGGGCATAATTCAGCCTTATTCTTGATGCAATGAAGGTTAAACAGCCTATTGTACTCCTATATGGATAAAGCTTCATTTTTTTAGTTTTCTCATCTGTTATGGAACATAGTAATGGAGTAGATATTGCCTTTCGAAATCATAAATTAAAACATTGGTGGTAAAAATTTCTTATATCAATAGTGGACTTCATTTATGCATTGCACGAGATAAATAAGATTTATTATTTTCTCCAGAAAACTGAATTTTTAAGAGTCTTTGTTATATTGATTAATTTTAAATCAAAATTGTTTTTTAAATAATGTTACTGTTATTTGCATTTCTTTTTCAATTTTTATGAGGCGAATGATGTTGTCTACATACAGCAAAAGTATTGCATTGTCCTTTATAAACACTCCATTAGCTGACTTGAAGACCCAGAAAGCCTAATTTTTCCTAACCTAACCTAAGTTTCAGACTTTAGTTTCTGTAATTTCTTTTTGGGTGTTAAAATGTGTTATTTGTACAGAAGGTTTCCTAATGATTTTGTAAATGATTAGAGAGGAAAATTTTCTTCGTTTTACAATTTATTTTTGCTATGTAATTGATGACACAAGAGTGCAATGATTATAATTATAAGAAACAAGGAGTTTAAAATAACTTTCATTTATTAAACATTTAAAATAAAACAGATTCATCCTTAACTGTCTTAAAAACAAGAACATATTGTATTCACAACTGTAATGTAGAAGAAAAATTGACATAAATGAAAGAATAAGCTAATGCAAATTTGCATAGATAATAATGTTTCATTTAGCAGTATAGACATTGAAACATTGTATGTTTTTAGCAAATGACAATTATAATCAATGCCAACTCAAACTGATAATTCTTTAAAAGATATGCTTAACTTTAGTATAATTAAATATTTTATCTATTAATTTTAAAACTACATAAATTGTTCTGAGAAATCTAACAGTTTATAGTTTAATTATGTATTTTATTTTGTAGAATATCAACTTTTAGTGTCTAAACTTAATTTTGTTTGGTTATTGGATGACTTTAAAAATTAAGATAATATTCAAGACATTTTGATGTTGTCTGTGATTTTCTTCATACTATCAATTTAAGTTGTCATCAGCTATAGCTGTTAGAGAAATGCTGATTTTTTTTTTAAAAAATTTCCAATTTATTCTTTTGCTGAGTGTAAATCATATTTCAATTACAGGTTAAGGCAAATTGTTTAAAAAATTAAATCATCGAAACAACTAACAGAATTGTAAATACATGGGATTATTGTATATTCAGTCATTATATATGTAGGCCCTATTGTAAAGAAAAATAGTTTTAAAACATTTCTATGTTGATATGTGCCTCCTTTTTTTTATCATTTTGTAAATTACATTACCCACTTCTATTGATAATTGGGAATTTTAATATATCTATTTTGAATGATAATTTTTCTAGTTTAAAAATAACTGACTTGCTAATAAAATTATTTAAAATGAAAAGAATATTTCTAGTTGCAAAATTTTTGGTTACTTGTTTATATGTTAATTGTTCATCTATAGGAGCCTCAGTATTTTGAAACAGTTTGCTTCCTTTTGCAAGTTGTTTTGGAATCCATTGATTTCACTTCGGCAGCAGCTTCTTCTACACCAGGTAATAATAGCACATCATCATAACCTTTTAAAAATCCTATAAGTTATTGCATTCTTCTTGCTAAATTAATTATTTTCTTGATTTTGCTCTTTTTTTAATTTGAAGTTTGCAAATTTGCTAGGTACTAACCTCCTTAAATTTCTTTAGAATAAATATCCTGAAATATTGACAGCTTAGATATTTTGTTTTTAGGTAATATCATATAGTCTTGTTTAAAAAAAGTGCATATTAAGATTATTCTTAACAGGATGTATATTTAAAAATTTCCTCAAAAGAGGGGTATTAAAGATTTTAGTGGTCATTTATTAAATATTTGGACATAAGGCAAAAATTCTGCATTCCACAAACCTTCCTATTCCTGTTTTCATTTTCTCATCAGTATTGTTTTTTTTTTATTAATTACTTTTAATATCTAGCTAGTTCATCAGAATCATTGTTTATGTTTAATTTCACTGAATCTCTTATATATAACTTATTTCAAAGTATTTGTAAGCATCAAATTTTTATAGATGCAAAGGGTGTATTATTTTAATAAATCTGTTCTATTTTTTGTGTGCATGAGCATCCCTAATGAATATAACTAATGTCTAACTTCACAATGTTTTAACTTTCTTTTTTTCTAAAACCAAATATTCCATATATTCCAACATTAAAATGGTGCATTGTATTTTATTTGTTATATATGAGTATGCCTAATAACATGCTAGATAGTATGAAGATTAATTAAGAAAATATTAAAGAAAGACAAACCACTATTATAGAAGATTAATTAAGAAAATATTAAAGAAAGACAAACCACTATTATATATTATACTGGATATGAAGCAAGTCTTGAAAGTCTTTGTTTATAGATTCTACAAACAAATGATGAAATAAAACTTCATTATAGCATTGCTTAAGAACATGGTAAAGTTTAAATAAATAAAATTTTAAGTTCACATTCCTTGACTTATAACAAAAATAAATTAAAACATTCAACTAAATATATTTTTTTAAGCAATAAAAGCAGTATTTTTTTTTTTTTTTTTTTTTTTTTTTTTTTTTTTGCAATAAGATAACATATTGTTGCAAATATTACATCAGCATATTTTTAAAAATTGTTAAAATTCAAAAATTTAGGGGGAAAAATCTCATTACAACTAATTTAGTATCATAAGAAAGTTCTTTTTTAATTTTATCCCTTTTGAACGGATATTTACAAAAAAAAATAAAAAAAAATACACCACTAGGCCACATCTGGCAAACACTGTCTGTCCACAAAGGGCCGTAAGATTTGCTGAACATTTCTAAGCCTGACACAAATTATATTTTGTAAAAACATAATTCATAAAAAGTGCTCTTTGCATAGAAATGACACAAATTTTAAATATATGTTAATCAATATATTTTCAATCATGATTAAAAAATTTAATTAAAATACTTGATATTTAATACTAAGAAATGTAGTGTATTTTACTGTAATTGATAGTGCTTAAAGTGACACCAGATTATTGATGCAAAATATTGAAACATAAGAAAAATAAATATGTTTAATACTTTAAATTACTTCATGAAAATGTGAATAATTAATGCTTTAAAGACATATGAAGAATCTCAAAATACAGATCAGTGTAGAGAATAACATTACACAATTTGCATATATAAATAGTATGTTCCTCCAAGCAAACTATACATTTTCTAATTTTTTAATTGTCATTTAGCCTTTCCTGCCCAAATGAAATTGAGGGGAATAAAATCTTATCCCAAATGAGTGTATAATTTATAATAACCACTTCAAAATGACCAGATGTTTCTCTTTATATTAAACATGTTTCTGTCTACATTTACGGAAATCCAATGATTCATAGATACTTGTCCAACCCTAATCTCACCTCGGAGAGAGAATTATTGTATGGAAACAAATATTTTGAAAGAGACATGGGTTAGTAATGACATCTAATAGAAATCGTTTCCTTACAAATACCTTGTGCACCTGTACATCATTAGACCCATTAGTGCGACCTTGAAGCATTTGATCCTGAGGAGAATTAGAAACGTGCATATGTATTATTTGTCATCAAAAGGGTTAAAAAAAATGTAAAAATTATTTTTTGTGTGAGAATATTTCTGGGAAGTATTAGTGAAAAATGGCAATATTTTCCTTAATATTTGTTTAGTTAAAATTTTATAAAACTTGATATAATATGCACATTCTTAACTTACAAAATATACTTGTGCCACTTTGATTGTTCAGGGTGCAATGATCTGTTTTTAGAGCATCAATAAGCACAATTGTGCATGGGCTTTTATTTATTTATTTTTTAGAAGCAGTTGTATCTTACCTTTCAGTAATTAAAATGAAAATCTCTATCAATATGTCTGCTTATTTAGAATTTAACTGAAGTGTAAAATCATAAATGTGGCAGTTCCAAGAATTTAAATATTTTAGACAGCAAGCTAATAAATGTATCAATTAGTATTTTATTAGATATTGCTAAATGAATAAGATAAACAACTATGTAGTGATGTTGTAAAACATAAATAAAATGTAATAATTTTTTAAAGATACTTTTTGTTTTGTTAATTGATTGTTATAAAATATATGTATCTGTTGTATTAATATTTTGAAATACATATGAAATAAATTGAAATACATTTTAAAATAAATATATTTGAAATGGAAATTTTTCATACTGTGGTAGTTTTACAGATTTTTAAAATGGAGTAGCTATGCTTTTCTTCACTAGGAAAGAGGGAGGGGGGCACAGATTATATGAAGGCCATTTATTTTATTAAATTAATATTCAGAACTATTTGATATTTTGTGAGCTTTTTATATTGTAGTAATTTTGTATATTTTTGAAATAGAGTTGCTGCATCTCTCTTAGATGGGAGAGGATACATGTTATAAAGAAATTATATATTTTATATTAAAAGTTTTTAAAATCATTATTTCCATTGTATAACTATTCCCTTTAATTTAATTTTTAATAATCTCTTTTTTGGTTTTAAAATTCTCATTTCACAAAATATAATTTAGTATAACTTAATTCTTTTCTTCTAAAAATAAGAAATCATATTTCAATTGTTCTGTTCAGTTTTGTTAGTTATGTTACTTTAATGGTATTATTTTGATGATGATGATATAATTAAAATTAATATTATCAAATTACATTGTTGTATATGAATACCAGCTTATTTTGTTACTTTGAAAACTAATGGAACCTAGTTACATTTCTATTCTTTGATAATTTACATCAAAAGAAGATTTGAAAGTTAGCAAGATTATTCTTTTTATGAGATTCAGTTGTTTTTAGAAAATTTATTTTTATGTTTTAGCATAACTATAATTTAAAAAAGAAAAAGAAAAATTTTAAAAATCTTAATTGCATACTATTTTAAAAGCTTTCTATTATTAGATTTTAAAAAGTTGAAAATCAGTATAGTATTTAATAATTTTGAAACTTTTACTCAATAGCATTCATGATGCTTATCATAATAAAAAAAATTGTGAATTCTAAATATGTATTTGGCAACTGTTCTGTATCTTTATAACTTTAATAGTTGTAGATTCCATGCTAAGCATTGTGAAGTATATTTATAGCTATTGTTCTTTCCTTATATAAATAAATCCAATGCCTTCTTTCATCAATGCAGCCGATGTGTGAATCTTAGTTTTAACAAGATTAAAAATATAAATGATAATTTAAATCAAACATAAGTAATTATTTTTTCAGTTTGGTTTTTTTGATTTCCATAAAATAATGACTTTCTATAATGACTTGTTTTGCTTTTCCCATTTTATAACTTTAAAAGGAAGTGTGCATAGTGAATCAGAGTGGATGCCTTTATTTCATTTAATAGGTGCTGTACTTATTTAAAAGATATTCATACTGTAATACATTCAAGTTTTGACTGCAAGATCACAGATGTTCATTATTTACTTCTTTT
The DNA here is from genome assembly GCA_026543865.1 of Argiope aurantia. NCBI lineage: Eukaryota > Metazoa > Arthropoda > Arachnida > Araneae > Araneidae > Argiope > Argiope aurantia. Next base: position 90,540 of record JAPMOR010091409.1, on the reverse strand, counting down.
ATTGTATACCATATATCAAGTCTATAAATGCAGCTCTTGTTAAACATTCTGTTGTATGTCTTTCTTAATGGTGATAAAGCAGTTAAGTTGTGGGTTCTTGAATTAATATTGAATATGGAAGCACATACACACAATCTTTTACAAACTTTCTCAAAAGAACATAATCAAGAATGGGATTTTGAATATTGTTGGTGTTGAAGTAACATTCTTTTATCTTATTTTAGCTGAGTGATCAATGTGGTTTGTTATTATTAAGATAGTGTTTTCTCTCGTAACTACCATCATTTATTTAATAGCCTATATCAGAACTGTTATTCAAAACCTTGGTAATAAGCTTCATAAGGTTTAAGGAGAACTGCATTTTAGACTTCATGCATGCTATGCATTTAAAATAGCATATTTTGGTTTATTTATATTTACATTCGAAACATAGATATTTTTCTTCATAGAGTGTATAACTTTCAAAGAAATGAAACAACCTTCTGTTGCACAATAAGATTTTGAAATCTGAGTATTCATATTAATGAACTCTGCATATTTTTAAGGTTATATACAAGCTAATATTTATAGTCAAAATATTATTTATAAACCATAAAAATAGACTGGGTTATCTAGTAGAAGTGATATTGTAATCTAAAAAAATTTAATTGTCTGATTTGATTATGCATTATTGTTCCAATAATTAAATATATGTTTATGTTTTTTGCAGTATTTTCTAGTCCATCTATGCTTTTGAAAAAGAAAAAACCCCTTGGAAATTTAACATCATTTGTCGAACTTTTATCCATGCTGCTTACATCATTCTATACAAATTATATTGAAGATGAAGATGATATTTATCAGGTAAGGGAATAATTAAAAATTTTAATAAATTGTATAAAAATTTATGTTATTCAAAGAAAATGAATAAATCAAATTGAATTATAACTTTTTAGTATTAGTATTTTTAAAATATTGAAAGAAATATTTCATTAATTTCATATATTATTCAATGTAAAATAATTTGCTGTGCCATTTTAAAGCCATCTATTAAGTTTGAAATTCCGTTTAATGTTACATACATATATTAAAAATCACTTTTTTTTTTTGTTTGTTTTTTGCCTATGTTAATTTTTACTATTATTTTCAATAGCAGCCACTTTTATTGGAGGAAGTAAGTGATTTTTTAAAATTGAAATAATCATATAAGTTGAGGAAATAATACAAAATAATTTTATAAATCGATTAATTTGTATTATTTAACCCTTTCACCCCAATTTTTGCATGATTCAAGTTTTAAGTCCTATGTAAAAATAGTTCTTTCTATGTTATTGCATGTAAAAGCAGGATTTATTTATCTAACAGAGAATGTAATCTGATCTCCAGTTTTGTATATTATATGCCTATTAGGATTGAAAGGATGAACTTTTAATATTTTTTTTCTGTTACCATTTGCTTTTCCGTGAGAAAATAATTACTGCTTATTGTGTAAGATGCATTCTTATTATTTGAATATTTTGTACTAATTACAATTTTGCATGATTTTTTTTAGCATGATACATTTTTTCTTTCAGAATTAGATTTATTTAACACATAACTTCAATATATAATTTATGTACTTCCAAGAAATTTTTGTATTAATGATTACATATTTTTCTTGCTTTAAAATTAGAATGTTCTTTGGCCTATCTTTAAAATGATAATCTCTAAACTATTTGAATTAAAAAATTTTATACCTTTTAATTATAACTTCAGACTAAAATCTATCATAAAATAAATGATTTTATTTAAACTGTTTGCAGTACGCTGGCTTGAATATAGGCCAAACCAAACCTATGTTGGTAGATTCCTTTCTGAAATTATATAAATTCAAAATGCTTTCTTATGCTCTCTTTCTCCTGCTTTTTGTCTTCTTAGTCAGTATACTGCACTGCACTTGTCATGGCTTTGATGAAGAAATCTTGGTTAAAAATAAAAATGGAACTACTTCCTTAAAATCACTAAAAATAAAAATTGTTAAAGAATTCTAAACTCATTTCTTTAAAGAATATTTTCCAAAAAAATCAACATAATTTATTTAATGGGAAAAGACCTCAGAATTTCGATTCCAGTGTCACAGCTGCCAGCCTTTTTCCAATTTGCTACTTTCTTGATTATTTTATCCTTCTTCTGCATCTTCATAAAGTTTCAAACTGTTTCCAATATTTTTAGCATATAGATAAATATTATCTCCATGATTGTAGCTCCTATGACCGCACCTCTTCTCACTTCCTTCTGCTTTGTCCAGATAATTTGTAAAAATGTGTGTACTTAAATTCCAATAATTTAATAAGTAATTTTTTCTGAAATAATATACATATTTTCTCACAGAAATATGAATTTCAGTGTTTTCAGTTTGAAAATAGTATATTTAATATCTTTATAAAATTTAATATACAAATTCTATAAAAATTGAGGTTAATTATTATTTTTTATATAAGAAATTCTGCAATATTTTTTTTATATATCAAACATTTTTTTATATAAATTTATTTATTTTATTGCTCAATGAACCCTATTTATTTAACTTCTCATTACCTGTGTTTGACACAGCTCGGTATTTTATAAAATTCGGCTTTTTTGTTTGTTTCAAGCCTGCATCATGTCTGAAGTAAAAAGTTATGAATATTTTCTTTGGCCTTTAAAATTTGATGTGTTTGTGGAGATCATTAAATGTCTTTAAAAAGTGGCACTTAATTTTTTAAAAAATATCTAAGCATTTAATTGAGCTTGTGCAAAAAGATGCGCAAAAGAAAATATTATTGATGTTAAGAATAAGAATTGTTGGGGGGTGAATTACTTTTCTAGCTTTGTCAAAATTGTATGTGCATAATACCTGCAATTACTTGGAAAATTTCGCCCTTACAAAATATGTAAACAATTGTGAAAAAAAAAAAGTCTTTCTAAAAAGAATAATACTTTATCTTATAGTATAGTAAATCTATCACAATTATTGATGCATATAAACATCTCTAATTTAATAAAAAATAAGTAATAATGAATAAGTTATTGATTTTAATTTAAAAGGAGGATATTATTGACTTTTTCCATACGAAACTTCATTTATACAAACAATTTAAATTATCACCACTTGTAGAATTGGAAAGTTTAGCAAGTGATTTATTACTAATTTCTAACAACTTATCTCTATAAATCTTCCTAAATCCCCCATGAAATGATTGATAGCTGCTAAAATGTAAAGAAGATTCAAAGAAGTAATGGTACGAAATTGAAAATTCTGACCCTAGTAACAATCCAAATTGAATATTGAATACAAAAGAAATTATCAACATTACCAATCTACAAAATAATTTTCATTTGACTCTATCACTGAGACAAAATATCAGGCCTTTTCCCAAAATGAATAAAACATTTTCTAAATAAATGGCTGATATGTGAAAATTATAGGACTTAAAATGCTTATCATTGGATACAGATCTCCACTTTCATTCTAACCATTGCACCATTAAACTTTCCAATTGTTTAATATAGTATTGATTTAATTAAAATTTTAATAAAAAATACTATAAAAATAAAATTTACAACTGGATAATATAAAAATAAACTTATAAATGGCCATGGTATAATTGTACAGCAAATCTAGGTTACAATAAATGTATAAAGTATATATTCATTTTCTTTTAAAAATTAGTGGTATCTAACAAAAAAAAATTACTATGTTTTCTACGTCATTCTTTAATCTTACAGTATACTAGATCTATCTGAATTATCTATACGTATAAGCATCTCCAATTTATTTTCATTGCTGATGTACCTGTATCTCATGTAAAAGCATATAAAAATAATTTGTCAAATCAATCTCTTTCTATTTAATCAAACTCTAATCTATTGAAATTATTAAGACAGTCTCAGTTTTGTTAAACAAACTCAGCTTTCAAGTTTTGATTATTTCCGAAGCAATGATAGTTGTGTGTGTGGCATTTTTGAAAACTTTCATAAAGATTTGAAATTTCTTCATTATACTAAGAAAATTTATTAAAGAAATCTAAGGTTTTGATATTGCTCTCCTGCATATAATTTTATACTTTTTAAGCCTATAAGCACTCAATTACTTTGAGTCATTGTATTAAAAGTCTTAAAAGATTGGGGGAGGGGGGTTATTATTTTTTGTTTTCATGAATGAACCAAATTTTTCATTTATAATTAAGTCTCAGCAGTCTTAAAAATTTTTCATTCAAAAACTTTTAAGAAAATATGCTATAGGCATTGTATATTTGCTTTTCTATTGTTCTTGAGAAACAGAAGAGGCCATTTCGATTTCTTGTAAAATAAATTATTCTATGATATTGATACAAGTCATATTTTTTCCTTCTTTTTGAATTCGTATACAATTTTCTTTTCCCTATTCTTAATCCTACAATAAATAATGCATTTTATTTTTCTTAAAGTCTTGCACTCCAAAGGCTCAGAGAAAAGGTCATATTTCGAAAGCAGCTGCTCCATTAGATCTTGTAAAAACGTTTTTTGGAAATCTTAAAACTGGTGTGGTTATTTCATCAGCTTTAGAAGAACTTGTTCCTTCTCTATCAAAGTTATTTGCAATAAGTCTAACTAAAACGCAAATTGGAACTAAAGTAAGTTAATATATATTTTAATTCATTTGGAGATACAGATTAATTTGTTGTTGTTTATAAAATTTAAATTATGTTAAACTTTTTTTTTTTAACTATTGTTAAATCAGTCTTTCAACTTGGTTTAAGAGCTCTAAAATATTTTTTTTATTTCGTTAAAATAAACAATAAATTAGAATTTTCTTTATAAACATATACTGAATATATTATTATTTCATGATTTTTTTGTAATACCAGATAGCAGTAACCTCAGATTATTCTCAGAGTTGGATGACACAGAAACTGCAAATAAGCAAATTCTGTGTATAATTTGTAAAATAATTGAAAAAGTACATGTATCAGTGTAAAAAGGCTTTTGAACAATTTTTATTTACAATAAATAGAGAATAACTATTTGCAGTTATGAATTAACAATATGTAATTTTTTTGCTTATTTGTTTATGAAGTTTTCTTTAAGAGAAAAAGTTAGGCATTTTATATATGTGTGTTAAAATATTTTTTCATTTGTAATTAAGGTTTCTTTAGCATAATTATGGGATTAAGAACTGTAACTATATATATATAATAAAACTAATTATATAGCTTTGATCCCTTCCTTATTGTGATTTGAAATTTAAAGAGAATACTAAACATTCAACTAGCATGCAAATGCTCTTTGTAATCATATAAAAAAAAAATCAATATATGACACATGCTACATTTATAAACAAAATAATAAATATTGTTACATAATGGAATATTAAATTATTAATCTATAATATCTTCTAGTTGGAAGTTTTCTGGAATGTTTTGACATCAGCCATTGAAATGCATTATTTAGGACCATATGACACAGATTTTCTGACAGTAATGTGCCCATTGTTGGAGTCTTGCTTCACTCATCCTCGAAGGCACATCAAAGAAAGAAGCAGACGATTTTGGTTTGCTACTTTTGCACCAGTTTCCTCTTCATTGATCATTCCTGAGTCACTTAAGTATGAATGCAATTTCATTGATTTAAATATAGTTTCTTCCATCCAGCTTTTACTGTCTTTCAAAGGAAAATTTTGGAAGTGTTTTTCCTCTTTTTGCTTTTATGTATGTGCTAGTAAAATCGTTGAATCCTAACTGAAAATGTCATATTCAGTTTTTTTTTTCCTCATTTATTGAACATCTTTGTTTGTAAATATAAAAGTGTTTGTAATATTAATTTTTGCTTTAGTTTATGTATTTAATTTTTTTGTTTTGCTGACAATATATGGTAAGAAACTATAAAAGTCGATGAAAATTCTATTTACATCTATAGTAAAAACATAAAAATGATCAATTACTTTCAGCGATATTTTGTAAATTGAGCTTAGTGTCACAGTTACAACATATCACCAATGTATTTAGTTATTATTCATATTTACAATATGAAATAATATATTAACCCTCAAAGTCAATAAATTACCTTTTTATGCTTTCATAATCAATATTGTTTTGATTGTATTTTTTTAACTAGATTTCTAATTTGGATATGAGAAATTGGTATTACATAACAACTAAAGTTAGATGAAAGGAAAGAGACATAGTTGTAGTGAAAAGGGTAAAAAAAAAAAATTGGCCAAAATAGGAAAACGTAAATTTTATATTACTGGTGAATGAGCATAATGCATGATCTTATGTGTTTTAGGACAATAAGCTATCAGATATAAAATTTTGTAAGTCAAATCTTCCTTTTTTTTTTTAAGCATATTTGATGCACAGAATATTGATTAAAACTAAGAACTGTTTAAATGTTGTCATTTACTTGAAATACATTATGATAGGGTTTTAACTTATTACACTTGATTCCTTTTTTCATCTGAATTTTTATGAAAGTGAGAAAAAAAACTAAATATTAATTAATTGATAGTCAAAAGGAAATTCAATCGAAATGAGCTATCTTAGAAATTTAAACTTTTTTGCTTTTATATTCAAATGTTGATGAATATGAGAGAAAGATCATATTTGGATTTTTATGGTCTGTATATTTTTCCATGTCAATCACCCTGTTGTTAAATTAGGCTGAAAATCTTATTCAGTACAATTTAACAGATACAAAGTTGTATAATATAAAATCACTATATAGAGAGTATTGTGATTGTGTAACTTAAGTTACTTTTGACTGTAAACTGTGTTTTTTTTTTTAAATTATTTCTTTTGATTGCATATTGATGGAAGTTAATTCAATGGAAATATCAAACAATTATTGCATATAGTAAGTTCCTTCTCTTTTTTTGTATGTAATATTTTATCATCTCATTAGCTGAAAATATCAAATCTTAATTTTGCCAAAAGACTTTATTTATTTGATAATCAACATATAAGGAAGTTATTACTTATTATGAAATAATTCAAAAATAGGTGAAATAATAATCTTTGCTTTGCAGTAATACAAGATTAAAATAAATTTTAAAGAAGATATTTTATTTGAATTTTTTTTTTTATCAAAACAAGAACATTTATTTGTTTTTGTAATTATTAGTTCAATAATTGGTTATTAGTTTTAGTATTATTATTGTTGCTGTTATTATTGAAACTGAAATATGCACTTCTGTCATTATTTGATCTGTTATAACTATCAGTTGCATATTTTCTATATTTCTTTTCATTTGAACAAAAATAACAGTGAATTTCTGAATTTAATACAAGATTGCATTATAAAGAAAATAATGAGTCTGTTGCTTCAATGCTATTATTTCTTTGATCTTCTAATATTTTTATTATTTTCTTTGTAGTAATATTAAAATTTTAAATTTAATAAAGAAGGAGAGCTTATCATTTTTTTTATTTATTTATTTCATTATTTTTATTTCTCTATCAACTCTGCTTCTCTAAAAATTATATGGTTTGACGTGAAATTAAAGATTTATAAAGCATTCCAAATCTGTTTTAACAATTTTTGATTTTGAATAAATACTTGCATTTCTTTCTATTATGAGAACTATGTGAAGCTATCTGTTACATATTTATGTTAATGATATAAATGCATAACTTTTTTTGTTAATCTTTAGGCTAATTATCATTTTCAAATTTTAAACTTTGGTCAAATTATGTATTCAATTTTATATTTTAACAATATTTTCAATGTAATATTAATCTAAAAATTATCTTTTAAAGGACTATTTTAAAGAAGTCTAAATTATCTCTTATGCCTGACGAACAAGTTAGTTCCCTGGAAGACTGTAGTTTGAATCCTGCATCTGACAGCATAGAGGTTAGTCACACAAAATATATTTTGTTTGATTTAACAGACTTAAGAAAAATCATCTATTGTTTGTTTCTTAGAACATTTAAAAATGATTTTCATTTGAATTTCAAATGAAATTTGTGTGGTTTTATTCATAAATGCTGCATAATTAATAAAGTATTCTAGTTTTTACATAATGATGTTTTGAAGAATGAGAAACAGTATAGATCCTCTGGATATAATTTAGTTGTTGAATTATTAAGCAGAACATTGGTAAATTATTTGTGTTTCTGATAAGAAGACTAATTGATAGTGCCAATATTAAGTTGCATTTTTTTTGTAAATAAATTTTTTAAGTGTTATGAATAAATATCTTATTACAAAATGCATTTGCAAGGAAGGTTCTAAATATTGCTTTTAATAAAATGTATTATTTTATGCATGCAAATGTATTATTTTAGTGCTTAGGAAGCATATATGTACTGTTTTGTCTTAGCTCCAAAAATTTAATTTAATTGTTTATAATGCTATGTTCCTTTAATTATATAATAGCTACCATTTAATGTGATCAGGACTTAAGAATTTTGATAAAAAAAATGATAGAATCAGGTATGATCAACTATATTTTTATCACATCAGGGGAGGGGGTATTTTCTTCAGTCTATAACACACACAAAAATTTATTGATAATTATTTTTTAACAATTCTCTTATATATTGTTTGTACATGCACGATTTCTTTAAAATTTGTTGAATAGTGCTGAGTTTCGAAATATCATATACTGGATTCATTTCACATTCATTTTGGAGGGGTTTTTTCAAAACATTTGTTTCCATCAAAATCATTATTGTTTGTTTCTTTGTCCTGATGAAGAACCTCATGATTTTCAATTGTGTTGCAGCATGCTATTGACTTACTTTAAGCAGACTATCATAACTGTTTAAAATATCAATTTTATATTTAACACTCAAATCAGCTCTTTTCATTCCATTTTGCTTCCATATTTCAATCGATTTATGTGTGCAACTGATTTTAAGTCTGATCTGGCAATATAGCTGTCTCTTTAAACTAATTTAAACTGCTCTAGTCCAGATAAAAGAAAGGGAATTCCTTCTCACATGAAAAAGATTTGCAAATGTTTTCTTGCAAGTGGAATAAGAAATTCTGCAAATGTCAACTGTCATTGCTAGTTAAAATAGAGGGATTTGTCTATTCTCTTCTTCAAAACTGATAAAAATATAATGACAACACTAAATGAATATTTTTCTATAGATTTGAATATATCAGTTTAGGACTAGAGGATTTTGATAATGTAAAGCAAATTAAGACACAAAGTGGTATCCACTATAATCAAAATCTGATAATATAATGAAAATAGTGCAACATTTAAAAAGATTATTCAAACTTATAATTTCAAAGGATTAATAAAATTTAATAATTCTGTAACAGTTACATACCGTTATCAGTTTGAAAGTGCATAACTGTTTTCAGCAATTAAAATTTATTTTACAATTCTATCGTAATTCTTTATCTATGCTATTGTACGTTCTACAGAAATTGCTCTTATTACTTATCGGCGAATGCCAAGTGTGAACAGATCATTATACAAACATATCAATCTGCTTTATTGAAGGTTTTACAGCTTTATTTATTAAATGCTTTGCTAATGTTGAGCTGCAAAATATTATTAGAAATGCTATGAAGATATCTCATCATGTCATCAAAATTTTTATTTAATCAAAAAAAAAAGTAGATGTATAAAAAAATTAAGAAATAGGTATGAAATATATTGTTTAACCCAGCACAAAAATAGGCTTTACCCCTTCCATGTGGATAAATGCCACGATTTTCATATGGAAATTAATGACTGCGCTTTCCGAAACTTATTTTACAAAAGTAGTTTTTATTTTTTCTTAAATCTCAAAGAATTATATTTCCAATGATATCAATTTCATTTCTTACAAATTTATATATATATATATAATAAAATGTTTAAATGCAATACACAATCTGTCTTTTACATAATCAACTGGCTTTCAAATTTATTGGCTTTTGCTGCTAGCAAAACCAGCTTTACCAGTGATTCTTAAGGAAATCCAGATTTATACGTATTCATCCACAAATACTCAATTTGAACAAAATACCAAAGATGGTGATCGAGAACATCTGTCACTGTATTTTTAACACTATGATTAAATTCAAATTCATACATTAACACATTCTGTTGCATGCTTTTGCCATGTTAAAATTAGAGAAAAGAAAAATTGCTTTATTTTGATATTAACTGTGAAATAGGATTTTTGTTTTTACTTCTATTTTGTTGTATATACATTCATTAGTTTTTACCCCCAATAATAATAGCATTTAGATTCAATCCAAACTCATTTTTTCCTCAGTTGTGTCATATAACAAGGTGATTTTTAAATAATTTTTTAAAAATTATAATTTAAAGAAATACATTTCATATTCATTGTTTAGCAGCTTAAAAAGACAATCTAACAAACAAGCTGGTTGCTAAAGCAACTAATATGATTTATTTTCATAAAAATATATTATTTCTAGATAATGAAATCATTGGAAATTTGGTCTAAAATTTATCTCTTTGTTGTTCTTGTAATTTAATTCCCAGTTTATGCTTTTAACATTCATTTAAAAAAATGAAATTACAAATTATATTTGCATATTCAGAAGATCAAGAAATCAAATCTGCTGCAAATATTATTTTTTCCATCTGCATTTTATCAAATGTAATATATTATTTTAATATTTTCAAAACTTAATGATAAGTTAATTGTTATTTGTAATTTTGATTCAATTCAATTCAATCAATGTTTCAATAATGTAATTACAAATAATAAATTAGAGATTAAAAAGCTGAAAAGTAAACATAATGTTTTGGAAAAATTACTTTTTAGTGCTGTAATAAAATAAGTAAAAAAATAAAATTATTATTGTTTTTATGTCCTTGTATGCTTCAACAAGTGAGTTGATAAATATTAATTATGTTTAATAAGTGATTTAAATAAAAAGATTTTTATATTATCTTAACATTTAAATTATAGATATATTTTATTGTTTTCCATAAAAATTTGTTTGGAATTTACAGGATGAAGTAATTAATTTTGAAAAATGTTCTGGCGTCAAAGATTTATTTGTAAAGCCATTAGATGTTAAACCGAAGGATTTCAAATGTGGTGTTAGAGAGACAGATTCTAAACAATTAAAAGATAAAAAACTTGGTTATAAGAAGAGTGTTGATGAATTACCTATTGATGTATGTATAAACATTTTCTTTTGTAGTTTAATATTCAAGTTAAGTGTAGTAGAAATTATATTATTATTATTATTATTAATTGCAGAATATGTAACATTCGTTAAGTTTAATCCACAGAACCTCTTATTGAAAGTTGCTTATATTGTTGCGAGTATTTGTTTTATCAAAAGTTTGTATTTAGAATTATGATAATGAATCTCCTATCTAATTATTGTATAAAACATTTGTTTTATCACTAAATTTTTCTCAGCATATTTTGAGATTATTAATTCATTTTATAAAGATCATCATTACTGCTCAGTTAAAATAAAATTCTGCATATATTTTAGTTTAATATTTTAATGCATATGTTTCTTGCCAATGGTCTGATTTATTCTATATTTGTTTTGCATTTTCTCTTATTGGAATCCTTATTATGCTGACAAATAATTTGATACTAATAAGGCCATATTTAAAAGTCATTACAAAGGTGAAATTGCAAAAAGAAAGTTTGATGCAGTAAATTAAAAAGTTTTGTTTAAAAATTAACACAGAAAGAGGAAATGCCATTTTCAAAACTAGGAATAAATATAAAAATTTATTTAATATTTTTATAAATAAAAGCTAATTTGCATATAAACAATAAGTAATTAATATGCATATCTTTATAGCCATTTGATTAATAATTGCAAAATTTTTAGTCAATGTAATTGGCATCCATCGTGTTTTTATGGCCCTTTTGACTGAATACATTATACAACAATCAAGTCCTGAGGCAGATTAAGGGCATTAATTTTATCAATGATCATTCATTAATGATCAATGTTGATAATTATTACAGAGGTATTTAGCAGAAGCAAATTTTAAATAAAAGCAATTTATTACTATCTTTTGTATTGATTACCAGAGAAAGAGGAAGAAAAAAATTGATTTAACTAAGTTTCTCTTGGCAATAGATTTACTATGCAACTTTGATTTTTGCTGCTTGCTTCTACCCTCCTAAAGAAACTATGAATTCCCAAATAAAAGTTTCTTCAAAAAAAATTATAAAATTAGTGTATCATATTATTAATTTGTATTTTACTATAAAATAAAATTGTATAATACTTTGGAGATTTCAAGATTGGCTATAATATTCTTACAAATAGTTATAAATTGAATGTAAGAATCATATTTTAAAAGTCATTTTTTTTATTATTATTCATAAAATAGGAATTTGTTACAATTGATCCTCCAGCTACTGGATCTTTGACACCAAAGCGCCGAAGCTTTCGACGTCGGAAAAGGTATTTCATTTGTCTAACTACAGGGGGGAGGGAAAGTTCTCTGATATAATTTTCTTTTTAAAAATACAAGCATAATAACTTGAATTGTTATTTCTAAATTGCTGCATTTTGTTGTTTAAAAAGTTAGGTCATATTATGTATTCTCTGTTCAAGAATTTTTTCATAGTAAAATACATGTGATTTCTGATATTTTAGGCTTTGCATGCAAAGCAAGATAATTTAAACTTCTTTTCTTCATTTTTTTTTAAAGTTTTGTTCCAGCTATGTATAATGATCTTTCACAGTCTCAAGAAACAACCACTTTAGGAGGCTCTAGTGAATCTTTTGAGTAAGTATTCAGGGCATTTTTTTCCCAGCAATCTTAAATGTTTTTTGCTGAAAATTTTAAAATATGTGAGAATTTAGATATATTTACAATAAAGTTAAAGTCATTTTATTTAATCATTACAGAATCATGAATGCATATATGAGTCTACCTATAAGAAATATACCAAAACACTGTGCCAAAAGTTTACTAATAATGCAACTACTGAAAAATCAAAATTTGTCTACAAAAATGTTCTGTGTACAATCTCTCAAAATGAAAACCTCATTCTGTGCTTTGAGGTTCTCCACTACCTTAGAAGCTAATTATTAAACATTTACATTTAACTTTTTCCAAAATAAATCAAATAGGATTAATTTAAAGAACCTTTGGACTAATAAATGTTCAAACCTTGAATAATCATTCAAACAATGGCCCATAGATTTGATCCTGATTTTCTTAAATGAACAGTAAACATTGTCTTGATGAAAATTGCTAACAAAGAATTTCTATTGAATAAAATCAAAAGATTGACTTTGCAGTTCTTTATCTAACAATTCACAAATTGTGCTCATTCTCCGATCTGTGGTCATAAGTCTAGCATTGACATCCAGTTAAATAAAAAATAAAAAAGTCAAAATTGCAGTTGTTAGCATATTTCCAGAATTAGAAATTTCTTCTACCTGAATTATAAATTTTCCTGGTCCTTCCATTTGTGAGAATGAAATTTTGAAAATAATCCTTTACTAGTGCAATTTCCAAAATAAGGCTCAACCTACTTCTATCACCAAAGTTCTCTTTCAAGAGACTCTCAACAAAGAGTTTCAAGGTTATTTTGTCATCGGCACAACTAAATTGCAGTTTATCACTTCTATTGCACGCCAGTCAAATACACAATCTTTTGATAATCGTATTCATCATATTAGTTCCATCTTTACAGCTGAAGTTTTAGCAATCTATCAAACTATTGATGATCTCACTATTCCATTAAGAAAAATCTACTGTTGTTAATAGATAGTTTTTCTGCTTTTCAAGTTTTATCAACACCAAAAAGTTATTGATAGAATAGCTGAAAAAAGATTCTAATTAGAATAGATCTCAACTAGGATATTGTATTGGTATGAACTCCATGAATTCAAATATAGTTATGTATGAATTGGTGGATTATTCTAAAAAACCAGTCATGGGAGATGTACCCATATAGATTGCCATTGAAGATATAATCTTTTATTATCAAAAAATCTTGCTTCAAAATCTGCACCAAATTTATCAAAATGGTAATTCCCAAGAAACATTTGGAGATGTTTCTTCCATTCTATCACTTAACACACGATTTAAAATGTTTATGATCTTATACCTAAAGTAACACCCTTTACATGATAGGTTTGTGCTGATTAATTAAAAACAAGGCATTTGGTTAATTATTATGAAATTTTCACCTAACCCTTTTTTATGCTTTTAATATTTCTGAGCAAACTTTGAAGAAAATATATCAAATAGTTCTAATTTTATAGCATGCATAATATTTATGCATTTCTCTTTTATTTATACTGTAATCAGAATAAGAGCAATGAGAAAGATAAATTAAATCCAGAATTCTTAAATTATAACCGAATTTTTATAATAAATGTTTAAAAAATTGCAATCAAAAGTACTACTTTCATCATAGGTGTGAATATGATTATACTATAAAATCATCATACTTTATTTCTCTATCATCATTCCCCCAAAAGCATCAGTCTTGTTTTTTCTTTAAGATTATTCATGTAAATTAATTTTAAGATATGCTTGAAATATTTTAATTGTTTTTTTACTGTATTTTTATTTAAAATGAAATTGATTCTTGTTACAGCACTAGCTCTTCTTGTGAAATTATAGAATTCAAATCTCAGGAGGTAAGTCAATGGTTTTTCTGTCTTTTGCCTCTCTGTGAAGAATTAGTAATATTCTATATAGATAATATGCTCATTCCTATTGTATTTATTAGAGTTGTTTTTACACAAATTACTAAATCATATATGAACATTGTGGTTACTATATACTACATGGCTAACTGTTTCTTGTTTTCTTTCCTGTGTTTATCTAATAATAGTATGATAAAAATCTATTATTGAATTTAAATTTTTAAAAAGTCAATTCAGATTGTATTCAAGTCAGATATGAAAATTCAACACGAATATCTGATGCAAATTTATTAAAAGTAAAAAATTATGTTTGTAGTAAGAGTTTTTAAGATATATGAATCTTAAGAATATTTCTATTAATATTTTTTTTTTATCATTTCTTTCAATGCCAGGACTCAGAGAAATTAATAGCATCAAATCAAGAATTAGATTTTGGCAAAAATAAAGAGGATATAACTTCTAAAAAAGTGGAGGAATCACAGGATATTAATTCAAGTATAGAAATGTTATCAAATCAAAATGACACAGATTGCAGTGAAAGGAAAGACCTTATTTCCCAAAAAACCAAAACTGCTGAAAATGAAACTACTTCCAAAAATGAAAAAGCATTGTTGGAAAAAGAAACCACTTTTTCGAAAATTTGCAAAAATGATGGACACAATGCTGAAAATATTGAATCATCTGATGTCATTGTTGTAACAAGTTCAGATAGTATCAGTTCTCAAGAAATAGGAGTCGATTCTAAAAATGCATCCCAAGAAACGCCGAATTGTGATGAAATTGGAGATGGTCTTTCCGACCCTAAATCACCATCTTTTAATCAAGGTGAATCAAGACTATCTCAACGACATGGAAGAAAAAGTCCTTCTGATGAATTGTTAAATTCTCAGGAACTGATTAATAATAAAGACTCATCTCAAGCTTCATTTGACAATAGTGTGAAGGACAGAGAATCTGTTACTAAAGAAAAGAATGAAGCAATTATTATTAAAAAGGGAAGAGTAGAATATGATTCTGATGAGACACAGGACTCTCAAAAGAATATAAATAGAAAGTTTAAATCAAACACAGAGTCGACAACTAAAACTCTGGCTTTACCAAAAAAGAATGGAAAATCAAAACAAAATGGCAGTGCAACTCATTTGAAGAAAACTTCTAAAAGTGATTACAAGAAGCCTTTGCAACAAAAGAACCTGTCAGAATCTCTCCCCTTGTGCACAGTTTCAAATAAATTGGATGAGCAAACTGTACTATCCAAATCAAATCAATCTTGTATTGAAATTATTGATCTTGATGATTCTGATGATATAATTCCAAGTTCTCAGAGTTCTGGAGATAGTACAAGCTGCATAAAATTACCAGCTAAAGATATGTCTCCTATAAATTCAAGAAGAATGCTTGTATTTGATTCTCCAAAAGACAGTGAAAATAAATCGAATAAAATTGAAGTGAAATCTGAAACTAATTTTGCAAAGGACTGTATTGATCAAAATGTGAATAATTCATTTGTAAAAGAATCCAATGAATGTCCTGAAACCCCTACTGATTTAATACAACCATCATGTGATGATATTGTTGCAGACGTCGTGAATCAAGCATCTACATTTGTGACTAAAACTATTTCTTCCATGCCTCTTAAATCATCTGAAAATTTAGTAATTTTAGATGAGCATTTAAATAAGACTGAGAACAAAACAATTAAAACTGCTTTGTCAGATGTACTTATGAAAACTGATGATGAAAAGAAAATGCTCATTGCAGAGAATAAACCACCTTTGTTCACTGACATATATACTGTTCAAACAAGTGAACCTGTAATTTTACTAGATAAATTATGTATAGAAGAAGAGAAAATTAAACCTAGTGTGGAAATTAAGTTTGCTAAATCAGCAGATTCAATGGAAAATGTTTTTAAAGAAGACAGTCCTAAAACTGTAAGGGTAAAATCACTTCGTAGTGCTAATAAAAATATAGTCCGAAAATCATTCAGTTGTGCTGGTAATAAAAAAATTTCCAAAAGGCCTTCTAAACGTAAAAGTATGCCTGCTTTAAATGCAGCTCAAAAGATTAATAAACTTGATATTGAAGATGAGAATATGGATAGTGAAACAAATTTTGATCAATTAACATTAAATGAGATGGTTAAATTATCTGAAAGCGGTTCACAAATGAAAAATGAATCAAAAGATACAGATGAATATCCGGCTTCTGTTGAAGGTGACAGCGAGCAAAATTCAGTACTTGAGGATATAAATAAAGTCATATTAGACATTCAAGATAAAATTATGTCTTATGATGAGGGTTATTTGTGTGACTTGTATGTAAATGGAAAACTGGAAAATGAACAAGATATTGATAAAGGCCGTTTACTTTCTCTCAGTAATGAAGTGGATAAAGATTTAAAGAAACAAGATGAGAAATTTAAAGATAGTGATGTGAAAAAGTTAGAGATTTCTAGTAATAACCATAACATTTGTAAAGTAATTGAAAATACTGGTAATGATTCCACGGCTTTGTCTGAAGATCAAAGTGAAGTTGACTTATACTCTAACAGTACTAAAAAATCTGATGTTATAGATACAAACTCAGATTTAGAAAATGAAAAATCTCAGGTGAAGACTGTTTTTTATTTGCATAATATGCCTACAACTAATGAAACATCAGTAAGTGATGCAAATTTAAAAGCTGTTATACCTGTTGATGATTTAGTGAATTCTGCACAACTTACTGAAAATCAAGATGTGGAATCGTCTAAATTTGTTGAAGATAAATTGTCAGATCATGTTTCTGAAGATACAAGTAATGTTGAAACTCAAAATTTTGAAATAAAGGCTGATTTACAATTAAATGCAGATTCTGATGTAGATTCTTGTGGACACGATTTGAATTTAAAATCTCAAGATGAAAAAGAAGGGAATAAAATTGAAATAATTATAGACAAAAATAACACTAGTGATGAAATTGCCTTTAAAAACATTGAAACACATGAATTAATATATGATGAAACTGTGCAAGATCATCAAATTAAGATACTTGATGTTGTTAGTGTGAAAGAAAAATACACTACTGTTTTTGAAAATTTCGATAAAGAAAGTGTTCCCAATTCAGATAATGTGGACATCCTGGGCTCATCTGAAAAGAATCTTTGCAATAATACTAATAATATATGTGTAAATGAAATACCAGAAGAAGAGACAAAAAATAAATCTTCTGAAACTGTGGAAGTATCTGCAACAGCTGAAACAAACAAAATTGACCCTGATATTAAAGTTGTGCCAGATTCTTTTTCTTCTGAAATTGAAGAAATAGAAGAGACTTGTGATATTGTTGATCAACACTTTACTAGAAAAACTGAAGAAATAATTTTAGAACAAAAAAACATTCAAAGGAGTAGAAATGGTGATGGCAGCAAAAATGATATTCTAGAATCGCATGAGAATATTATGAAACCAGAACTCAATGGCATCTTACAAATAGATGAATCTTGTATAACTAAGGATTTAAATGAAAACAAGCAAGAAAATGAAAAGTGTATTGAATCTACAGTCAGTGAAACTCATGCCATTAAAAACTTGGAGTCTGGCATCAACAAAAATGTGACTGTTATAAAATTGAAATCTAATTTAGAACTCCCTGTTGACCCCAAAACTGACTTACAGATGTCAGCTTTAGAGATTTATGATGTTGAAAATCACTGTATTCATACAGACTCTCATAAAAATTTGGAGGATGAAAAGTCAGTGGAATTTCATAATTCTGATACTTCCAATATTTTGACTGTTAGTAAAACCAGTTCTGTTTCTCAGATTAACAATAACGAAATGGAAAGTTCCTCTCGTAGAAGGAAGCCCAAATGCCCTGTGAGATCGCCATTTAATTTCAGGCAAAGATCCAACCTTATTGTTTCTATGAGCAATATTTTGCCAAAGGATAGTGAACTAAATTCTGGAAAGATAGCTTCTAAAAAGACTGTGCAAAATAAAACTCCAGAAAATGCGGTAAAAAAAATTAAAAAGCATATTGAACCAAAGATTAAAACTGTATCTTCCATCACTTCTCAGAATAGCAATAAACTTGATTCACCAATGAACAATTCAAATTCTAGTCATGAGCCAGCTGATCAAGAGTTAAAGAAGGCTGCTTCATCAGTTAAACGCTTAAAAGTTTGTTTAAACCTGAAAGAGATGACAGATGTAAATACTCGATTTAATGCTAGTGTAGCTCCTCAAACGCGAAGACTTAAAATGTTAGCTGATGTACATAATTTACAGCCTCTTGAGGATGATGATCCTACTTCTAATGAAAATGATTCTGTATACACAGAAGATGATGACCTTTCAGCATCTATGTCATCAACTAGTATTTTAAAGAAGCGCAAAGCATCTTCTGATGGATCGCATTCAAAAGTTAGTACAGTTGCTTTATTTTTATTTGTGTCAATATTTACAATTATTGTATTTATGTATTAAGTTTAATGTGATCTATTTTGGGGTCACTAAGAATAGTATTGGACTGAATGATTTATTGAAAGGTTCTAATTTCTTTAAATTTGTTAGTAAAAATTATTTTTTTTAAAAAAATCTCGACTTTAGAGCTTACATTAAAATTTGCCACTTGCCAACTAATTTTCTTTTTTAATTCTTTTTATGAAACTTTGTTGTTATTTTATTGTTATTTTGCATCTTCAAGGTCAAGGTGGAAAATAATTATGGAAATTGGGCCACTAACATTTTTATATTCCAAGGAACTGTTTTAAATGACAAAATTTAAAAATGCTTTTTTTCCCTTCTTTTAAAATCGAATGAGTTATTTTTGTTGATAACTCAAGCAGGGGAATATTTAAATACATCCATCTTGCAGCAATAAAATATTAGAAAATATTTTCTTATTTTAATATGTTAATGTTTCAAAAAATTAAAACCTTTTTTTAAGAGGTAATTGAAGAAAACAACTAACTCATGCTAACAAAGCAAAATCCTGTTTGCTTAAAGATTTATCTTTTTGTGCTTTAATTTAATTATGAATAATGTTAACATAAAAGCAAAGACAGCAAAAGAAAGAAAAAAGTGAATTCTTCAGATTATAGTACTGATCAAATATTTTTTATTCTTCTTTGTGAATCTTCCATTTTTTATTTAGAAGTTACAAGAATGAAAGTACAAGAAATAGTCAAAAGTCAAATATCATGAATAATATAATTATTTTTACTTTATCTATATATATGTTACATCATTGTTGTAATTTTTTTATGATAAGTTTTATTTTTCATGTTTTTATTATTTTATTTAAGTTATCGAAGTATGAATAAAAAGTTATTAGGAATCTATTTTAAGTTTTAGATTTAAAGATATTTAATTTTTAAAAGTGTTTGATTAATCTGGCTTTAAAATAAACATTTACAATAGATGAACTGTGGACATTAATTTATAATTATTTATTTAAATTATTTTTATTTCAATTTTTTGTCAGTAATACTAAATATAATCAAACTTTTTGGAAATCGAACAGTTCTTCCAATTATTAGTTTAAAATAGTGATATTTTAATTCTTATTTTGTTGTCTTATTTTTACATAATCTTCTCTCCCCCCCCCCAAATTATTGCTTACCATTATAAGTTGTAAAATCACATTTGTTGCTCATTGTATAAAAAGTATTGCATTTTCATATGTAAAACATTTATTATAAATGCATTATTGGTCTGTAACATAGAGCAACATTACAGGAAATTTAACTCCTTTTAAACATTATGTAAACTGTAATTACAAAAAGGAATAATTCTCTAGTTACAAAAAAATATATTCATTTTTACATATAAAAGCAGCAGGAGTGGACACCTCAAAACATTCTTGCATATTTCCTAATATACTTGTCATGCCAGAGAATGCCTTGTATGGTATTGATGCACAATAGTTATGAAATATTAGCTTTTGGCATAAGCTTAAGAAATATTAGCTTTTGACAATTAATGCTTGATATGCGATTATAAGTATATGAAAATAAAATTTATGTTTTAGATGCGTTTTTCAAAACCAATAGAAATTGAAATTCTACACAGAATTACACTTGTAGTATGCATTTATTAATAGTATCCAAAAATCAGATTTGCTTTCTTGACATATTTTTCTCGAATAAATTAAAAATTTGGTACAAAACTGCATTTGTTGTCACAAATTTGCATACCAAAATAGATATATTTAAATCATTGCGTTTTTGAATTATCACTTTTACTTATCTTGGCTCAAAATTTTACAGGTATCTAAACTTTGAATGTTTATGTACTGAATTTCATCTATCCAGCTTTTATTTAATTTTTATTGTGTTAACATATTAGGGCAGGCAGACTTTCTCTGAACAGATTTTACACAAAATTTCATAGAAATCAACAAATTTGATATAAAGACCATGTACCCAATTTCAGCCTTCTAGCTCAAAGCATTTTTTAGTAGTCTTTGTTACAGACAGACAGATGAACATTTAAAAAAAAAAGTGAGGTCTGAAACATAGAGATTAATTAAAATCTTGAATTTGAATTTTTCGGCATTGCTATAATTTGTCTATGCTTATGTATATAAGAAAGAGGAAAAGTAAACTCTTATAAGTGTTCCCTTTAAACCATTTCAGTTTTATAAATACTATCTCTAATTAAAAACTTAATCCATTAAGTTTACTCTTATATTAATTTTTGAAAAAAAGAATTTAAAGAATTGTCATAGGAAAATAACTCTTAGAAACAAGAAAAATAAACTTGAAGAGAAATGAAAAGTCATTATGAAAACAAGAGAAACTATTTTAAGCAGCCATTCTATTGTCAAAATCATCGACAAATACACCCAGTTCATTTATATTACAGATTTTCAAACAGGCAAATCAAGATGATTCAAGACTACTCTCAGAAATCAAAGCAATTCAGTTGCAAATGCTATAAAAATAAAATAGTCAAAAAAGACAGTAAGCAAAAATATTATAAGAACTTTTAATAACATAAGATGCAATAGAATTTTGCATAAGAAACCATAACATCTGATGTAAGCCAAGTATCTATTATTAGCCAGAATGCTGTAACAAAGATTTAAATTTTTGAAATTATATTTCATTTAGTGATTAAAAATATTTAAAATTTTAGTGTAGGAGCGGGCAAAAATATGTAAATTGAATTAGAAAATTTTATTCCTTGTATTAAGAAATTGAAAAAGTCACAATTTTGGATTTACAGACTCAAATACCCATTAAAACCAACGGATCTAACTAAAATTTTCTCGTGTACTCTCTAATGATGGTGTTATCTCAAGAAACACCATGCATTGTATTGGCATACAATGATTACAAAATATTAACCTTTCTCATAAACTTAGCATTTTTAAAATTCTGGCGAGTTATTTGGTGATTAATGTCTGCCATATGGTTAATAGTATCCGAAAATCGAATGTTTTAGAGGTGTTTTTCTCAGCCAACATAAACAAAAGTTTGACCAAAAACTATACTTGTCAAAAAATTAATTAGTCAATTGATGTATTAAAAAGGTCTTTTTTTAGTTATCGCATTTACATATTTCTAAAAGTACAGAGCGACAAACAATCAAACAATTCTTGATGGATTTGGATCAAAATTCGATAGATGTTAAATCTGTGTACCAAATTTTATCTATCTAGCTCTCTTCATTTTGTAGTTATTGTGTTAAATTATATTGAGATAGCTAGATGGTTTCTGTTTAAAATTTTATGGAAATCTGCAAACGTAGTATGAAGACCATATACCAAATTCCATTTGTCTAACTCAACACATTTTTTTATTTCTCTTTATCACTGATGAGCATTTTACCATAATGTATTTTTCGAAATCAGGGAAGTCTAAAACTTACAGATTCATTAAAAAATTTGAACTCGAGATTTTTGACAATTACAATACTTCCTCTAAACTATGTTTAAAATGATGAGGGGAAAAAATAGTTACTGTTTTAGGCATTGACTTTGATTCAGAGGTGGCGACAGTGATGGTGGTGGGGCAATTTCTCCTCCATCGGTAAACGCTCGTCCCCCCCCCCCCCTTCCCGTTGGCAAGAAGTGAGAATTTCGTCGGCAAAAGTCTTGATTACTTCGGAATGTAGGTGTGACGAGTTTGGTATTAACGAATATAATAATTTAAAACACAACGTACAATTAATGTATTATAAACAATCAAAATATCTGAGGAATAATTTAAGTTGGCAAAATGACAATGTTCAACAAATAGCCGACAATTCGACTAGTGAATACATTTTCCGACAATTCTCCGTGGGTTTATTAAAAAATGTTGAACATAAGATGTAACTGTCGTATATTCAACCCATAGTTTACTCAACATTTGACATAATAACTGACTAGGTGAAAAGTGTCGCATTTTGCCGACTATTCTCTGTCGGTCGACTAAAAAATGGAAACGGCGGATATTAAAATGAGAGGTAATCGGACATCTAATTTCATTGTCTGATATTCAGTCTATAATTTGCATCATATTCGGTAGAAAAACTGACGAAACAACAAGTAAATAAAATATCGCGTTTTTTTTTTTTTTTTTTTTTTTTTTTTTTTTTTTGCTAAGAAATTAAGGCGACGGACACTGAGGTTTGCACATTTGACTGTACATGCTATAAGATTGCAGGTGAACAGGTAATATATATATATATACACACATGTACTGAAATAGTCTAAGAATGCACTTAACTTGTTCAATGAATTAGTGCCTCAGTTTTTCAGATTCTACATTTAATATTATAACTGCAAAATGGAGTATAATTTTTCTTTCTTTTTGAAAATATTATACTATAGCGCTGAAGGTGAAAAGTATTTAACAGTTTGCAATATCTTACTGCTTTTGAATAAAATGTAGTCATTTTTTAATCTGAAGATGCACATATGTATAATTACATGTTAAATAGCTCATTTTTTTTACACGCGCATTTTACATATCTTACTGTGACATTTATAAACGAAAGAACTTTAATATTTACAAAATACTAAAGTTATAAAGTTTTATCTGTCCATCTTAAAAAACAATCTCATCCCCTTAAATTTCCATATTTATATGGTTCCTGCTCGCGTGCTCGGAAGATATTTTAATGCCGATAGTTTGGTTACAATCCTTAGGTCTTGATTACATTCATTTAAATTGCAGAATATTTTTTTTAAAAAAAGCTTATTTCCTGTTCCCAGATTTGAGTGCTTGCAAGTCAGTGAGGTCTTGTTCGTGCTTAGTTAGTTACATACAGCTGATATATTTCAACTCTAGCTGTTAGCTGACAGGCTCAACAATTTCCTTCTATAAAGAACGTACTCTGAGATCACAAAAGAAGGGGGAGGGGCAATTGCTATAGTAATTCTGAAAATAGTTCCACTTGTCTCATTGAAGGTTACCGTGCAAAGACTTCGCTGTTGGCCGGTTGGGGGTGTTCCCGCTCTATCTGTCTCATTGAAGGGGACACACACTCCTTTCAAGGATAAAAGGGAGTCATATACGTCCTTGACTTATGTAGAGGGGTTGACAATGTTCTGTAAATTTCTGTTTATTCTCGTTTTCTGTCTGTACTCATTTATTAAACTACTAGTTTATACATCCGACGTTGCAATCCGACAAAATACTTCGATAGCAATAGTTTTAAAAGAAAAAAAAAAATCATTCTTTATAAAATATTATAATATACATAATACTTGGATTCATGTTTTTAATTAAAATCTGAATGTCAATTAAACCAGACTGTTTTTTAAAAAATGCCAGTAAAATTCTTTATTTCACAATCGTCCGCATTTATTTAATTGTTTCTTAAATTTTGAAGCAAAAATTGGCGAAAATTAGAGAAAAATTATAGGGAAATGAAACTGCATCATTGAAAAGAAAGAAGTTTTAATTTTAAAATGGTATAAATACATTTCTTGTAGAATAATTTGTTTCGGCCCAGTTCTTTAAATCTATAACATATGTACACAGTCGCAGTAAACTGTATTTATATTAAGATTATATTTTTAATTCTCTCAAGATATTGGCAATTTTTTTACCGAGTTTTTTAAGATAGCCAGTTTTCAAGTTTCGTTTGACGAGTACAGAACACATAAATACAATTTTTAAAATTAAAAATGTACTTTTTTAAAATTTTTATTTCTGAATGACTTAAAGGCAATTAATTCATCAATTTTGCATTTTCGCTATATACTGCAAGATTTTTTTTAATGTAACAGAATTCTAGCAAAAAATTAAGAAGTAAATAATAATTGCAAATGATTTTAATAGCAAATGCTAGCAGGTATAAAAACAAATTAACCTAACACTTGCGGACATTATAACCTTTTGTTCTGCCTACTTTTTTAAAAATAAATTAAGACTCTTTCATTCGTTCCATCACAATTATGAAATTTCTTTTTCCTGTAAGAGATATGTAGCTTCAGGGAGGAACTTGTCAAGTAATTAAGTTCGGTGAATTACATTTAAACAAAGAAATATTTTCATTCTTAAATTTTAACATATTAACTCTTTTAAATATAGATACGCGTTATATATCGATACGCGTTATATAAACATTTCAATAATTACATTATTCAAATTATAAGTTCTTTCCTGAAATTTTAAGAACTGTTATATTCTTATAACAAAAATATGAATTATTCGTTTCTGGAAAGAAGGAAAAAAAAATGGGACCTCCTTTTCATTCTTTCTTTTGAAAAATATGCAATTTTGATTTTCGTCAGCATCAGAATTTTAAAAAGCATTCTACATGATTCATAAGAATTGCTTCTTTAAAAAAGAAGATAAAATATCTTTTTGAGGAACTACATATATTTTTTAACTACTACATATTGTTCATATTAAATTAATCATTCCGTAACCATTTTGCTTTTTTGGTATCTCAACGTTAAAAAAAAATATATACATCTGTAATTCAGATATGTCCATATTCTTTAATGTATATATTTAACGTTAGAAAAATATAAACATAAAAATTATAGTTTACTGAGTTTTCTTCCTCCTCAGTAAAATGAGCGCCTAATTTTGTTCTGAAGCATTGACAGTGCACTACTTCTTGTGTACACTACTATAAGGCAAATAGAGCAAAATCTTATTTGTACACTGGAAACATTTAACAGGCTCTTGTAACTTGATGATACCCCGCATCTTTTTAAGGGGGGGGGGTAAATTATGCTGACCTTCATAAATTTATGGCTAAGGGAAATTCAGTTGTAAAATCAGTCAGTCAGCTCCGATTGGCTAAATATCTACCAAGGGTTCAAGACAATTACTTTCAATCGAAGCAGTTACGAGCTAAAAATAATATAACTTGTATAGAAGAACTATACCTGCTTTGTATGAGGTGAATAATATCCTTTTTATTATTTTACTTTAATCTTGTAATAATTATTAATATATAGAAACATGATATCTTTTAAATATATCTAAAAAAGTTTTGCAAATATAAATCCTTATGGATGTTCATATTAAAATAGAAAAGAACATTTGTTTTATTTGACTGCCTTAAAAATAATTGGGTTTTAAATAACATAATTTTAACATTATGTATTTGATTTAGGTCAGTTCTTCCTCTTTTTAATATATTAAATTCCAGTGAAGAGAGCTTTGCAAACGAATCAGAATAGATCGTTAATATGTAAATAATAACCATAAATTGAAATGAAATGTTATGTTTTTCAGTTACATTATTTAAAATTTTGCATATAATATTATATGTATATATGTGTACTATAATAAATCAATTATTTTCTATTGCTTCAGCAATTATTTTATATTTTCGTGAGATTTTAAAAATAGTGTGCAAATTTGTATACAATATCAAAGCGGTATATTTTATTTGTTGTGATATTTATGCTCTAAATTCAGCATTTCCTTTATTGCTCTTCTTTCCATCAAAAAAACCTCACTCTCTCTATATTAAAATTATTTGTAAGCTTATATACAATAATTATTTGATAAACAGTCCAAATTATTATTTATTGTAATTATTACTTATTATAATTAGTTTTTTATTAATTATATAGGCTAATTATTTGTAAAATGTAAAATTGATTATTATGTAATATCTGGAAACTAAATCTGAGAAATTTTACTTGCCCCCCTCCCCCCCCGTCGGATATATCTTACCCGCCCCCCGTCGAAAAATTGCTGCCGCCACCTCTGCTTTGATTTTGCATTACTGAGCATTTATAGGCATATTAAAACATTTTATGTTTAAAGCATGCTTTTTGTTCTCACTGTTCATTCAAAATTCATACTCAAAACATAAACCTATATTTATTTTTGTCAACTTTACATAGAATTTATACATGTTGGAGCAAGGAATGATGGTAATGAGAACTGTAGGAGAAAGAAAAAAATATATATGTGCTTTGTTTTATTTCATTGCATTTTGAATTATATGTAGCAATTTTAAAAACTGAATGGTAAAATAATTGAATGCTACTTGCAGAAACAAAATCTAAGAAATTTACTCTCCACACTTATTGTGTAAGTTATTTCATTTTGTGCAACATGCACTGCATGTTTATTTTACCCCTTAAATTATTCATCTTAATATTAATCATTTCTGTATTTCTGAGAAATTTTTTTATATAATCAGGATCTGCAGAATTGCAAAAAAAGTCTTCAATACAGAAAATTAAATATATCTGTAGCAAAGTATTGAAAAATAATTCAGACATTCAATTCTTCAGCTTAAGAAATAGGGCCGCGGTGGCCTGGTGGTAAGGTCTTGGCTTCGGAACCGGAGTGTTTCAGGTTCGAGACCCGAATCCACCAAAGAACCGTCGTGTAAGGGGGTCTGTTACACGTTAAATCCGTCCTGATCAAACGTCCTCCCGCTAGTGTTGTGTGGAGAGGGGGGTGCCATCTCAGGTGTCGTCCTCGTCATCTGACCGTGGTTCAAAAATTACGAGGTCCGTCCCAAAATAGCCCTCGTGTTGCTTCAAACGGGACGTTAATATAACTAAACTAAACTAAACTAGCTTAAGATATAAATTTCCTAATAGCTATCAGCCAGTTATAATGTATTAGACACAAATATATTCATGTAACATGTTGTTCTGTTTTGGATATATTAGATCCAAAAATGTTAAATCAACTGAGCCTTATTTTTAAAATAAATAAATAATATAACTGTACTATTCAACAGATACGAAAAGTAACTTTTGCTGATCCTCTGGTTGAAGAGCGTTTATTCAGCAATGATGATAATCTGAGTGAAAGAATTCTGAGAGTCAGTGCTCAGATGAACATTCTTGAGCAGCAAAACAGTATTTCTTCATCAGATGTAGAAAAGGTATGATTTTTATAATATGGATATATTACAAGATTATTATGTTTTGAGTATATCCAGAATTCTGGATTTGTGAATGTCCTTGTTATCTTTCCAAAATTTTATTTTGGAACAAATATATCATTCAAAAATTAATTAACTGGTTGAAATTATGAGAAAAAACATGAAGTATTCTTGAATACAGATAGTTTAAAAACAGTGCAGGCTGAGAAATATTTGTTTTCACTAAGCAAAAGTAAAGATTTTGTCTGAAAATTCTTGTCAAATTGTAATTAGGTGAGATTTTAGCTATTGTATATCTTGTAAATATGACCTTTTAAATAAATGGAAAATTTAACCAAATTCCATGCATTCTCTATGAACATTTCATCTCTTAACACTTATTAATATGCTTTCTTCAGTTTGGCAACTTATATATGGAAATAAATTGAAAAGCAGATATCTACAGCAAAATGTCATACTGCTTACTCTCAACTTTCAGTTGTTAACAACAAAAAAAAGACATCCATTTCTACAAGCAAAATAATAACAATATAACAAGCTAAACTTGTTGAAAAACTGAAAAAGTAAATAAATTTACACTGGTGTGACAAAAAACATGGGATAGCAATATGCGGATATACAGATAGCTGCAATATGGCGTACAAAACATATAAATGAGAAGTGTATTTGTAGAGTTTTCATTTATATTCAAGGCGATTCATGTGATAAAATTTTTGATGTGATTATGGTGGCAAACAGGAATTAAAGACTTTCAATGGTAATGGAACTAGATGCATGGGGCATTCAATTTCGGAGTTAGAGAATTCAACATTCCTAGATCCGCAGTGTCCATAATGTGCCAAGAATACTTAATTTTAGGCATAATCTTCCACCATGGATGATTCAGTGACTGACTGCCACCTGAACTTAATGGTCAAGACCGACAATGTATACATAGAATTTTCAGTGTTTACAACACTGTTTGAAATAATCATAGAAATCAATGAGGAATGTACAACTGGCATGTCCATTAGGACTGTGTGACAAAATCTAGCTTTAGTAGGCTATGGCACAAATTTCAGTACCTTTACTAACATGACATCACCTGCAGCACCTCTCCTGGGTTCGTGACCACATAGGTTAGACCCTGGATAACCGGAAACCTATAGTTTGGTCAGATGAGTCACAATTTCAGTTTTTAAGAGCTAATAGTAGGGTTCCAATGCGGTACAGACCCAACAAGGCTATGGACCTAAGTTGTCAACAAGGCGCTATGCACCCCATAATGGCTGTTTCTTAAATGGACTGGAGTGGGTCCTCTAATCCAGCTGAACCAATCATTGACTAGAAATGTTATGTTTAGCTACTTGGAGGCCACTTACAGCCATACATGTACTGTATGTACCGAAACAACTATGGAATGACAATGCACCAGGCCCTAACTGTTCTCAATTGGTTTGAATCCAGGATGATTTGGGATCCCAGTGAATGAGTTAGCTACCTATATTGTTCGACAAGAATCCCATTGAATAGTTTTGGGATATAATCGAAAGATCAGTTCATACAGAAAATCCTCCAACAACAATACTTTTGCAATTATGTGTGGCTATAGATCCAGCATTACTCAAAATGTCTGCATGGAGTTTTCAATAATTTGTTGTGTCCATTTCATGTCAAGTTACTGCATTTCACTGCGCAAAATGAGGTCTGGCATGTTATTTGGAAATATCCTATAACTTTTGTCACTTCAGTGTATAAAATGATGCTGCAGTATATTAAGTTTTGGTGATATTTATTTATTTCTTTGTTTCCTTTACTAATCAAATTGTTTGAACACATATTTATGTTAAGTTATTTGAAATTATGTTATGATAGTTTTTTTGTCTTCTTAAAAATGGGTTTCAATCATGCCTGAAATTGATTGTAAAAATGCTTGAAAATAAGTCCATTTTATTATGTTTCACATGAGAAATATAGTAAAACATATTTATATGCTTCAAGTACGTATTTAAGTATTATGAAATAGTTCTATGTAAATACATATAGTACGTATGTAAATAAATAGTACGTATGTAAGTATTATGAAATAGTTCTTGCAAAAAAAAAGAGCATAAAATAGATGTAATGTAATGTCTCTAATGATAGATCATAATTTGTTTAGTATTAATGTTAGAAGCATAGAAATATATATATATTTTTTAATTTCTGAATTTTAAATTAGCTAAGTAATTTGAAATCTATTATGATGGTTGCTGATACTTAGAACATATTGACATGTTAAGTTTTAAGAGCTTTCGAAGATATGTTAGAGTACAGTTCATTTACAATTTTGAAAATTGTTGTGTGAGATTAATTTGTTCTTAAAATACTTGGTTTTATTTATAAAAGTATTTATTGACATAACCAGATCAAATAGTCATCATGACTAATGTAAAATATTAATTCTAGCTGTAATTGACTGAATATTAACAAATTTTCTTTTCTAGCCTTTAGATATAAGTTTTCAACTTGGTTTTATTGTTTTCTTTGAAATTTTTACTCATATAATATGTTTTTAAACATGTTTGGAACATTTTGCAATTACCTTTATATCTTATAGTTAGCTATGTATAACTAACTCTTCGAAATATGTTTTCTTAATTAATGAATTTGAAAATTAATTTTTATGGAATTGTGTCACACATGAACTTACCAATGATTTTAAACTTGCAATAATTATTATTGACATATATTAAAACAGTAAAGGAATTCTTTCAAATTAAGTAGAAATTATTCTATACATCTGAATAATAGATGCTTAAAAAATCAAATTAACCACACTGTACTCTATTTTTCACTACAGCACCATTGAAGGTTATGATATTAGGGCCATTCATTGAATAGTGAACCCTAAACTGCTGTTATGTTGTACAGTATTGATATGTAATACTGTATTAACAAAAGTTTGGAAGAATCTATTAAGAATTTCAAAAACTCACTTGAGAATTATGCTTTAAATCACTTGCTGTTGTAACAGAACAGATATTATATGAACCATTCATATAAATCATTATATGTTTAACAAACTTGGAACTATGAGCAATTACAAACTCAGCAGTGACATTATGAGAGATAATCAAGTGGTTATGATCTTTAAAACTTTCATCTGCCATTATACTTTTTTTATAAAATCAACTTAAGCGAGGAATTCTCAGTCCAAAATGTTCACCTAATAATTTATAGTGTTTGACGAAATGAAAGAAAGAAAGAAAAACCTTGATAGGGCAATAAAGGCAGCTACATGTCGATATGAAGCAAATAAGGATTGTTTTTCAAAAATTAAATGAACCTAATATTGTCTGCTTGTTATCGTGCTAATTGTCTGAACAATTGTGGTGAAAAAAAATCTAACCATTTTTACTTTATGAATGTTAATAAACATTACAAGTATGGTTCATGCTTATTTTATTTATTTCCCTGATATTTCTGAATAATGCTGAATGTTAATGATTAATGTTGCTGATTGGATCCATTATGGCATGTTTCATTTCATTCTTCTTGGCCAATAATACATTTATCCATCAGTTATAGGAATTGTTTTTAGACTGATAGTAAACATTAATTTACTTTGACCACAAAAAAAATTTAATAGATGACAAAGTATAATGAAAGATTGAGAAAAAACATTTGACAATATACTTAAAATTAGATATTTTTGACAAGCTATAATATTTCTTTAAATTAAAGTAATCAATATTTAGCTTGACAGTACAATTTTAGTTTTAAGAATAGAGGTTCATTGGTTAAAAACTCAGTTTTACCAAAATTTAAATCGACTATCATGAATCAAATGTTCTTACATTGATGTGATATGAAGATTTGCAAAATGGATGCTCTGTGGCTTCTGACTACTTCTAAATTAATCTTATAGTAGCTTCAAAAAATATATTAAACTAATAAAGTAAACCTTATGTACTTAACTTGATTTCAAAAGATTTAATGAAATTTTGAAACATGATTTGTAATAAATTGGTCAGTTAATGACTTTATAGAGTATTATATAATTCTGTGTGTACTTCTGTTTAATTTTATTTTTGGTGAGAAGCCACTGTAACTTGTGTAAAATGTAATATTTTTTAGGTTGCTGAAACAAATCTTTCATCTTCTGAAGAAATGCCTTCTTCATCTGAATATCAAAGCTCAGATAATTTAACAGATTATAATAATCTTCCTATTTCTCCATTGTTAGTTAATTGTGAAGAGAGCATTAGTTGTATCATAAAAGACTTAACAAGTCCTACCTGGTAATTGTTTTTCATTTTAATATTTATGTTTTAAGAGATATGTTATAAATGTTTAATATTTCCTTGATAATGTGCAAATGTGAAAGTAGTATTGGAAAAGAGATGTGTTGCTATATGTGTTTTGTTTGGATATTTCTCATCTGTAATGAAAAGCAGAAGTATTGGACATAAGTTTTGTAATTGTTGAATAGTTGTAACTTGCACAAGTGTAATTGCATTATTTGTTGATTTTTCCCTTTTAAAAAAATAATAAACTGTGTAGTTCAATATTAGCTAATTAAAAAGTTATTATATTTTTAATTAAAAGTTTAAAGTAATCGATTATTATCCCTGTATTCCTTCATTAGATTATATGTTATCTTTCCCATTTTTCTTTTAAAATACCCTTAGGCTCAGTAAAAGAATGTTTACAGGTTTATGATGAAATACCCATTATAGTTTGATGCAAACAAAAATAATTAGGATAAAAGGCTTTCTTATTGATGTGTGGAAATTTGGAGAAGAGCTGTCGTACCATAAAGCGATGATTTAGAATTGTACCCTAAAATGTGACTATTTAGCTTCATAATGTGGTGTTAATCTAACTTATTATGTTTGGCAAAGAAATAAATTGATCCAGAACTATTTTGATATGTTTTATTTGTTAATTAAAGCTGCAACTACAGTGTTACAATCTTGAAAATTCTTTGAATTTTATTTTACATTTCTCAACATCCCCAAAAGTATTTGATTTTTCATTTGGTCTTGAAAAATAAAGATGTACATTAATTTTATATTGAGAGAGAAATGAAAAAAAGTTTGACTTCAAACTTTCACCAACAGAAAATGGATGTTATAAACTGACAAAATCAGTGAATTTTTAGTAGACAATAATAAGAACAAAAAAAATGCAATGGAAAATGGTGTTGAAGAGTGATCGGGAAAAACACGTACGAACTTTGAGTCTCTGTGAAAACAGAAATGCACATATGTGAGTAATGGATGATCTCCATACCATTGTACCATGGAAATCTCAATAGAAGTTTAGTGTCAGCATGTGGGCAGAAATACTTAGTGAATATCTTTTGAGATTGTACTCGCTGCCTGAATGGAAAAACATACCTTGTTTTTCTGTAATCCATCGTGACAATAAAATCTGCTTGTTCTTTTTGTGATTTTCACCTTCCCATTGTGACACTACATTCCATGCAATTTTGATTCCAATTGATGCTTACTATTCTCTGTTCCACCCTAACTTGGCAGTAGTGTATATTCTAGGCATGCCAAATTGCAGTCATTGTCAGGGGAACTGGATTACTTTAAAGTACAAAGTTACTAAAAATGCAGATCGCTGGCGAAACTTTATCTCGCAAATTTTTTGCCAAACAGTAAATATTTATTATATTATCATTTTAAATCAGAGAATTTTTTTCTTTATTTTTATTATTTTGTTCAATATTATTGATACATTATTTTAATGAATCATGAAAGTTATTTCATTTCGTTTCATCGTTTTTCAAAAGAAACCCCCAAGTCTTTCAATATTCTGCAAAGCGTAGCTCGGCTAAAAGATATCTGTATCTAAAAGATATCTGTATCACCGTTCACATCTTTTAAAACTATATAATGTTGGAATCTCATTTCTACAAAAAAATTCATGTATTTTTCATCAAATACAAGATAATGTAAAATCATCATATTTTACAGGACTTGAATGTTTACCTGCTGAGCCTGGTCACTTCTTTCCAGGGGTAGTTAAAGGATTGGATGCCTTTATTTCTTTTTTCAAACGGAAAACTGCTCTTTGCGAAGCACCTATAAAATGCGAAACTTTATCAATGACTTGATTGGTAGAATTTTGAGGGTTTTCTTCTCGGAGTCGAGAATAAAATTTAATATGTTTCTGCGTACTGCACTTTTTGTTGATTTCACTCGTCTTGAAGGTCTGTACAGTGCAGTCAGTTATAACTTTTCCAGACATTTTAGAAGTGAATAGAAATGACGAATTGAATAAATATTCAACAATCAAAACTAATAACTGCTAATGTGATTAACAGTATCAAAAATATCAGTTGGTAAAAAAAGCGAGAATAAAAAAGTACGAGTGATGATAATAACAATTGCGAGCTGAAAGAAGCAAAGTTGGCAGAGACATACAAGAAAAGCATGCCAAATATTTGACCTTGAAGACTGATTTTTGCCAAAGTGGAAGTATTATTTCAACCTTATGGTTTTATTCATTCACTTTATTTACAAAATACTTGACAGATAAGCACTTCTAACTTGAGAATAATTTTAAATACATATTGATAAAAAAAGGATTTCTATAATCTATGATATTATTTGATAAATTTCTGCGCATTTTACTATTTTAAAGTCAAAATTGATGGGGAACTCTTTTCCAATGCGGAGCGTCACATTTTCTGCCTTTTACAATACTGCTAAGTTAGGGTGAAATAGAGTATAACAATTCCTTGAGTATGTTGACCCATTTACCAGCCCATGAGGATTTTCAAAGCAAAGTTAAAAAGTTTTATGAATTGAGGCTTTAACAAAGAATTAAATATTTTAATGGCATGCTATTTTCATTTGTTTGATGTTAATAAGGGAGGTTTTTTTATTTACATCTTTTTATTGAATTTCCCCTTTCATTCTATGAGTAACAAAAGTAAGGTTAGATATTTTTGTAGCTTTAAAATAAATTGATTTTTGTTTCTGCTAAATATGGCTGTGTTTCTGAAGTGAGCATTCAGCAGTTTTTGCTTGAAATTAGCATCTTGTAACAATGGTGTGATAGTTAACAAGTACTATTATTTTGACTTGGAAATCCACTTTGAACTCCAATTTCACATTTATTAATTGCAAGATGAGCATAACAAATGTCTATAATGCTTTTCATTTAAGCATCTAGAAGTAAGTGAAAAGAAAATAATGGTTAATAATAATATTTTATTTAAATTTATTACTTGCATTTTTTATGTCTAAAATATGCAATTTTATTGTCCTTGAAAGTTTTGAAAAAGTTCTTGATTTTTCCCCCCTTTCATAAGAATGGAAATTTTAAGCTTGACAAAATTATATTCTGAATTGTGTCCTCTTCCTCCAAAAAAAAAAAAATTATAGCTTATTATATGTTTTGTAGTTATTATATATGTAATTTAGTTATTAGGTATATTTTAACCTGCTTCTTTAATTACTGATGGCATTTTTCCTAATGATTTTTTAATAGTTGAAAGTTCTGATACATTTATTACACTATCTGTTTACTGAAATCAACAAACCCTTTTAAATATATATTCCTATAAAACAAAATTGTTTTTCACTCACTTCCATCTCAAAGTTATATTATGGATCCATTTATGATGTTAGAAGATTGCAATTTCAATATATACAGGTTGGAAAACAAAGTAAAGTGTCAGAGATAAACAAATTATTTTGACTTTCTAATTTTGAAAATCTTAACCAAGGCATTTGCTATGAATATTTCCGTTGATATTTTCAAACTCTTGTCCTTCTCCACCCCAATATTCATGTATGCAATTGAATTGGGTTTGGGCCTCTTGATTTAAAAGTCCTTGGAATAAAATAATGTAGTAAAAAACTTCTTATTTATAAATATTCTGAAATTGGCATATTTTTTAATGCACTGCCATAGTTATAATAATTATTCAAATTCTTGTCCAGGTTGTTCAAAACATTTTTCAATATTATAAATATTTAACAGATTATAAAAATATTGTATATTTTTACTTCATAAATATGTGTATATTTTAGTATATGCATTAACTAAAGGGGAATAATGAAATATGCAATACATGATAAAATAATGATATGTAATTACTAAAAATGGTTATGATTATTTTAGCTATATATTTTTATTACATTTTTCAAGTATGTTCTATTTAATCATTTCATTAAAGGAATCTAATCAAATTATATATTTTAGGGCTCAAGGGTTAATGACTCTTCTACTTGCCAAAAATATTAAAACCATTGGTGATCTCTGTAAATTAAATGTTCATGAACTTAAAGATCTGCCTATTAAGTCTCCTAAAGTATCATGCTTACATAAAGCACTTCTTGCGCATCTACAACACACGCAAGAAGTAACTGCATCTAAGCTCAATTCTACTGAAAACTGGTACATTGATTCAACTTCATCTGAAAATAGAAACAAAGAAAATGAGCCAGAGGTTAATCATGAAGGTATGTGTATTTATTGATTGATAATGATATTTCTGTAAGTAGACATTTTTAGAAACAATATTGATAACAATATTTAAAAGAAGAACTTCTTAAATTCATTGTAATGATTTATTGGTGTTCCATGCAGTTTATATTCAACTCTGAATTGACTACAAAGTCCATATTATGCAATATAAAATTGTCCAATATTTTTTCAACTTATTATCTGAGTGATATTCCAGTGTTCCCATGGTCTTTGGAAATTCATTGAATTTTATTTTACTGTAATTGAAGCTCCAGAAATGTACTTGATTTTTCATTAGGCCCCACCAAAAGTTCTTGAAAAATAAGCAAAATTAACATCATTTTTTCTAATTCACAAACTGGATTTCCCCCTGGATTTTGATACTGAACCATTGGTTTTGTCTTGAGGATTCCTCCAACAGAAAATTGTGAGCTTATTCAAAATAGATTAGAGAATTTAAAAAAAAAAAAACAATGAGCTGTTCAAAATCTGTATTTAATACAAATTGGATGGATAAAAAATCAATCCTGATTTTGCTGAATGGATTTGAAAAGTTCCACAAAATCTGTTTATTGTGTACTATTAATAAATTATCGTTGCATTTCTTGTTTGCACAATAATTCATTTGATAGTGAAGATTGTGGTCTGGGTGATGTGACTTGAAGACACATGTTGTCTTTTATGGGGTTTATTGGTAACATCAACAACAAAAGGCACATGATTACGCTGAAGTGTAGAAGGCCTAGAGAACTACACATAAAATTTCTCGGGAGAGACAGAGCCGAGATAACACTCCCCTTAGTACAGAAGTCCAGTTCTCTTCTTCTGGAAAATATATATATATATATATATACTAAACAACAACAGGGAGACCACGTGATACATGATTGGCAGCTAGTTCCGCCCAGAAAGATCACGTGGTTAACTGAATTCTTAACATCCTCCCCCCGGATGAACGAGGGGGTTCATCAAAATTTCCTAGAGATAATAATTATATTTATATTTAACTTCAAGAAAGTTACCTAGTAATTTTAAAAAAAAATACTAAACAATAATTAAATTCAAGAGTACATATGAAAAAAGAACATACAGCAAGAGAAAATGTGATAAAAACATACTGCTAGAAAATATGATAAAAACTTATTGCAAGAGAAAATATGATAAAAACATGCTGCAAGAGAAATATGATAAAAAACATACTGCAAGAAAGTATGATTTAAAAAAAAACATACTGCAAGAAAATATGATAAAAAACATACTGCAAGAAAGTATGATTTAAAAAAAACATACTGCAAGAAAATATGATTAAAACATAATGTAAGGAAAAAAATATATGAAAAAAATATTTCAAATAACAAATATAACATATATACACTTCAATAATTTTACTATTTAAATAATTAATATTCTAGAAATTAAGAACAGGATACATATAATAAAATTATTATTGCAATTTTAATTGTTTGTCCTGGGTTTCTAAATTATGCAACAATTGTACAGGACGTTTAATAATTGATGATTCAGTTTTAACTTGGCAAGCCCTCACCTTGCCATCTCTTCCGGGAAATAATTCAAGAAATTTTCCTAATTTCCAGAAATTTCGAGGTAGATGATCATCTTTAATCAAGACTACATCGTTAACATTAAATGACAAGATGTTTTTAACAAAACTTGAATGGGCCGATCTCAAATTCAGCAAATACTCATTTTTCCACCTAGACCAAAACGATCTCATTAATTTTTCTTAGTAATTAAATGCTTTTATCCCTAGAAGAAAATGTGCTGAAGTCAGAGCAATCAGTTCTTCAGTGTCACTACCAACATATGTGATTGGCCGAGAGTTAATTATGCCTTCAATTTCGGTAAGGACAGTCAGCAATTGCTTAACAGAGAGACATGATTTTCCAAGTGTTTTCCGCAGAGCAGTTTTCACAGTACGTACCATTTGTTCGTAAAAACCACCCCACCAGGCGGTTCTTTCAACAGTATATTTCCACTTAATTCCGTTAGCAGAGTAAAAGTTTTTTACATCTGCATGATTCAGAACATTCCAAATGAGTTTTATCTCTAATTCTGCACGTTTAAAGATACGTGCATTATCAGAAACCACCACAGAGCACAAGCCACGTCGAAAAATGAAGCGTCGAAAAGCTAGAAGAAATGTACCGGGAGTCAAATCACCGACCAGTTCTAGATGAACACTTCTTGTCACTGCACAGGTTATCAACAAGATATATTGCTTGTTAATACTATCTTTAACGAAAAGAGAGCCAGCAAAATCAACTCCGATGATCGTAAATGGAGCTGACTGTTCTACACGAATGTCTGGAAGTAGCGCGATCACTTGACGTCCAGAAGAGTTGGATCGTTTACATATTGTGCATCTTCCAAGAAAATATTCGATGGTTTGTCTGGCTTTTAAAAGCCAGAACTTCTCTCTTATTTGCACCAACGTATGGGATACACCAGAATAAAAGACTCTTTTGTGAGATTCCCAAATTAATAACTCTGTTAATTTAGCCTTGGGAGGGAGTATGATTGGATGTTTTTCATATGTCGATAAATGTGTTGTTTTCCCTAGTCTTCCTGTGACTCTAAGGACACCATTATTATCAAGAAAAGGGTTTAACATAATAATTTAGAGTCTCTTGAGAGAAGTTTATTATTTTTCAAGCACTTAATTTCGCTACAGTAACAGTCGTTTCGGATTATTCTCACCCAAAACATTTCTGCGTTGGAAAGTTCTTCTGAAGTAAGAGGACCCTTTTCAACGTTTTTCTTTTTAAGAGTATTTACAAAACGCAATATCCAAGAAGTCACTTTTAGCAATTTAAGCAAGCAGCTAAATTTTTCTGGATCTATTATTTTTTTTTTCTTGAATAATAGCTGTGTTAATTATAACGCCGGATTTAAATTCAGATGCAATTTCTGGCTCTACAGAATCATGCTGAAATTCCTTTGCTTTGGGCCAAAGGTTTTCCGCGTTCCTCAACCATTCAGGATCATGCCACCAGCTTTCAAAGGTGATTAAATCCTTGCTACTAATCCCTCTAGTTAACATGTCGACTGGGTTTTGCTTACCACTACAATGCCTCCAATTACTGGGGTCTGTAATTTCTTGAATTTCTGTGACTCGATTTGAAACAAATTGTTTATATTTAGATGCTGAACCCTTTATCCAGTGGAGTACAATCGTCGAGTCACTCCACAAAATAATTCTTTGAAGATCTTTGAAAATTTCCTTAAGATGTTTTGCTATTCTTGAAACAATTATAGCACCCATTAACTCAAGTCGAAGAAGAATCAATTTTTTAATTGGTGCTACCCTAGTTTTTGAAATTACAAAACTAGTCTGAAAAGAGTTCTTGGAAGTTTTATACCTTAAGTAAGCAACAGCTCCAAAAGATCTTAAGGAAGCATCAGAAAATACGTGTAACTGTAAATCTTCCTTATTTATAAAGTTTGTATCCGGAAAATAGTAACGTGGGATTTTAAAATTTTGCAAATCTTTAATTTCTTCACACTATGCATGCCAATTTTCTTTTAATTGTCCGGAAAACACTTCATCCCGTCCAACACCAGCTTGCCATAATTCTTGTAAGAGACATTTTATTCGAATCAGGAATGGAGATATAAATCCAGAAGGATCAAACAATTTTGCAGCAGTATGAAGCACATTTCTTTTTGTGCATTCGTTGTCATTCAAGTTTGACAACAAAGATCTTAAATCTAGTCCCAAAGTATCGTCGATATTGTTCCAAACAAGTCCTAGCACTTTCAGATGCGAATCAGCCTGTTCATTAATTTCAATCATGGAATCAGAGTTATGCCACAATTTTTTTAATTCTTCAGAATTAGTGTCGAATTTTGTCATGTTCATTTTCGCGTCTTTCAAGATCGATGCAGCATCGGAAGACAAATTTAATGCATCTTGTACAGTGAAACTTCCACAAAAGAGATCGTCAACATATAATGATTCATTTAACATTTCATATGCAAGGGGATATTTATCCCTGTATTCTTTGAAATTGTTTTAATAGTTGCAACCAAACCGAAAGGTGAGCAAGTTACACCAAAACAATGTCTATTAAAATGATACATTGTTACTGGTTGAGATCTATCACAGTTTTTATAATACAAGAAAAATAAATAGTTCCTGTCCATTTCCGCAACTTCTGTTTGTAAAAAAGCCTGAGCAATATCTCCACAAAATCCAATTTTATGCTCTCTAAATTTTAATATAACATCAATAAGGTTAGGATTTAAATTTTCTCCTGAAAGAAGGCATTCATTTAAACTAATATTATTACCTTGCTTACTGCTGGCATCATATACTACTGGTTTTTGTACTGGAAGACGTTTCCCTGAAAACCTCTA
This sequence comes from Argiope aurantia, assembly GCA_026543865.1. Taxonomy (NCBI): domain Eukaryota; kingdom Metazoa; phylum Arthropoda; class Arachnida; order Araneae; family Araneidae; genus Argiope; species Argiope aurantia. The sequence goes on along the minus strand of JAPMOR010091409.1, from coordinate 49,867 downwards.
TGCGGCATTACATATCCAGTAAAACATTCGTCATGACACATCTGAATTATGCCTTCGTTAACTTGCTCTTGCATAACAGCATTATACCTCTCAAACAACGTTTGATCCTTATTAAATTTTTTCTCTAAAGTAATGAATCTCTTTTCCGCAACGTCAAAATTCTTACTTAATTTTTCTTTAAATTTTGTTTGTTTTCCATTGCAACGGTGCTTCATATCGTCCGTTCTTTATTTTAAGCTCTTTTCCGAAATCACCTAAATTATCCCTGGATTTATTTTCCGAAGTCCCATCGAGCAAGAAAGAATCTAACTCCCACAAGCGCTTCAGATCAGTTTCCACTACAGCACAAGATACGGTAGAATGTTTTTTTTTTGTTTTGTTTTTTTTTTCCCTGCAAGTCTGGCATTTGACCTATCAACGTGTCACCAAAAAGTGTCGGCTGCAAGAACAAGTTTTTATTTATTTTTCTTGCTTCTCCCCTTAGAACATTGCACAGATAATCAGCGCCCAGGAGGATCTGGATAGGGGTGGAATTTTCGAGGGAGTCAGACAGGATGCAGGTGGCTGGAATCACTTTCTTCACAAGTTTGGGGTCAACATTCGAATATATGTCCGCACCAGTTATTTCGTCTGAAGCCAAAGCCTCAATGTTTAGGAATTGATAAGGGTGAAAACTGCTCCTTATTCTTAAACGTACAACTTCGAATATTTTCTCGATGGGTTCTCGTTTCGAGAAAGTATAAATTAAAAGTTTCTCTCGGCTTATTGGTTTTAAATTCTAAGCTTGTTTCAGATCACTGCACAAGAAGGACTTTTGTGATCCTGAATCGAATAAAAGTCTAGCCATGATCTTGTTGGCACCATTTTCTGCCTGGACGTTAGCCGTTTGAAGTAAAGTCGCGTAACTGCCAGGGTTCTCTTCTGCTTTTAAAACTGAAGCAATTACGACTTCCTGTCCGTGGGTTTCGGTTTCAGAAGAGCTGCTTTCATTTTTATTTTTCGGGCAAAACAAGGAATTGTGCTGCAAACTCTGGCATGTCTCGCAGAGTGAAATTTTAACCTTGCATTGTGAAATTAGATGTCTATAAGCCATGCACCGATAGCATCTACCATCTTTCTTTAATTTGTAACGTTTTTGCTTATCCCAAAAAGTTTTGCATTTTAATGCAGTGTGCGTATCAGAGTTACAAAAGGTACATACATTTTTAACTACAGTATTTAAAGCAGTAGATGAAAGCAATTTATTTTTAAACTTAGTATGCCCATGATAGGCAGAATTTCGTGAAGGATATCGGGGAATTTCGGAAACTTTTTGAGAATGTCCAGTTACAATGTTGACAGATTCGCGAGATTCAATTTCAAATTTTATTAATTCATTGACGTCACCAATCTTAGAAGAATCTCTTCTACGATGGAACTCTACGACTAAATCTTGGGGTAATTGCTTTAATAAAATAGGTATAAGTAAATGGCCATAATTTCCGAATGCAATTCCCATTGAGTTTCAATTTCTTATACTTATTTCATTCTCGTCATGCAGTTTTCGTAATCCCTTGAGATTGAAAGAGGATTTTATGGGTTCAGTTTCTAATAGGCGATTCATGAAATGACTAATCAAATGGTCTTGCCTCCCATATCTGTCCTTTAACAAAGATAAACACGATTTGTAATTTTCTTCAGTAAGAGAAAAACCAGAAACAATTTTGTAAGCTTCGCCAGATAAAAAGGACTTTAAATATATGAATTCATCAACATTACTTAAAGAATCATTAGAGTCAATCGCATTATTGAAGCTATTGATGAATTCTAGAAAAGTACTAGCATCTCCACTAAATGTGGGAATTCTTAGCTTTGGCAGATTAATGCTTGTTGCAGGATAGTTAATTCTTACATTAGAACCATTAGCAGCAAGTGGTGGGATAGGTTGTGGATCAATTTTAAACTTATTGATCTTACTTTTAATTTTGAACTTAGCTTCATTTATTTGCTCTTCATATTCAAGAGAGCTTTGAATTTCTGTTTCAAACAATGCACTATCTGAAATTAAATCCTCAATTTCACTGTTAAGGCTTTTGAGGTCTAATTGTTTTGCTTCTAAACTTAATAATGTTCCGGAAGTTGTTCTTGATCACTTTCCTTTTTAATATCACAACTTTCTAATAACAAATAAACCTTGTTAATCAATTTTGTACAAGCAGTACGAGATATCTTGCGTTTCTCCTTTAACTTATCAAGAGTTTCCATTTTCATGCATAAAATAAAGTTTACAGTACCTTTTTAAATGTCCAACGATGAGTTATAATCTTTGATAAATGCAGAATTTCAAGAGCACCACGATTATTCACAAATTCAAGAGCATAAACAGAATCTTCACCCAGTATAATAATTCCCGGTCTTTAGCATCATATTAATAAATTACCGTTGCGTTTCTTGATTGCACAATAATTCATTTGATAGTGAAGATTGTGGTCTGGGTGCAATGACTTGAAGACACATGTTGTCTTTTATGGGGTTTATTGGTAACATCAACAACAAAAGGCACATGATTACGCTGAAGTGTAGAAGGCCTAGAGAACTACACATAAAATTTCTCGGGAGAGACAGAGCCGAGATAACACTCCCCTTAGTACAGAAGTCCAGTTCTCTTCTTCTGGAAAATATATATATATATATATACTAAACAACAACAGGGAGACCACGTGATACATGATTGGCAGCTAGTTCCGCCCAGAAAGATCACGTGGTTAACTGAATTCTTAACATGTACTGCTCGCTTTGTACGAATACAATAAGCCTAAGTAATATGGAGAAACATGTACCTACTAGTCATGCCAAAAGAAGAAAACTTTAAAAAAATGTGTTTCAAATCAAAAGAATCATTAATGCTGAGATTATTATCTAAAAGGAACGACATGTCCAATCCGAAAACGTCAGATTTAAGGTTCGAAAATAAACCTTTGAACTTTTTAGATCAATAATTTAACAGTAGTTTAAAACTGAATTTTTATGGGCATTAAAATTCATTTCACCACATTCGCTTTTTAATTCATTCAATGATATACTAAAAATATTTTCATATGTATTCACTGAAAGTGAAAAAGCTAAAAAATGTACATTAAGCCATGCAGAAGTGTTGTGCCTAATTTGTTAAGGATTAGACGCATTAGCTCTATGAAACTGAAATGACTATGAAAATTTCAGAAGTTGCAGATATTGATGCCCAAATACTTGAATTGGCAAAAATGAATAAATAAAAACAAATCTTGCTTTGTAATGTTCTTTGTTAAGTGATCATTAAAGGATTTTTATTATGATAACAAAAATGTTTCGAGTTTTATTTTACCTGAGGCCTTAATTTTGTGTGATTTGCAGTTAAAGAGCATGAGGGGCAAAATATTCCCTTAATATATAAATTTCGTCTTGCTACATTCTAGATATTAAATAGATTCCTTTTCTTTTCTTTTTTTCCCCCTTTCTTTTCTGTTTGTAAATATAAAACCTTCTTTTAATATGCTATTATTTCAAATAGTGTTAAATTCCATTAATGTTAATAATGCTAATGTTCCATTCCTTAAAACCATATTCCTTAATAATTAGCACATGACTGCTATTCTCGCATTTTCTCACATCTTGCATATACATTCAGGGAAAATACAGTGATTTTTTTTTTTTTTTTCCAGATTTGAGTGGCAACCCTGTTAAATTATATAGATTTTTTAACTATCAGTAAATATCTCATAATTAAAATAATTATAAAATAGGATTGTTAGCATTATTTTTTAATGAATACCAATAAAAAAACTATTCAGCATTGAACTGAAAAGTGTATTGCAAAATATTTTTATAGTTTATATAATATCTCAAATGATTATTCTATTAAAAAAAAATTCAGATTTTTCTTAAAATTCAGTTTTTAATAAATCTGAATTTTATATAGTTCTTCAATCCCATGAATTCTATTCAATAAAATATTCTGAAAATCAATCTTTGAATCAAGAAGTTTATAACCAAATCTGACCGATCAACCGACATCAACAGTTTCATTATTTTACGTTTTGTAGAAACTCCACATGCTGATTGGCATATTTTCCTGTAGGCAGTCAATGGAATGGTCTAAATTCGTGCATTTTTATAAAATAGT
>JAPMOR010091409.1:0-38162 GCA_026543865.1 Argiope aurantia | reverse complement strand
ATATATAAAAAAGAATCCGGCCTGAAGACTTTTTCAAGGGTCACCCTCAGGCAAGGATTTTTTCTGTTAAGGAAATTCAGACAATTAAGTCTAATAATCATTCCTTCGTGACCCGAAAATCCCCTGAAATTGGGCCCAAGAGATATACCATTTTAACAGAAAGGAAAACACAAAACGACAAATTAGAAGAAAAACCACTAATAAGTAAAAATATAATAACAAAAAAACAATAAAAACCAAAATACCATAAAATAACACTAAAGAAAAAACAAAAAGGCAAGAACATACCATCAACAGCCAAGGAAATTTTAAGCTATCGATTGTGATACCCGCTTATTAAAAACACAAAGCTAACGGTAATTTAGGAAAAAATTGTAAGCTCCCAGCGCCACCTATTGAGTGATATAATATGCAAGGAAAGTTCCATTTTTTATTTAAGCCAAAGGATTAATCCCAAACCATACCTTGTTTAATTAAAAAAATTACATCACAGTAATTTTTTGGAAATTCATTTTTAATTAAATTATTAATGAGGTTGTTTGATGCTTCAATATAGGAATTTTTATTATTGCAAATCCTTTTGATCCTGTTAACTTGTGAGAAAATTAGATTTTTGAAAATTTTAGAGTTTAGATTGGAATGGTAGTTACATAGTTTTGTTATTTTGAAGTTGAATTCATCCCTTTTATCGTATATACCAACTATTGTTTTATCATTATCAATTTCGATTTTTAAATCCAGAAAGGTAGCCTCAAGTTGATTTTTATTCGTTTCTGTGACCTGTAGCACTGGCAGTTATAATTACTATACGGGTAAACATTTCTTTAAATACTTAAAAATTATCCTGGACAAAATAAAAGATGAAGACCACTTTATTATTTCTAGTAACAAAGAAATTCTGGATTTTCTTAAAGATAACAACATTAATAAACTTAATACTTTTGATTTCGAAAATTTATACACTAATCTACCTCATGAAAAATTAATAAAAGTCTGCACTTTTATCTATGACGAATATTTAAATGAAAATATCATTCCTAAAAATAACTGGCTTGAGTTATGTAATTTTAATATTACTGAAAATTACGTTTTTAATGGTATTAATTTTTATAAACAAGTTAAGGGCATTCCAATGGGAACAGCTTTCTCAAGTGCTTTGGCTAATATTTTTCTACATTACTATGAGAAAAAAGTAATTAAATATAATTTAATAAACGGGTGGAGATATATTGACCTACTTTTGATTAACTTCGACAATACTAATATTGTAACTAATTGCTATCCAAAAGATTTAATTCTTACAGAAACGAATAAAAATCAACTTGAGGCTATCTTTCTGGATTTAAAAATCGAAATTGATAATGATAAAACAATAGTTGGTATATACGATAAAAGGGGTGAATTCAACTTCAAAATAACAAAACTATGTAACTACCATTCCAATCTAAACTCTAAAATTTTCAAAAATCTAATTTTCTCACAAGTTAACAGGATCAAAAGGGTTTGCAATAATAAAAATTCCTATATTGAAGCATCAAACAACCTCATTAATAATTTAATTAAAAATGAATTTCCTAAAAATTACTGTAATGTCAATTTTTTAATTAAACAAGGTATGGTTTGGGATTAATCCTTTGGCTTAAATAAAAAATGGAACTTTCCTTGCATATTATATCACTCAATAAGTGGCTCTGGGAGCTTACAATTTTTCCTAAATTACCGTTAGCTTTGTGTTTTTAATAAGTGGGTATCACAATCGATAGCTTAAAATTTCCTTGGCTGTTGATGGTATGTTCTTGCCTTTTCGTTTTTTCTTTAGTGTTATTTTATGGTATTTTGGTTTTTATTGTTTTTTTGTTATTATATTTTTACTTATTAGTGGTTTTTCTTCTAATTTGTCGTTTTGTGTTTTCCTTTCTGTTAAAATGGCATATCTCTTGGGCCTAATTTCAGGGGATTTTCGGGTCACGAAGGAATCATTATTAGACTTAATTGTCTGAATTTCCTTAACAGAAAAAAATCCTTGAATGAGGGTGACCCTTGAAAAAGTCTTCAGACCGGATTCTTTTTTATATTTTTTATTTGGTTTATTTGTTTTTCCTATTAACTTGATTTCTATACTTTTGTATCAGTTCATCTGTGTTTTAGAAGTAGCTGCATTTGCGCTCTCTAAATACTATGAAATTTTTACCAAAACGATTTCGAAACTGTTTTGTTTTCGTTTTCATTTTAGTTTCGTTTTCAAACTTTTTCTTACTTTAGATTGGTTACTTATATATATATATTTGGCGGTGCAGAATAAACACACAACTTCATCCATAAAAAAATTAATAATTCTTAAAGCACTTTAAATACTTGATAAAATATGCGATCCACATCAATGATAAACTAAATTCAAAGTTTGAACTGCAGCACAATCAAATAGAAAATAACAACATTTTATAGTGTTCCATCAGCCAGTTATTTTAAATATTAATAATATCCTTTTAGCTGCTGTTACCAACGCCACAAGTAGAATACATTTGAGTTGAACAATTTGAGCTCCTGTTGCCAATCTCCACATATATATATATATATATATATATATATATCTGGGACGGTTTAAAATCCTCGAAACCCAAAGTTTTTTTCTGACTTTTAATACACTTTCTGTATTTATTTTTCTGAAAATAAAAAATGTATCTAGTTTCATTTACATCGAGCATAGATGAAAAACTGTACCTCTTGAGGATTAAAATTAATTGAATTTTAAAATCGTGACAACAATTCTACGTTTGCAGTCATCATTCTACTTACCGATGATTGGATCTGATGTTTTTAATGTGAACGAGCTTTGTCGTGTACTCGCCTATGGTACACGGGTTATTTTACTGTGACTGAAAAAAACTACTCTTCTTGAAAAAATAAACTATAACATTTATTTCTATGACAAGACAAGTTATTCTATATACATATTAAATTTAAATTACTGCATTTCCGAAAGAAAATAGTTCAGAAACGTTTTAGCTGCTGATCACAATGTTGTTCAGTTTTTCAATTCCAAGTTGTTTTGTTTTCAATACGGAGATGAGTTGTTACTCGCTTCGTCGAAGATCGCGGATTCATGCGACACTCGCACCTATTGGGGTTTTCTTTTCAAGAAAACTCAAAATGTTCTTTAGTTCAAACGGTTCTTAGGTCCAGTCGTTTGGGAGCTTGAATCTTACGGCCGAAACGGGTTTTCATGGTATTTAGATTTGGTAAAGGCGTTTTGTCCGATTTTGGTAGCTTCTCAAGATGTTCCACATATTGCTGTTGTACTGTCTCTTCTTTCTCATCTTCAATTTCAGATGCTCTATTCTCTAGTAGATTCTCTACTGAAGGCGTTTGAACCTCAAGTGCATAGAGACGCTGTACAGGTCTCAGAAATTCGCCGTTCTTCGTTTTTACTTTCACAAGGCGAAATGAACCGTCCTTACCAGGGAATACTTCTGTTATTTTCCTCAGAGGCCAATTCCGACGTTTTTGACTGGTTACTTCGACAATAACTTCTCCCACCTTGAAATCGTGTGTTTATATCATTTTCTTGGTTTGTTGCCTCAGCTGCCCCAAGTATTCCAGTCGGAATCGATTTCTGAGATCTTCTTGCAGTTTACACCTATACAGTCGCCGCTTGCGAAAATACTCAGGAAATAGTTCCAAGTGGTCAAAATTTGGAATTCCATTTTTCCTACTTTCTCTGAGGAATGAAGATGGTGTTATAGGTTCCAAATCATCGTGTTCAGAAATGTAGGTGATGGGTCTTGAATTTACGATGTCTTCGCAATCTCATAAAATCGTATTCAATTCTTCGTAACTCATGCATGCTCGGCCTAGAACTTTCTTCAGAATGTCTTTTACTAGGGAAATTAGGCGCTCCCACCATGGAGCTGATGGTGGTATAAATTTCTAAATAATTTCCTTCTTTTTCCCTTATTCTTCACCTTGACTCAGCTTCATCCATCGAGGTATTTTGTCCTCTGAAAGATTCTTCATACCCTTCAGCCAGTTCCAAAATCGTTTGGATAGACCTTCTGGCAGGGCATCATCCCATTTATGTCCAAGATTCCAGGATTCTTGAAGCAAAAACTTTGGAATGATGGTTACGGGAGATATACCCAAAGGGTCAAAAATACTCTGAACCAAAGAAAGCAGACCTCTTTTAGTAAGAACCAGGTTTTCATCTTTCAGACAGAGTATCTTGTTTTAGGTCCCAGTTTAGGCCCAATAAGGATACAGTTTGGTATTTGTCGGGTTGATCGATAATTTCAAGTGAAGCATTTGATTGCCAGCCTCGTAGATTGAATTTTCCTAAAGACATCAACGCTTGCGATTCAACTATAAATTTATCTGCTTCATCTATATTCTTCAAACTGCGGACGCAATTATCCACATAAAATGAATTCTTCAAAATTTCCGCAGTATTCAAGAGCTCGTCAGGTGCTTTTTCCAGATGGTAATCCAAAGTTGCCGCTAAAAGGAATGGACTGCAGGTGACACCAAACACAACTCTACGATGTCTGTAGATTTTCATTCCTTTGTCTTTGGTTTTCCATTAAAATCGCAGATAATCCTTGAACCTCTCTCTAATTCCGATCTGAAGAAATGCCTTCTCAATGTTTGATGCTATTCCAACAGGAAATTTCCGAAACGATTCAGTAGGGAAGGAACAAGTTCAATTAAATTAGGAACGCTTTCTAAGCAGGCATTCAGTGAGGGTGTACCCTTTATATGTGCGGATGCATCGAAAAATGGCCTCACTTTCATAGTAATACTGTTCTCTTTAAATACAGGCCTGTGCGGGAGATAGTATACATTTAACTCTTTTTTTTATCTTCGATTTCTTCAATAACGCCGTCAGCAATCCATTTTTTAAAGACATCTGCATATACTCCAACCTTCTCGGATTCTACAAGTTTTTTATAAACAGAAGAAAGTTGTTCCTCCGCCATTTCTCTGTTGTCAGGGAGCCGGGATGATTCTAACACCCAAGGTAAGGCGTCTTCGTACCTCCCTTCCTCATTAATCGTCAGAATGTTTTGAAAATAATCTAAAGTACTTTGATGCATTTCAGTCTTCTTTTTAGATTCAGCAGGATCAGTAATTCCAATGGCTTCTAACTTCCATAAGTCACTTATATTACAATCTTTTATAAGTAAGTTTGTCACTGTCATGCTTATAGAGTCTGAACTGCTTGGTGCTCTTCCCATAAGTGTCCAACCAAGCAAAGTCTCAGTGGCAGTTAATCCACAAGTTAAACTGAGTATTTTTCCAGTCATCAATTTTCCTGCTATGTCAGCACCAATAAGCAAATGGATTGTGGATGAAGAACAAGATGCTAAACATTCTTGATCCGTTAGATGAATTTTATTATCCTCTAATTCCTTTGACCAGAATCCTGTTGGTATCTGACAAATTTCGGCACATATTTTCTCTTGATCAAATGCGTTAAAAGTGCAATGATAATTTTTGTCAAAATCATTTACAAAAATCTTGTATTCTGAATGTTTCTGGAGATTTTGCATCCCTCCAAACAAAGTATGAATAAGAGTTGTTTCTTTTAATGCAGGATACTTCATTTTCTTAGTAGCTTCTTTCGTAATATAAGATTTTTGACTTCCAGTGTCTATGAGGGCTCTTACAGCAAAATTCCGTGTTTCTCCCCGAAGAACCACGACCAGTGTCTGTAGAAACACACTTGTAGAACATGTGGGATTGGCCAATGTATTGAACTGTCCAAAATTGATTGAACTCTCCGTTGCTTCTTGAGAGTTAGAAGACTCAACGGTCTTTCTATCAGGGCATATCACAGCATGATGTCTTTGACCACAAATTCCACAATTCACTTGGACCGTGCATAGCTTTGACACGTGACCGTTACTTAGACATCTGAAACAGCAACCTGTTTTCTTCAATCGTTTCATTTTCTCATTTAAATCCAAATTTCGAGCAACATGACATTCTTTGGATTCATGATTGTTGTTGTCAAAAAATACACACTTCAAAACAGATTTTTTGTTTCCTGGAAAAAGTCCTCCAGCTGTCGGCAAATCTCTTTTAATCTTGATATTTTTGTTATTTTCTTTCAAAGAGAAGCCTTCCATGGCAAGAGCTATCCAGTCCTCATTTTCAACTTCGTTCTTCAAAAATTTCAACGAGCTTTCCAAGCGCGATTCTTTCGCGTCATCTTTTTCATCCAATCCTCTATTATTTCTCTGCCAGGCTCTTAAAACTTCTTCACTTAAACAAGATTCAACCAGGGGAAACAGCATGACCGCATACTTCGCTGTAGTAACGCCAAGAGTTTCTAATGATCTCAGCTGGGTTTCAAGATGGTCATAAACAGTTGATAGTTTAACATGTTTCTCTTTAAGATTGAATACGAGCGTCAGTTTTAACAATTTTCTAACGTAATATTCAACCAACAAATCATCTCTGCCGAATCTAGATTTCAGACAACCAATCGCCTTGCAATAATTTCCGGAGGTAGGGGGAAAATTTTCAACTAATTCCCTCGCTCTGGAATTCGGGATAGTTGCTTGGACTAAGTATTGAAACTTGTCGGTTTCATCGATATGGTTGTCTTCATCAATTTTTTGGAATTGTCCCCAAAACGGCAGCCAATCTTTAATTTCCCCACCAAATTTCTTCAGTTCCAAACGAGGCGGCTTGAATTTCCGCTTTTCACCGCCAACTGAAGCTAATGTATCAGCATTAACAGCGGGATTAGTTTTTCTATCCACTAATAAACTCATCTTTTTAAAATTGAGTGAATACTCGTCTGCTGAACGAGATTCCTTTTCAATATCGTCTTCCTTTATGTCTTCAGACATCAACAAAAGATTCAAAATATCTTCATTTAATTGCAAAAGTTCATTATTTTTCTCGCCAAGCAGCTGGAAGGTTGCCAAACAATCTAAATATTCTGCAATGTTTACTTCCGTTTTCGCTGACTCATCTAAATGATTAAATAATCTAGTAAATGCAGATCTAACTGTTTTCCGTTTAAGCTTTAAAGCTTCCATAATTTTTCTGAAACAGTTATTCTTACTTCAAAATATCTACAAATTTCTAATAACAAATAATTTATCGTCAAAATAATTCACTTGCCTTTCGAATCGTTGATTTCAAATCACAATCCTGTCGCGGACGCCATGTCGTGTACTCGCCTATTGTACACGGGTTCTTTTACTGTGATTGAAAAAAACTACTCTTCTTGAAAAAATAAACTATAACATTTATTTCTACGACAAGACAAGTTATTCTATATACATATTAAATTTAAATGACTGCATTTCCGAAAGAAAATAGTTCAGAATCTTTTCAGCTGCTGATCAACGTTGTTCAGTTTTTCAATTCCAAGTTGTTTTGTTTTCAATACGGAGTTGAGTTGTTACTCGCTTCGTCGAAGATCGCGGATTCTTGCAACAAGCTTCTTTGTTATCAAGTACAAGATAGATTTTCGTGAAACTGAACCTCGAACCCAGTCTTATGCCACAATACTAAAGGTAATTCAACAAGCTGCTATACTATAAAATCACCTTCAAATTTTAGCATTAAATGAATTTTTCATAAATATTGAAAACATGACACTTACTTTATACTTACTATACTATTTTTTAACCATTAAAAAGATTTTCAAAGAATTTAAGTCATTACAAAAGTGGGGAAAAATTCAGAAAACTTGAGCATTTATTATTATCAAGAGTAAATACTGGTGAAAGCAAAAGGCAGAAAAGCTCGTATTGAAATAAATTATATTCACTATATGGAAAAAGAAGTATGATTAAACATAATAAAGTGGCAGAAACTAATTCGCAAGTTTAAATTATAAATTTCGAAATATTTTTTTAAAAAAATAGAGATTTATAGAGATAAAAAATAGAGATTAAAAAAAATATTGATTCTTCAGATGTTTTTATCAAGAGAATTTACCGCATACTTCTTATTGTTTATTTGTCTGCTTGGAAATGTATTCGGGCATCCAACAGAAGGTAAATACAATTTATTCTAAATGATTTTCTTTAAAATGATTCATTTCACTCTTGTTAAACTATATGATTTGATGTTAAACTATATATTTTTTCATATAAAGTTTATAACCTTTAATTTATTTAAACATAAAAGGAATATGATAGCTATTGCTTTTCGGGTAAAAGTTTACAATTTGATGACCCTTGAGTTTTTTGACGCTAAGGGATTTTCGGTCGGTAACCAACAGCTTGGAAATGCAAATGAAATGCAATGAAAGCAAAACATTATGGAAACCAGAAGTAGTGCTTCATCGCTGAAATTTGTTACCAATCGAAGGTACGCCCTAATTTACACTAGACTTTTTGTACTTACTTTTTACACTTACTTTTTGTAATAATGGCAAAGTCCTTTAAACCGATTTTTTAAATAGCCGCTAGAATTTGGCCAGTTTGGCTTCATATAATTGTATTTAGCATTTTTTTAAAAACATTAATAAATCAATACTTAAATATTTTGGTAAAATTAAAAAAAATGGTACAGATTTATTTATTTAGCTTTATATATGTTAGTAATCTTGTAAGGTCTAAGCATGGGGATCTTACAGTAGAAACACACTTCCATAAAAAATGAGCTGCGTTATGTGAACCTGGATCAAATTAAATCTGGAGAGAGAGGAGCCGGTTTAGATGTCGTTTTTATAGTACGATCTAAATTCAAGAATAAGAGATCCGTCTAAGCCGAAAATCCAGTGTTTCTAGGATTATTAATCAGCAAAAGAATTTTGGTGCAGTCTCCAAAATGAAAGAGTAAATGTGGACGCAAACGTAAGACCACACTTCGAACAGACAAATTTCTCGTACGAAATAGTATAATGCATTCTTACAAAACAAGTAGAGATCTTCAGAGAGAATTATTAGCTACTGGTATGAGCGTGGATTCATCGACAGTTCGATGAAGGCTTAGTGAAGCTGGGAGATTTGCAAGAAAACTAATAGAAAAACAGTTATTAACACCTGCAATGAAGAAAAAACATTTGGATTGGGATAGGAAATATCAATCTTGGACTGCACAAGATTGGAAGAAGGTTGTATTCAGCGACAAAACGCATTGTCTTGTGCAAGGGTTTCGACCAAGATTTGTCAGGCGAAATGGTGGAGAACAACATCTTATTCAAACAGTTAAGCACCCTTAGAAACAGATGTTTTACGGTTATTTTACTTCTGAATGACCTGACAGCTTAGTGCTAGTTGAAGGGATGATGAACTCTAAACAATACATTTCTATAATAGAAAGTAAAATTGTGCCTATGATGCAAACGTTCGCTGCTAGTATTGGTATCTTTCAACAAGATCTTGCACCATGCCATCCTTCTAAGCTAACAACGAATTTTTTTCAAAAACAGAAAATAATGGTTTTGGATTGGCCTGGTAATTCTCCTGATGTAAATTCCATCGAAAATTTGTAGAGCATTGTAAAGATACATCTGAATAAAATGGACTGCTCAACAAAGAAAACAATGATTGAGAATGGTTTCGTGATGACGAGATCAAAAATTTATGTTCTAATTTAGTGGAATTCATGTCTAACCGTGTACAGGATCTCATTCAAGCTAGAGGAGGGCATATTTTATATTAGATTGCTATACTGAGCATGTTAGTTAACCGATACTAATTAAACAACATTTGTGAAAAATTTTGTGTTTGTCCTAATTAATTTGCACAGTACTGTATGCCTCCTTGGACTCTTGCCCGTCGCTTTGTCCCTACAACTGATAAAAAAAGGCGTTCTTTGTTTTTAACCTCAAATCTAATGTAATGAAACTTTCAAGGGTGGGATATTTCAATTACAATTTATAATTTAAATTCGACAGTGAAATTCTGATTCAATATTATCTGTTGTGGTGAAAGCTTATAAGCCAGTTAACAGCTACGCTACCTGAGCAATTGCTATTGTATCGTGGTCATGTTCCTGGCCTGCAAACCACAAGGACCTAGGTTCTATCCTCGCTTAATTCAATCCGCAGCATTGGTGACTTGGACATGATGCCTTCAACCGACGTACAGCTGTTGTGGCGCCATCCACCCACAGCAAAGTTGTCAGATTCACTTGACGCAGCAACATAATGTCGTCAGACTCACTTGACGCAGCAACATAAAGCCGTCAGACTCAGTTGGCGCAACAGCAACCACTCACCCACATACGCTCGCCATAATGCTTGGCGCTACTCAAATGGGTACAATTGCAAATACATCACCACTCAACAGCCATATCGTTCGTCTCACCTCCGACTCACTGGAGGGAGAGTCTGTGGTGAAAGCTTATAAGCCAGTTAACACCTACGCTACCTGAGCAACTGCTTTTGTATTGTGGTCATGTTACTGGGCTGCGAACCACAAGGACCCAGGTTCTAATCCCCGCGCATCCCAATCAGCTACACTGTCCACGATAACCAATGGGTGGATGATAGCTATACAAGAAATAGCTTAAAAGTAAAATCTGTCTGTATAAAAAGATTTGTAACACCAAATCCTTTTCTCATATAAATGGACATGCGCATATAATAGCATGATCGAATACAGTCCCTTAAATGTTCGGAGCCCTATATTCCTCCCTTCTCCACCTTCCATACCATATATTTTTAATTCATTTCATTGTCTTCAATTTTAAATAACAAATGCTAAAAAATTGTAATAATAACATATTTGATTAAAAACCACTTACAAAAATTGCGATATTTCGTGTATATAAAAAAAATCAAAATTCAAAGTTAAAAATAATTTTAAATCAAATAGTAAAAAAAATATCAAATTTAAATGTTAATTAATTAAAAGAGTGAAATTTTTTAATTATGAAGCAGCATAATGTTAAATTTGCAGAAGGAAATTAATTCAAAAAACTGTTAGAACAATCCTGTAAAATTTAAACGTTACTTAATTTTAGTTCGAATAAATTCCACACAAGATCCTCGTAAATTACTCAAAAGAAAGTGAAAAAGAAAAAACACTTTTCGAGGTCTAGATGGCCCCAAGGTCTAGATGGCAGCCTACTTTGCTTATTTAATATCAGGCCCTGAACGAATAGGGGAGGGGGGAAATGTTATTGGAGGGGGGAAGCAGCATTGAAATTTATTTATTTTCGGCTCATGGATCTCTTATCGCCGTATTCTTACAATTTTTCATTTCCACACACTGCCCTTTATTTGTCGAAATAACTTGATAAAAGCTGTCGGATATTGCATCTTCAGCAATAGATGGCAATAACATTTCCTTCAGCAACAAAGGAAATGTTAAAAAGAAAACTAATCGGAGCGAAATTTAATCTTTTATATCATCGTTAAATTAAATTTTAAAAAAACACTGAAGAAAGTAACTTTCAAACGTTTATTTTCGACACGCACATATTAGAACTAATTTCAAAACAATCCTTTACAGTGGAACTGTTTGAATCGATATCTCACAATTTAAGAATTCAATTTGACATTTTGGAGTTGATCTAATTAAATATCATCTTCTAATGGAACAAATTTTCTTTTAGTTGCACCATATAAATAATTTATGAACATAGAAAAAAGTTTAACTTCAACAATTTCATGATTTGCCACACATATTGTTCATTTAAAAAAATTACCAAATTTTTTAAAATTATTTTTTACAATCTGACTTCAATTATACTAGAATTTGCTACGACATCATTTCCTTAGATACCCCTTTTGAAGAAAATGTAGTTCAGAATCAAGGAAGTGGTACTACAGATGAAACAACACACTTGTCAACGCCTGAAGGGATGCTGTCATCCATGTGGCACAAGATCACTAATTTTTTCTCAGGGGACGAAGCCACCACCACATTCGGACCGCTTACACCGAGCACAAATCAGTCGTCGGATGCTTACGGAAGGGTCGCCCGCTTGGCACCACCAGAGACACAGAAATTTCGCCCTGACCTTCGAAAAAGGCAAGGAGATAACGGAGAGGTTCTGTTCGACGAAGGTAAAATTTCAGTAACAAGGCTGTGCTTTCTTTCTGCGATCTTTATCAACTATCTGAATCTATAATGTACATTTTCATTTGGTCTTGATTTGCAATGGAACTGCTGATAAAATGGTTACGCCTTCTATCCATGTCTTTTGCTAAGAAAATTAGCAGTAATGTGGTTTCGCTTCTATAAGACGTAATTACATTAACGTTCTGTTTAGAAGCGACAAAGATTATTTAGGAATGAAATGCGTTATATTGAACTGATGATGATGGTGGGATGACAAAGGCAATGTCAGCGATCAGCGCATGAAATTCCACGAGTTGAAAAAAACAATGACATTGACATGTAGTTCGACTCACTTACGAGTGGCGTTTCAGTAGCTTTTTTCCATAGTCGACTGAAATTAAACATTTGACATAGAATTAGAAACAAGATCACATTTTAAATGTCATATCTCTAAGTTGTTTTGTTTTTTAGATTATCATATTTAAATATACGTGAAAGTACAAAGGTCAATCCAACGATGGATTTGGTACAAAACTTGATATGGAGCTATACTTAAAATTTTAAAACTGTGTACCAAAATTTAACTGTCTTAACGGTAGCTACAAGCCAAAAGGCCTTATGGCTTGTAGCTATTGCATTCACTTGTATTCGAAAAACAAACTTCCTGATGATAATTTTGATTTTATTCAAAATTTGATAGAAAACTACAATTTGGGGTAAAGACCACAAATTTCATCAATCTAGCTCAAACGTTTATGAGTAATCGAGTTCAAAGAAAACATAATTTTCAAAATGTATTTTTCGGACTCGGAAGAAGTTTCAATTGTAAAGATTCGTAAAAATTTCCCAACTCAAATTTGACTATTATGATGCTTTCTAATTGCCTATTTCGTATATAAGAATACAAAAAAAAAAAACATTATTTATTTATTTTGAGACTGCCTTTTATATTTCACTTCAGAATATTCATCAAAATATTATGTTTTAAGATAGACTATTCACTGCTGATATCAGAAAGTGAAGCTCTTTCTTAGTATTATATCGACATAATTATCGAGTTAAACTGACTTCGAGTCATCTGGAAATACTACGTTTGTGGTAAATTTATTTGGGTAGTTAAATTAACACCATTATATATAAGCCAATTAGAATGGCCGTCGTTGAGATAAACTGTGCATTAGATAATATGGGAGACCGAATCCAGTCACCAACTTATACAATAATAACAACGATTTAACACGTTATGGCAGAATCTTAACAGGAATTGGTTCTATAATCCAAAATTATGTCATTACATATTATATACCGATAATCTATAAATAAGCTAAAATTGAAAAGAGAATTGAAATATTTTATTCATATTAATTGGAAACAACGAATGCAGGCTGCTTTAATTCATAATGGATAATGAAGAGAGATATCAGTTAGAGAATACGTTTTCTTTCTTTAAAATAACTTTGTATTATTTCAACGACATACTAAAACCAACTTCGATGGCTTTCTACATATCACTTCACAGTTTTCATTTCATTCAATGAAATATAATGCTGACAATAATATCCAATTAGTGGTAGTTGTTAACAGTCCATTATTTCTGAAATTATATTCATCTAAAAACAGCTTAGTAAAGGATAGATTCAGTATAAAAACAAACATTTTTTTTAATTAAAAGGAGATTCGAACCTCAATTTTGAAACATTACAGCATGATAATGCTCGCTTAATTCTATCTTTAGATTGATTTAAAAATTTATTCGTAATGATAAAAAACACAGAAAAAATATTTAATAGTTGTCCATTGTGTGTATACATCATTGGTATATTACATAACATATTTATTTTAATAATTTATTTCATTTGCAAATTCATGTTAGAGATCTACTGCATCAGCCATTCCATAATAATTAATGAAAAATGTCCAATTAATGTAAAAATATCTTCAAAATTTTAAAGGCATTTTTAATATTAATGTTTCAAAATTTAAATAGCTTTGTGTGATGTTATTAAAGATTAAGAGTTAGCATTTCAATTAATTTTTAATTAAAAATCAAAATTTTAAAATCTTTTCTTAAAATACACCTACTATACAAAAAGAAATTTTGTGCCAAATTTAGTAGAACTAGGTCTGATGGCAGTCTGTTCTGTAGAAGGTTTCGAATGAATTTCGCATCACACATGGTGCAACTACAACTACAGCTCATATACAGTTTATTATCATGCTAAAAATGCATTTTTAATAATATATGCATAATTTCTTTGGATTTAATTAAAAATTATTTTGTTAATAACTTTAGTTAAAAATTAATAACAAAGTAATTTAAATTATTAAATTTGCAAAAAAAAAAAAATTTTAAAAATAAATTAAATAGTACTTTTTTTAGTCTTAACTAAGCTCTCATCCCTTATAGAATTTAGATTTTTTTTTACGCAGAATATGTCATAAAAACAATAAAAAAAGTAGTATGAATAAACTAAACTGAAAGAAAAATATATTAAAGATTTATAAATGAAATGCATTAAAAATTAAAAAAGTGTTTATAACATCACAGGGCAGATTTTTAAAAAAATCAAAGAAGCAAAAGCAATATATAAATTTTGAATCACTATTTATTTTTTGCTTTCAGTCTGACAAATATCAGCTTCTTAAAATTTCTTTACTTTTCAGGAGGTGTTATTGCCCCATTTGCCAATTTCGGAAGATCTGCTAGAAGTTTCAAACTTGCAAAATATTCTGATTCCAAACTAAACAAGGTAAGGCAGATCAATCATAAAAAAAGATCATCCATATCTCGAAAATTGATTAATTCCAATTATGGAAATGTACTCAAGGAAAGGATGAAAATTTCCCAAAAATTTCAGCCTATTATTGAGGAGTTTGACCAGGGAGCTCTTGAGCATAGTCGAAGAAACAGGTACATAATCAGGAGATAAATGAGATTCAGTGTAACACATTCATTTTGATGATTGAAAATTACAATGAGCCTTGTTCTTAGATTTTTCACTATTGTATTATTTATCATAAATTAATTTAATGATACACTCTGTTACAGGCAATTTCTTTGTAATTTCACAACATTTTAAACTTTCAGAATATTTAAAATAATCAATAATTTTTGAATTATGAAAGGTTGTTCGTTTACATTTTCAATTTTGATTCTTATGTTACAAGAAAAACTTCTTTCTATATCAAATTTGCCCATGAAAGAAGAATCAAAAGTGTCAGTATTATTTTTCCTGATTTGCTTAAGTTTTTATTCATTTCCTCAATATCCATTAAAAAAACTGTTAATAGTGTTTTTGATGGATAATATCTCACAACTTTTGAAGAATTTCGTATTACTACTTTACTTAGAATAGTTGTAACAAATTGAAAAATTTGTTACAACAATCATAATTATCTGAAGCCTATTTTCTTTTAATCAATACAACATAAGGACATAACTATTATGAAATTAACTGACAATTTTTCTACACTATGAAAAAGATTTTTCTATAATTATTTTAGCATCTTCAAAACAAAATGTTTGGCATTGGAATTCTAAAAAATTTTCTTCGAAATCTGTTTCAGAAATATTAAGGTGTTAAAATCTTGTTTCTAGTTATACCAAAGTTTACCCAAAAAGAAGGACAAGAACAAACTGTTTTCACACTTAAATTTTGATAATTTATAAACATTATTAATGATTTCTTAAAAAAAAATCACAACTTTAAATGTACAAGTTACATATAAGGTCAATTTTTTTCGCCTTAAGATTTTTATGGGGAAAAAAAAAAGTGTCATAAGAGTTTTACTAGACTGAAAAATATTTAATTTGCTTTAACAGCCTGTAATATTGTACAATATGACTTACAGCTGAATTTTAAAAATTTTCCCTTTTCAATATTCTGGGCAAAAAATTTTTATATCATCCAAAATTTCTAACATTCTTACAGCTACTGCCATGTTTCCCCACCTAAGAACCAAATTTACATGACATTTAATTTTGCATTTGTGTGTTTGTGTAAGAGATGTTAATATCTTCTTTATGTGCTGGGGAATCTTTAAATTACAATACAGTTATAAACAGACTCCAAACTCTGTTACTCTATTTCCTACTTTTAATGCATTAATTAAAATATTAAAGCCACAACTGCCTAGATTTAGCAACTCAGTATGGAGCTCACCTCTGATTTATTCTTATAAAGATGAATTTTCAATTAACTGCTGTCCATCCATTGAAGTTTGTATCACCTTCCTCAGATATAACTTCTTCATAACATTTTTCATTGCTTCTTACGTGTCTCAAATAGTAAAATGACCCATAAAAACTGAGGTTGAATACCT
Source organism: Argiope aurantia (assembly GCA_026543865.1). NCBI lineage: Eukaryota > Metazoa > Arthropoda > Arachnida > Araneae > Araneidae > Argiope > Argiope aurantia. The sequence goes on along the minus strand of JAPMOR010091409.1, from coordinate 21,864 downwards.
TGTTTCAAGTATTTCAGAAATTCACTTCCAAAATTTCACAAGCATGTCCAATTTTTTTACTTTGTAGAGACTTGTTTAATCATTCATCAATTAACAAAATAAAATTTTTGACATAGTGTAATGTATTATACAACGGTGAAAAAAAATATAGAGAAACTTTAAGGCTTATGAAATATACAAATTGTTGATTAGCAAGTAAATTGTTTTGCAATTTCAATGCCTGGAAACATTTCTTTAGACAAATTACTGATGTCCATCCAGGAACTGTGTACATAATGTGAAGTAATACACTTCAACCCAAATTTTATTTTACATCTGACAATGCTTCTTGAAATCTGGGTACAACTTGAGGATAATGACAGTATCTGGTCAGCAAATCATTAATATACTTGCTAGCAAGATACTATATATCCTGTTTCTGTTACTGATGTTGAATGTACACTGATGTAGCAATTTTCAGTTTTTCATGATACAAAAATGAGTAACCATATTTTTTAAAATTTAGGGCCTTGAAAATAATAACCTATTTGGGCCTAAATAAAGCCTTTTTAGGAGCCTCCTAAAAGGATTTTGATACTTAGGGCCTTTTTAAGAAGTTGGAGAATACCACTGCACTTTTACTTTGTTTACTTTCTTTCAAAACACAGTGAGAAAAATAAAATATGTAGTTAGCTATTATTATAATAAGCTATTTTGAAATAAATTGTTTCTCATCCATTCAGCTCCATCATATCTTTCAGATATAAAGATGACATACATACAAATACAATTCCATCTTTTACCTTATATATAAGGAGGTATAAATGTTAAATTTATTTCATATTATTACTGTTATATTATTGATATGGCATTACTTTTATTATGTCCATTATATGTGAAAATAAATTATATCAAATATAAACCTACTATTTTTTACTGAACTCAAACAATTTTATTTAAGTATCATATTTAAACTGGACATTTCACAAGAATATTTGATTAGATTATCATCTTAGTTCAGAAAGTCATGGAAATAAATATGTATTCAAGTATTCTTTTTTAACACTATCGTTAGACTCTGCACAATGAATTAGAAAAATAAATATCCCATTATAAAAGTAAAAGAAATTTCTATAAAAATATTTAACGAAGTTATTCAAAACTGAAGCATGAACAGAAATTCATGTTATTATAAGCATGAAGTTTTTAAATGTACTCAACAGTCTCTTATAAATAAACTTAAAGAATATTAAAAAATGAAACAAAAATTAATATTGAAAAGCAAAATTCATATAAAAACTCTAAACATTGAAGAAAATTAAGTTTCAATTTAAAGCTTTATCTAAACTAATATGTTTTTTATACAAAGTTGAAACAATCCCCCCCCCCCTTTTCTCTAAGAAAATGAATAATCCAGTTTAATAAAAACAAGTATTTTTTTATAAAATTTCAGAGTTATGAAATCATATGTCTATTATGTAATTCAATAATAATTCAAAAAGAATTTTAATAAAGATTACAATATAAGTTATAAAAAAATATTACATTAAAAATGCAGTAAACAATAAATATTCATTTGTTTGAATTTTGTTGCCTCATTAACTTTTATTTTCTAGATTTAAAGCTCTTCTCAGTAATGAGTGGGCAACAGAAAAAATTATTGAAGGTTCTGACCCTGTGGAAAATATTGACAAAGAAAATTATATAGAAGAAATAAGAGATGATCCCTTTCTATTACAAGAACCAAGTTTTGGACCAATTATAGTTGAAACTGATGTGACAGAAGAACAAATAACTGTTTCAACAATTAAAGAACTTCAAGGAATACAAATTTTTGATTAAAAAAACATTTCTGAATAAATGTCACATCGATTACAATAAATTGAAAGTAATTAATTTTTTTTAAAATTGGTTTTAATTTAAATATCTATTTTATAAATGAAATAACTTCTCTCCGAGAATCCTTTGAAATGCAAGGAATAATTTGACTAAACAAATAACTTGCAATAGCATTTAATTTAAAATTATATACAAAAACAATGTATAAATATAGTACAGGCTGCATCATGAGTAAATAAGCATTTAATTTAGATATTAGTTAGGAAATATATAAGCAGTTCATTCACTAGCTGATATGCTCTTGGAAGTTTCCTTTAAAACTTCTGCAGCTGCTTGATATTCTTCAGTCTCAGCAAGTTCTTGTTCATTGTCCTAATAAAAAAATGACAATACAAAATGAATTATTATTCCTAGTTAAACAACAAACTTTTCAATATTTCAAAAACATTAGTGGGACAGTCATCAAATGCAGAAACCTTTGACTAATTAAAATATAAAAGAATAAATCTACTCTTCTCCACCTCCCAAGAAAAAATCAACAATACTAACAAGGTGGCCAGCATTTCTGCTGTTTGAATTTCCCTGGCATTTTTCAGATGTTTCTAGTATCTTCAGAACAATGTCACTTTATTTTATTCTTTTTAATTATTGCACACTATGTTCTACTCTTTTAACTAAAATCAATGAAAAATAAAATTTAATTCTCATAAGAAACAAATTTTTTAAAAAACCCATCATTTTCACTTAATGAATTTCAGAAGCTTCAATTATATAAAACCTCCCGTCCCCCCCCCTTTGCAAATATATTAACCAATACTAGAAGATACGTGGCCATCGAGATAAACTGATATCTTAGCTAACCAGTCATATTTCAGAACTGTTTGTCAAATTTACTGAATGTAAATTAATGCAAAAAAAAAAAAAAAGTACAAAAATATATGCACATTGAAGGAGTGCTTAAAGATGAAATGATTTTTATGTAATGATAGAAGTAATAATAAAGTGGTCAAAAGAGTAACAATCTGAAATATTTGAGAACAAGGACTATCATTTCAGATATGAATTGTGATAAGAAATAAGTTACACATATAAAATATGCTTGTTTGAATATATAATTGAGGACACTTTTCCCTGATGATGTAAAGATAGTTAAAATGATTTTTTAAAAAAGCTTTAAGATAAAAAAAAAAATCAATTCACAGCAATTTAATGGAGCACAAAATCAAATGAGATAGCAAGCAAAATTAACAATACTTATAATTAAAACAAATTAAGCTATCTTTCAAAATTAGATATATGAAGCAAATCCAAGAATCAATAATAAAGACAGTTATTTTTGTTTCTATGTAATGAAGCAAATTACACAGAAATAAATCAATAAAGTATATATAATGAAATATGTATTTCTAACAATAATATGTGAAATTTTCACACATTCAACACTTTCTTCTTTACTAATCACAAATGATATGCTTTAATATACATTGATTACACTATGTCAGAAGTTGATATAAAAATAAATACTACTTCAATCACTATAGGCTTTCTCTAAATTGTAAAAAAAAAGACAAAACAAGAAGAATAAATAGGATAATGCTTTGATAAATTAAAATAATTCAATAGTATTGGGTGCAACAGAATTTGCAAAAATAGTCATATGGGAACATCATAGTTTTCTTTTAACAAATTTTAAACAAACAATGTGAATTAAAGTTAATACATTTGCTGTGTGAGAAATCATTTAAAAATCTTAAACTTTGAATCAATGACAATAGAAATAATATAAAGCGATGCTGAGTATAGAAATAATATATAGGATGGTTCCTCGAGTAAAATTATTACAAAAGAAGTGATTATTAAATGCTATTTCATTATCTGAAAAGTTAGCATTTCCAAAATTTTATAATTTTTTAATTTTTCCTTTGAAAATATTTATAGTTCCATGCCATTATAAGCACAGTAAAAATATAATGAAATTTGATCAGAAAACAGACATATACTATTATATTATATGGCTAAATATGTAGTATTATAATAATTCTTACATTAAATAGAATCTGAAGAATTTATAAAATTCTATATTTTGCCATAATGCTCTGCTTTGTTCCCTAATGTATAAAATTAAATAATTAGCATATTTGCACACAAAATAATTTAGCAATCTATATTTTTTAAATTGTAAACAAAAATGGAAAATGAATTATGATTAATACCAAATCACCAATTTTAACTTTTAAATTGTTAATATTTTCCCTCTACATTTACATTTATCATATAATTTGAACACAAATATGTGTTGCATAATAAAAAATAAACAAAAATACATATGTACATTCAATTTGAAATAAACAGTTTAATTTAGAATAAACTTTATTTAAAAAATGTGAAAGTATTTAATAAAAATAAAAAATAAAAAAAAGGAAGCAAAAGTAATAAATGACAAGAATCAAATTTTGAATATATGGAATTTTAAAACCATTAAACCATCAAAATTAAAACCATTTCACCAAGATGACCAAGTAAGAATTAATAGTATCAAAAATTTCATTACATGCATTAAAATAGACGCTTTTGAACAAAATCTTTCTATCAGTTGTTATATTATCTTTATCTCATCTCTAAGAGGTACCTGTATATTTGGATTCGTAATTTTGAAACTTAATTTATAATTTAGCTCTTAAGGTTTATTCAAAGAACTTAAATTAATTTCACAATAAATCAATCAATAATTCAAAAGAGCTTTAGATCAATTTTTAAAAAGTTTACCAAAATTTCTTGAAGCTCATTATAAGCCATCTGATACCGCTTCATAGTATTTGGAACCATCATCAAAGATTCCTTGATTACTTCCTCCTAAAACAGGTTAATAAAAATCTATTTTATTGAACATATTAACAAACAGACAGGTATATTTTAAAAACAACTTTGAAAATAAGTAAATGAAAACTGAAAGGAAAAAACAGTATTCCTAAATACTGAAGATTAACATATATTATTTCTTAATGGAAAAAATTGTGATATTCTAGCAACTTTAATTTTAAAACCACTCTTTATTTCCATAATCATGCACAGAGAATCTAACATCACAAGATATTCAATAAAAGTCATTCATTTAGTAATCAATTCAAAATTTTGTAATGATCTGAAAAATCTATACGACAGTTGCCTTCAACAAAAACATTCTACAAGAGTTTGCTGAGAATTACATTACAAACTAAACTAATGTATTATAGAATAAATTGCATTATACACAAAAACAAAATGAGTGCAGACTAACTCCCATGATGTTTACATTTAAATCTACAGCACTACAATACCTCCTGAAGAACATATACTTCTAATATCAAAACTCAATTCTAAGGATATAATTTAGGAATCGGGACATCCAGTTTGATTCACCCTCAATAAATACAATGGTACTGAAATAAATTTATTATGAAACAAAATTAATCTAAATCCTTAAGTATGAAATTCAAAATATGATGATACTAAGCTTATATCTGGGGGCACGGCAGTGCCCCTGCCAAGTTGAGCAATAACAAGCGGCACGGCCATACCATCTTTTTTTCGAAGCAGTTCAGGCCATTTTCGACCCCCTATAACTTTGTTATGGATAAAACTAGAAGCCTGAATTTCCAGTAACTAAGCAGGCATTATATAAACACGGTATATTTCAAATTTCATTAAATTCGAACCATTAATTTAAGAATTATAACTAGTCAAAGTTTGTGAATTTTTTCACTGACTGACTGACCGATCATCAAAACTCTAAGGCACTTCTAGCAGACATAGAAGCTTCAAATTTAGAATACAATTAGTGTTTAGTGTATAAATCAAGGAAAAACTAAAATATGCATATAATAATGGACGGATTGATAAATTTCTCGAAGTTTTGAGCATTATCCATTTTGTTGGCAAATTCGTTGCCAAGTTTATCACCAAGCTCTGGGATCAGTGGCTCGGCATCCGACAGCATCCAATACAGATTACTGTAAAACGGTCTTTCGTATGATGACACTATTAGCATTGAGAAGCAAAATTACAGGTTTGTAACAATATCTAGTTTGAAATCATTCAATTTGAAGCTGTGGAAGCTGCAAACGCAATAGGTGTTTTTCAGAGAATCAATCTAGTAGAAGAAAAGCAAACTGATCTTCAAAGTATGATATGTATAGCCTATGCTATAACTATACACAAAAGTCAGGGCCTATGACTAAATAATGCACTGATGGATATCGGTTCTGCAGTATTCACATCCGGTTACGCTTAAGTGGCACTTCCGAGAGTTACAAGTCTGGAGGGCTTACATCTAATTAATGTCGACTTTGGAAGTATTAAAGTGCAGGAATCCTCAATTTGTGAATGCAACAGTTTAAGAAGCATTTACCGTCCAGACTTGTCAAAAATTGTAACATGTGAAAAATTGTAACTTACGAGAAAAACCTATTGAGACAGGGAGTGGGCTTTGAGAAAAACTGTAGCTGAAGCTAAAGAAGTAGTACCAGAAAAGAAAGAGGAAGACTACATACAAAAATAAAAAAAGGACTATCTACAAAAAGAAATGAGATGCCATCAAAAACATAACTTGTAAAAAAACCAAGTCTCACAACTCGATTCTTCTATCGTAAAAAGTTGCGAGATCCATGTAATACCAAGGCGGTCAATTTATACAGTCCCTACTTAAAGGTTCTTCTGTCTTAAGTTATTACATAATTAGCTAACCTAACAACATCTTGTAGTGACCATATCAATATTAAAAATCTTTTATGGTTTAAATAAATAGATTGACTTGGCCATCGCATGAAAACACAATGTATCTTTACATTAAATTAGATTACATTAACATATTATATTAAATTAGATTGTTTAGTGTGATTGCCAAGTCAATCTATTGATTTAAACCATAACAGATTTTTAATATTGAAATGGTCACTATAAGATGTTGTTAGGTTAGCTAATTATGCACTAACTTAAGACAGAAGGACCCTTAAGTAGGGACTGAATAAATTGACCGACTTGGTTTTAGATGGATCTCGCAACTTTTTACGATAGAAGAATTGAGTTGCGAGACTTAGTTTTTTTTACAAGTTATGTTTTTGATGGCATTCATGTAACATAAGTATATTGTTTTATCCTATTCTTCAAAAGCTTATAAATGCAATCCAAGTGATATTCAGAAAGAAAGAACTTCAATACCAAAAAACACATGTGGGAAAGTTAATAATAATAATAATTAAAAAAACTATTTCCTTTTTAAGTATCTATTTAAAATTTCCAAAAAACACAAACATTTAAAATTTTTTAAAAATTCAAAAATTATGTTACATTAAAATATAATGTGTTTTTAATACATTGTCTAATATTCTACACTAGGAAAATAAAAACAAAAAAAAGTAATAAATATAAAAAAGAATCCTTCTTTAGACTATGTAAAATTAAGACATCTAATGGGAAAAGTAATGAAAACAAAAAATAAATCTATCGTATGCACAAATGACTGAGAGAAGAGGTTTCAACAATGTAAAATTAAGATACCTGTTTCCTGATTAAGTAATCGTCCTCTCCAGTAGCTTGCATTTTTTCAAGCTTAGTCTTTTCTTTTTCAGCTTCTTTTTCATACATTAATTTTTCTTTTGCTAATCTGAAAATAGAAAACAACTTCATAAAAATAAATATAATTTTTAAAAAATATACACAAAATAATTTTAAAACTATACGTACTAATGCTAATTAAAAAAAAAAAACTTATTCTATGCAAATACACTACAAAATATATGTTTTTCATAGAATAAGAAGGGGAAAAAAATGCAGGAAAGCAAAATTTCTAGACTTTAAAAGCATAAAAATCCTAAAACTTTGCAGCACCTTAGTGTTATTGACGAAGACATATTAATTTTAATACAGATATTTAACAAAAAGTCACACACCAAGGATATTTTGAAAGCATAAAACTAGGAAACAAACAACAAAAACAAATTTCAAATATAACATAAATAAATGAATAATAAATAATGATATAAAGTAAATTTAGATTTTAAAAAGTTATACTGATGCCAATACTTTGGCTACTGTATAGCTCAAAGTTTTATTAGACAAATTTGTAAGAAAAACTCAAAACGCATAATTTATATAAAATTGCAAGTATATTAATTGTGTACACGAGATATAAAAGTAAGAAATAATGAACTATAAACGATTATTCTAGAATCTGCTGTAAAATAAATAGACAAAAACCAAACGATTAAATAAATGGTTTTGTTTATTTTTTTAATTAAAATCATCTTATATTTTCACAAACAAAAGTATTACGAGTTATATTTTTAAAAAATCAGTATGTAATGCAATACAATATATATTTTAGATTCAATTGTTTATTTTCAATAGACTTATATTATTAACTTTTCTTTAAATTACCTAATTTCTATAATAGCATACAGTTGCTACCTTAACAATTAAACCTTGATGAAAAATGGATAACATAAATATTATGAAATATTTCTTTACTTTTTTTAACATCTGGATAATTAATGTAACTATAATTTCTAGAAAACTTTAATCTTACAGACAGATCTTATACAAATATCTACACTTTTAGTTTTATTTAACCTGTACCTGTAAATCAAACATGCAGAAACCTGAGAATGAAAATTAACAATAATCCCAGTAATCCTAGTATGCATCTACTTCTGCTTGTCTGTCCAAAATTCAAATGCCCTTAAAAATTCTCTAAAGCACTGGTCATTCCAAGAAAAAATGTGTATTCTTTTAAATATGTCCCTGTTAAATGCTCTATACATTAGGGTAGATCAAAAACTTAAAAAGTTTCCTTAACAAATTATATTGGATATGAAAAGTTGTCTCACTAATATGATTGTGGAATTTTTTAAAAATACTGCACTTTATTTTCACTATCTGCAAGAACCTCAAAATTATACTTACAAAAAATTTAATATGTTTAAAAATTATGGGTTTGGCAGCAGTCACTTGTAATTACATTGGTTTTGGTATATAAGATGCCATGAAAAATATCCCTTTCAGGAGAACAATTTATAATGTACCAAAAAGTCTAAAAACAATGCCTATTAATAATGTTGATCTACAAAATCACAAAAAGAAATTCTGCACAGGAAAAAAAATCAAAGTTCAAAACATTGAATTTCCATTCAATGTGGAATATTCTTAAGCTTTAGTTTTTCAACAGCTTTAAAACAGAAGTTAGAGAAGAAAATGTAAAAATGTGCATCATCATTGATGGAATTACTCCAGCCTATTCCACTCCCCAAACTAGACTAGAGTTTACAACAAATACAAGATCATTCAGCATTGGTTCATGATCTTGGCAGCAAAAATCTACTGGAGAAAAATGTTAACTAATTATTGATAAAATCAAAGATTAAAGAGAGATTCAAATCCAGATGTAACTTTGAAGAACAATTGTCGAAGAAAGGAATTATTCCTTTAATATTTACTTTGGAAAGATGAAACTATGATGATAGAAAAAATGATAGATTGTCATCAAACAATGGAGAATATATTTCAGTTGATCAAAAACCAGCACCCTAAGCTTGTGTAACCACTTTCTGGATGAATACAGAATATCAAAACAATACTGGATACTAAGCAAAGCATCTAAACTAATAATGACTGTGTGCAATGAGAACTGTTATTAATACAGGACATTGTGGAATTGTTATATGTCTTCTCAAAAAAAAAAAAAAAAAAAAAAGATTGCAAAATTGCCTTCAAAAGATGTTTTATCGACTTCATTTTAGCTTACATCAACCAAATAACGGCAGAATTTATTTTATAAAGCCTCACAAGTCTCTCTTTTTAAAGTCAAATGATGATACCCCATACATGCATGAAACACACCACAAATGTTTTGCATAGTAAATTCTGGACAATCTCATAATGAAGTGAATAAAATTTCATTTTTATTAAATACAAAATTACATACTGACCACAACAAAATGAAGATTTGGATTAATGCATATACATATCGAATACACTTAACTCATTAAGATATTTGCATGAAGATTTGGACAAACTAATAATTAAACTAAAGAATCTTTAGAGCAATTTACAAGATGTTAATATTATTAATTAATAAAACTTTCTAAGAATGTCAGCTATAATTTTAATACAGGTCAAATACATCAGTAGGATACTGTATAGTTGAAATTTCATTGCACAGTTTATGACATCTTGCTAATAAAAACCTTGACAAATAGTCACAAACCAGATAGCTCTCACCACTGCCAATTAATGATTTCATTTTTTTAACACAAAAATCTAGAAGTGTTAAGGAGATTATTAAATTCATAACTAAATTTTAAGCATTGTTGTTTTATTTATAAAATTTTATACTAAATGTGATTTTACCATCATGAAACTACTTTTTCATCTATATCCTCTTCAAGTTTCTCACAATACATACACAATGAATTGTAACAAAATGTATACAAGCATTTAGTGAAATTGTTTTGTTTTTTTTTCCACAAAAAATAAACAAACTTATTACTATGCTCATTGGTAAAAGACCTCATAGGGTGTTGCACTTGCATAGAATTCTTTTTACAAACAGAAGAAAATCAAAAACTCATCTGTTAGTACATTGAAAACCAATGAAAAAATTCAGTATTGAATAATTATTGGAAAGCTTATTTCAGAATAATTATTGGATTATAATTAAAGATAATTGTTAATTTTGGTTACTTAGGCCAATAAAAAACTAATGATAAAATTATAATTATAGAAAAGAGTTGCTAAAAATGGTACAGAATGTTTAGTAATAAAATTTTGATACTATTGTAGGAAAAGAAAACAAAATGTAAAAATTCTGAAAAAATTCCCCATTGATATTCTCAATAGACAGTTTTGCCAGCCAGTGCTAATTGAAAGAAAGAACAACTTTTTTTAAAAACTGATGTCTTTTCAATTCATCATACTAAATGTATGTGTTAGGCGAGATGCAATTTATACAGACATTCTCTATCGGATAACACATAAGTGTATCCTTTATTTTTTGCCAATTCATTGTTAAATATGAATTGTACCCTACATATTACATGTACATTTCAAAATATAAACTCATCCTGAATAATAAACTTGTCGAAATAATAAACTGAACTGGCAATAATATTTTGTCACCCTGAAGCAATCAAATTGCTTAAAATGCTATTTGAATCAGTTGCTTTTTTTTTCTGTTAACACTACAGCAGTAAATTATTTTTACCAAAGGAGACTGCTAGTTGCTCTTAAATTGAATTACATCTGTACAAGTTCAGAAGACATATATTATTACTAAATTAAAAAGTAAATATGACAGATTTGGCTTGCACCTGCATAGACTAATTTTTAAAACAACTGCAGTATGGGTACATTAGTAGGGAACATTATCAGGATACATAAAATTCGAAGATACAGATTTCCTGTCAAGGCAGGCTTAATTTCGCTACAGAATCTGTCATGTAAATATGCATTAAAAAATTATGGAAGTATCACAGGTTTCAATAATACAGACTTGTAAGTTTGCACATTTTTATGCAGCCAACAATCCAAATTAAATGAAAATGTGATTCATTAGACCAAGCTTTCAGTCATTTAGAATTCACCATATATATTTATAAATCCAAATAAAATGGGAAGTTCATACTGCATTGAATATCCAAATAACTGAGTTAATCTCTAATAACTTCACTATTAATGCTGAAAGAAAATTGGTACTTTTACTTTCTTTTTAATTTTTAGAAATATTTTGAAAATATCTCTTAGTGGAACAAACTTCAGTCAAAAATAGACAAATTATTTATCCTCATCATAGTTGTCTTAATTATACAGAGAAAACGATACACAATTTTGCTTTTGCTGCAAACAACACCGCTTCTGCTGCAAAACCACTATTTTATTTTGGTAATTTTTAATATCAATGTCTGGTTTTCTAGATTTCTAATTTAAAAAGCTATGAATTTCTGGGTATAGGTGGACAATTAAAAAAAATCGTTTAAAAAAATTACAAAAAGAATATTAGAAATATATCTCCATTTTAAAAATTCATTTTAACAAACTTCACAGGACGATCACGAATTATCTTCTAATGACAGCTCAGAAAATGCTGTTTTGTTTTGATTCATATCAGAATTATTGAAATTAGCCAGTGATATGTTTATTCCTTCCGAAATAATCACTATTTTCTAAATTCATTATCATAAATACCAAAATTTAGATTTTCAATCCCGAAAATTTTATAAACAATGGAGCAAATTAATATATATAGAAGGATTATAATATAAATTTAAGAAAATCAAATAATAGTAAACACGAAGTAAATACATAGCAATCCTAAATTAAATATAAACAGAAAAGAGCTGATGTTCATTGATTTCATGTTATTTCTCGACAAACTAATACTAAACTACTTAACACTAAAAATACATATTGCATATTAAGGTTTCCAGAATACAGAAACTCACAATCAAACTGATTTTTTTTTTAAAGTTGGGAAGCTAATTTATTTCTCATCGAATTTTTTTAACGAAATTTTTAAAAAGAAATAAATTTTGAATGAAATGAAATTTTAAATAATAATCTGTTCAAAAAAAAAGTAACAGGTAGGCAAACTGTTAATTTCTTTTAAAAAATCGCACCTACCTCTTGACCACACCTGTTTTTATTTTAATTTGTTTAATACGAGGATCTGCCATGATTGAGTGACAAAGTGAAAAAATCAAAAAAGCACAGTTAAAGCTCTAAGAAATATCAAATAAATCTGTAGGTATTTTGATTTTGATCAAAACTTCAAGTTAGGAAACCGAACACACAATTCGCCGCAACGAAACTGGAACACAAAATTAAACTCGCGAGCGAGATTGTTTTACTTCAGTTCAATTCAGTACTATGTCGATTAAATTCGACTGTATCATGGTGGTAAAGTTACAGAATTGAAACAGGAGGAAACAGTTTTAGGGATGATGAATATTTTACGAGCGGTTATTACGTAACCAATATCAAAAAGTCACAAATACAAGTGATCAATACTTTTCAAAGAGGGGTGTGATTCAAATCCTTGATACGATCTTACTGGTGATATTTCGATTACAGGTTTGGATCACGATAGAAAGTAACAATCGATACGATATCACTGAAATTTGCCGGAGCGGTGACTTCACTGGAAAGTAACAATCGATACGATCTGTCCAATGGAAGCTCTCGAAAGAAATCTGTGAATGGATTGAAAAGTGAACTGACCGGTTATTGAAATTATCGTATCATTGAATTGCATATCACTGAAATTTATCGGAGCGGTGATTTCACCGGAAAGTGCGAAGTCACCGCTCAACTTTACTGGAGTGACTTCCGATATTCGCATATGATGATGCACTATTCCATACTGATCACTTTTAATTGCTCGTGACATGATTGACTTTGATTACATATATTCTGTTTACAACTGGCGCCATCTATTGGTAGAATATAGAACTAAAGTAAACATTTTAAAAGAAATTACATATATTTTTAATTCACCTGTTCCAGAAAATGGTTCACTCCAATCAAAAATTAAATAAATAGTTTTGAGAAAAAAAATAAAATTTAAGAAGTAAGTTGAAACAGATAAATTAATTCAATCACACGTTATTTAAATTAGTAAATTAAGTATTAATTACAATTATATAGAATTAAGTATTATTACTTAATATTAAATTTTATATTTAATATTAAATAATAATTTTTAATTAATAATATGATTGAAATAACAGATATTCCACTTCCGATATTCGCATTTGATGCACTATTCCATACAAATCATTTTTAATTGCTGCGACTTGATTTTGCATATACTCCGTTTACTGTTGGCGCCATCTATTGGTAGAATATAGAACTATATTAAACCATTTAAAGAAATGGCATATATATTTATTTCAAATTTTTCAGATAATGGTTTACTCCAATAAAGAAATTAAATAAATAGTTTTGAAAAAAAATCAAATTTAAGAAGTAAGCTGAAATAGATAAATTAATTCAATCACACGTTACTTAAATTAGTAAATTAAGTATTAATTACAATTAATAAATTTTATATTTAATATTAAGTAATAATTTGTAATTAATAATATGAATGAAATAACAGATATTTGGAACAAATATTTAAAAATAACAATAACAAAATTATTTGTTATTCCAAAAATCGTGGATTATGCATCTCTATTATATACATTGGTCAATTTGCTGTTAATCTCTTTTTATTTATAATCAGAGATTATTTGTTATTTATTTTTACTGGTTTTTTTTATTATAAACATATTTCAGAAATTCAAAATTTATGGTTACTTTAAAAAACTATTTTTTTAAAGTGAAATATTCCAGAATTACTTAATGAAAGATAGTTTATTTATTTATATTTTTAATTATGAAAGTATACTGAAATTTATGATGGTATTGTTAATAAATTTTAAAAGCTTTTTAACTAGTTTGCCAGCTTAATTTGGTGTGTCATATGTGGTTATAAAGAAGTCAAAGTTTTGTTTCAGTCGGTTAAGAAAAATAGATCTATTATGTAAAATATTAAGAAAAATACATCAGATTAAATACAAATCTGATTTTTTGATACTATTAAACTCATAGCAGGGATTAATCGCCAAAACATTTACTACCACACGATTTTACATTCAGTAAAATTGTTAAATTAGCGCCAAAGATTAATGTTTAGTAACTATTGTATGCTGCCAATGCCATGCGTTTTGGTCTGTGGGACAACGTCTTTATTAGAGAGCATGGAAGAAATTTTTTAGGAGACTTCGACAATTACAAAAGATATTGATTACATCATTTTTATTAATCAGTACATTTACAGTTTACAAATTATTTTATGGAAAACATAATGTTAAAAATGTAGACATTCATGTGTTAATTTAATATTTTAAAAATAAAGGAATTTCAAGAAGAAAAAACTCTTTATTGGGTGCATGATATAGTAACTAAAGATTTAGTTCTGAAAATAAATTTAAAAACATTTAGCACAATATAAAAAGTATTCTATATGACACAACAAATCACGATGATATAGTAAATCATTTCTAGCAACAAATTTCAGATGCAATTATTTAAAAGAAATATTAAAAAAAGACTTCAACTTAGAAATATAAAAAAATTTCTAAATAGCAAGCCCTATTATTATGAAATCCAAAACTTTAATTTACAGAAATCCACAACAGAAACTCCATTTGAATCAATCTAAGCCAAACACATCAATAAACAGTTGATAGGCCATTCCAATTATTAAACTACAGCATATTAAAAAGCAGCGGGAAATGTTTTCACAAAACTTTCTCGCATACTCTCTAATAAAAATGTTTTCCCGGAGAATGGCTACGCTTGCATACAATAGTTACGAAATATTAATCTCATGGATTAATAGTTCGGATTACATTAATATACATGGATTTAACAATTTTATTGAATATATCGTGTGATCCATGGCTAGCGTTTTGGAGATTAATCCCTGACATGCGGATAATAGTATCTGTAACTCAAAGTTTTGTTTTAGACGCATTTTTCCCAACCCTTTGAAACAAGGTTGGTTGTTGTTGTTTATTAGCGCAAGAGCCATTTGGCTATGCTGCGCCAATCAAATGGTAAAATTTAAAACCAAAAGATACATGTTTTATAAAATATACAAAACAATTGTACAAAGATAAAGCTCCTTAAATATCACGATATACAAAGTAAAAACAAAAAACATTTACAAACAATGGAAAAGTGAAATGTGTTAAATCCGAGTATAAAAACAAATGGATTTTAAAAAGTTAAAAATATTTGGATGGTGTTTTTCGCCCACCAAGTCTCGCATATTTACAGACAACGGATTAAAATAAAAATGACGATGATTATTAAATGAACTACATTGAACCAAAATATGAACAATGCTAAAATCAACACTACATCGAGGACAGACTGGTGGTCTCTCGCCAAAGAGAAGACGGCGGTGAGTAAAGCGAGTATGTCCTATACGGAGACGAGTTAGTTTGATGTCTAACTCTTGTATAGGTAGAGCAGGCCAGACATCAATGGAAGGTTTAATTATATGCAATTTATTATGAATTTGTTTATCCCATTTTTCTTGCCAAGTGGAATTTAGGCGGCTAATAAGAGATTTCTTGATATCGCAGTAGGGAAGATCTTGTGCCAAAAAAAGATGTAGCAGATTTCGCAGCTGAGTCTGCCGCTTCGTTGCCAGAAATGCCTACATGACTCGGCACCCAACAAAAGGTAATATTATAACCCTCTTTCTGAAGTTGTTGTAAATAGTATAAAATTTTGACAGCCTCGGGGTGCATTCGATTGTTGTAGTAAGACAGAGTTTCTAAAGCGCTCATGCTGTCTGTATAAATAATTACATTATGCTGAGTAGCAGGCGATATTTCCTGAAGAGCATAGGAAATGGCCACTAACTCAGCGGTATACACAGAATTATATTTATGCATCCGATAGCTCAAAGTATGAGACGGAGTGACAATACCACAACCAACATATTCCTCCGATTTTGAGCCATCTGTGAAAAAAGGTAGGTGGGAAGAGTACAAACAGCGATGGCTAGAACACCACAGGCGGAGTCACAGATTTATCAAATTTATAAAATGAATTCAAGAATGAAAATTGCGGAACATCCCAGGGAGGAATGCAAAAGTAATCAACCGATTTGAAATTAACATTGTTAAGGTCCAAGTCATGCAGAAGCATTTTGACTCTCTCACAAAATGGAAGAACATGATAGGGTCGAGCGTCATAAATTCTTCGAAGACTAGCCGGGAGATCAATTTTAAACAAAGGATGGTTCGGCACAGTCTGCACACGGAAAAAATATAATATAGATATTTTTTTCCGTCTTAAATCAAGAGGTAGCTGGTGACAAATATTATACAGACTTTCTACGGGTGAAGTTCTAAAGGCGCCTGAAGAGATTCGTAGAGCGCTATGATGAATGGTATCCAGCCTGTATAAAGCACTAGGGCGAGCAGATCCATACACCATGCATCCATAATCTAGACGAGAAAGAATGACTGCCTCATAAATACGAAGAAGGGAGGTTCGATCGGCTCCCCACGATGTCTTGGAGAGCACTTTTAAAATATTTAGAGATTTTTCACATTTCTTCTTCAAGTGTAAAACATGTGGAAGGAAGGTGAGCTTGTGATCGAAAATCACTCCCAAAAGATAGAACAGGAATAGAAACATTTTGATTATGAATGTTTGGATCAAGGTGAATATTTCTTTTCCGGCAGAAATGGATGCACCGACTTTTATCGGTAGATATAGTGTGCCCATTATTATCGCACCACATTACCAACTTGTTAACTGCGTTCTGCAGCTGTCTCTCAATTAACGACATGTTTTGGCCTTGACAAGAGATTTGAAGGTCATCAACATATAAACTTCCATGAACAGATGGTGGCAAGATATTTAAAATCTGACTAATATGAAGGGTAAATAGTGTGACGCTGAGGACGCTTCCTTGTGGGACTCCCTCAGCCTCGATAAAATTATCAGAATAAAAATTACTCATGTGAACACGAAACGTTCTACGAGATAAAAAGTGTTTTAAAAATATTGGTAAATTACCTCTAAAACCGAAGGTAAAAAGAGTAAAAAGTATGCCATGTCGCCATGTACGATCAGAAGCCTTTTCAATGTCCACAAAAATAGAGACAAGGTGATTTCTTTTAACAAAGGCGTTTCGTATTTGGGTTTCCAGAAGAACCAGGTTGTCGAAAGTAGATCGTCCTCTACGGAAACCACTCTGCAACAGGGAGATACATCCCTGTTTCTCTAATTGAAATACTAGCCTCGTATTAACCATTCACTCAAAGGTTTTGCAAAGACAATTTGTCAGTGCTATTGGTCTGTAGTTCAGAGGGCTCGATGGATCTTTTCCAGGTTTTAGGATTGGAATCACAATAGCTTCGTGCCATTGTGCAGGGAACTTTTGCTCAGTCCAAATTCTGTTAAATAGTAATAACAGATTTGAAAGAGAAGTTCTACTCAAATGGCGAAGCATGTTATATGTAATTCCATCTGGCCCGGGACTGGTATCGTGAGTTTTATATAATGCCGCTTCTAATTCATACAAACGAAACTCACAGTTATAAGGAGAGGTATTTCGTTCATTAAAACGCAAAGGTAACCGTTCCGCACGATTCTTAATTGCCAGAAACTTAGGACTATAAGAATCTTTGCGGAAACTTGTGCGAATGCATGCCCGAGAATATATACTACATCTAATGGGGAAGAATGCACTATGTTTGCTGTTTTTAAAACTGGAATTGAAGATTCGTTGTAGATCCCATTTGCGGCTTTTATTTTTTTCCACAAAAGTTTAGTGGAAGTTGAGGATGTGATTGAGGACACAAGATTGATCCAAGATTCCCTCTGACTACGACGGCGAATGCGTCGAACTAAGGCTTTGGCTTTCTTAAAAGCGACAAGATTTTCTGTCGTAGGGTACCTTCTAAAAATGTTCCAGCGTTTTTTCTGGTTTATAAGACTGTCGCGACAAGCATCATTCCACCACGGTCTACGAAATTTACGTAGACGTGGGGAAGTCTTTGGTATGGAAGCATTTGCGGCGTGTATTATGATATCAACAACATGCTGTACTGCTTCCGTGATGTCGGTAGTTTTGACCATTGCCTCTGTAATATCTGCCAGCTGGTAGAATGCAGTCCAGTCTCCTCGCTGAAATAGAAAACGTGGTGGACAGCGAGTCGGAACACCACTATCGGCTTGAGAGACTATTACAGGATAATGATCACTATTGTATAGATCATCATCGACCTTAAAATTCATCAATGGAAGAAGCTCGGGAGAACAAATGGCCAAGTCAAGACTATGGAAGCTACGTGTGGGTTCATGGAAGTATGTTTTCTCGTCATTATTCAGAAGATAGATACAGTTATTTGATATGAACTGTTCGATCTGTCTCCCACGAGTATTTGTGCTATCCGAACCCTACAAAGTGCTATGTCCATTGAAATCGCCGAGTATAATGAAAGGTTTTGGAAGTTGGTCCAGTAAGTCGTGAAGATCTTGTTGACAAATGACATCATGAGGCGGCAGATAGATACAGCAGACTGTGATTAACGTTCGTGTGTGAACTTGCACAGCCACAGCCTGCAAAGGCGTATGTAAAGTGAGTGGTGTGCTCGGATAAAGATTAGATGTGAGGATACAGACACCACCAGAACTGTGAGTGCCTGTGTCTGCATCCTTTCAAACACAGTTGTAGCCTCGTAATTTAATGGGAATGTTGGCAGTTAAGAATGTTTCTTGAACGCAGAAACAGACAGGATGGAATTTGTTGAGAATTGTCTTAATGTCAGAGATTTTGGACCGAAGGCCGCGACAATTCCAAGAAAGGAAGGTACCCATTAAGAAAGATTTGTAATGGAAGAGAAACTAGAAGCTGTGTTAGAAGGTTGCGAAATATCGCAACTCATTTTCAAATCATCCTCTTCGTCTGATGGGTGAAGTGAAATAAGATCATGAGTTTTCGGCCTGCCGCCAAAAATGGAAGCTAAGTCCCTGTGTACTATGCCCTGGTTCGAAAGTCCCAGAGCAACCGAATTCTGTAAAATGGATTTTTTTTTAAATTTTGATGATAAATCTTTTTGAGTAAGGCCACGTTTGGAAAGCTTTAGCTTTAAAGATTTGTTAGATGTTGCTTTCTGTTTTGGTGTTTTTTGTTTGACAGGTTCGGAGGGACAGGTTGAATAATTTTCTGTATCAGATTCAGATGCCTTATCAGGAGTGCATTTTAAGCAATCTGAACATGAGCAATTTTTGCAAAAGGATTTTTGAGTATCGGAAGCATAGTTGAGACCAGGTTTTGGTGTTTGGGCTAGAATTTTCTTTCTGACTTCGGGGTAAGGAATGTTATCTGTTATTTTAGTTGTGGTTATTTTTTTCTCCAATTGCCAGCGTTCACATGATCGAGAAAATGATGTGTGGTTGCCATTGCAGTTGACACATTTTTCTGGTGCCGAACAATGCTGGCTATCATGGCCCTTTTCTGCACAGCGGGCGCAAGTAAGAGTCCCGCGGCAGTTGGCATTGAAAACACCTTAAAGGATTAGGGATATACTGTCTAACAGGTAATTTAATGTATCCAGCGTATATATATTCGGGTAATTGAGGGTTATGGTATGTCAGGATGTAATGTTTGTGGGGATGAGTTGCCCATCCCGACTAATAGTTATTTAGCGTACGTTTGTAACTGCTTGGGATTTCAATTCTTTTGTTATTTCGTCAAAGGAACATTAAAGAGTTCCCCGCATGTTATTACCCCTTTAGAGTAATTTAGAGAATTATGTGGACTGACTGTTATAGGTATGGTAGCTAAAGCTTTTAATTTGATGATTTGCTGTGCTTGCTTCTTAGAACAGACCTGAACCAGCAAATCACCATAGCGCAGTTTTCGGATGGATGCAACGTCACCGACTGTAGCTGCAATTGCTTTCTGAACTAGAAATGGCGAAACCGAATTGAAGTATTCTTTTTCATGTGATACACGTTTAATAATAAAAAATGAATCAAAATTATGACTGAAAGTTTTCATTTCAGGATGATGCCCACTGAAGGGAGATTTCCGGGAGGAGCCCATACGATATAGATAAAATTTCAGGTCCGACGGCACCGCCCACCACGGAGCCCAACAAGGGAAGGCAGCCACTGGCTCTGACCATTCCCAGCCTCGGCACTTACCTTAGTGCTGGCCGGAACCTATGCGCTCGGAGTCACGCCCGGGGACAGTGACCACCCTTAACGCCAAGCCCAAGGAGTGACCCCTTCGCTTGATCCCTAGCAGACTTACAACTTAAGTTGATAGCTACCAGCCGATTGATACACCGGGGACCACAGTGCCCCACCCGTCTAATGGGTCGCCACGCACGGCAAACACGTGGGGGTATTTGCTGTCCATGAGAAGCAGGAAGCAAACAGAGCGGCGACAGCTTCTCATGGAGAGCTCCCTCGCCTACCCTCGAGGGAAAGAAAAAAAAGGAGACAGCAGAAGGCGTAGTGGAGAGTAAAACCTAAAGGGAGTAAAGATCCCTGGGTACCTCGGGATTGGGACACCCGTACTCACCTATAGTAGGTGAGCCCCTGAGGGGCCCTTTGAAACAAAATGTAGATATAAAACTACCGGATTCAATTCACGGTCACGTGTCAGGTACCAAACAAACCATTTCTGTTCAATTTTCAACCGTTCTGCGCATGTCGGGATGTCTGCCGATACCGTTGATGAAACCACTGTTTAGTAAATGTTACGCTAGCCGATCAATTATTAAAAACTTCCAATTTTTTTTAAAGATATTATTTTGAATTATTTTTTCCAAATTTTGGTAGTTATATAATTTTATTTCTTATATTAAAATTTTAATTAGTAATTTCAATGGAATTATTGTTTTTGCATAATTAATTAACGTCGTCTTTTAATTCGTTTGGTGCTGCTTTATTCTTTACTTTCTCATATCCTTTCCCTTATCCCCAATTTTTATACAAACGATACATTTTGACAAATGACTATGGCAGTGTTTTTGAAAAATTACATATGTTCTTTTTTTTACATATTATTTAAATATTATTGAATGTTGAATCTTATAAATATAGTTCTTTTTAAAAATAAATTATTACTCTTAGATAAGTTGATATTTTAAAGCTTACTAATAAAATTATTACATTTTTTTCTTATGTAATGATTTTTATTAATATTGAGACTATGATGTTTTCAGTTTGCTCATAGGAAAGAACATGAAATTCAAATTAGTATATATTGAATAAATTATGTTTACAATTTCAAATTATGAAAGGTATAGATACCTTTTTTAAATCTATGCAACTTATGAATCAGTTATTTCATTTCAATTTGTAGAGGTCATTAAAGGAAAACAAACAAAATTACAGTTTCATATTTTTTATTTACACACTACAAATATATATAGATAAAATATATATGATAATTATTTGAAAAAATGGGATCAAATGGATGTTTCAATG
>JAPMOR010091407.1:0-19612 GCA_026543865.1 Argiope aurantia | reverse complement strand
ACATTATTTGTTCACATTTTAACTCTTCTAACATTTTCCCCTCTTCTGAAACAGCAATTTTAATACAGAATTCACTTTTTTAATTGCTCCATGCCGAAAGTGACACAAAGAAGGGGGAGGTGGTCTCAACTTCTCTCGTCTGCCACTGAAACACATAAAAACAAAACAAATTTCGCGTATAGAACAAACACTCAACAGCTGGGGAGACAGTTCCACTCGATGAACCAGATGCCAAGATCCTGATGAAGACTTACAAATTAAACACAGCAACCCCCCCCCCCCCAGCCACAAGCACTGCCGCACTCCCCTCAAGAACACTGTTAACAGACCTCGTGACTTGCTGATCCCTGCACGGAGATTATTATCAAACCATCCAAGCGCGCGAAATTCCGACTTTACCTTTCTCTTTTAATCTTTTCCCTTTTTACCCTTTAAGACTGAACCCTCAAGAGGCAAAATTAAGCTCCTTTCATCGTTAGGATCCATCCCCGACCACCTTACCACCCCGATTTCGAACGTCGGATGACATAACGACGCTTCTAATTGGTCCATCGATGAAAAGTCTCCAGTTGAAATAAAAGAGTTAATGACGAAGTCGGAGTGAATTTTTTAGGTGGGGATGGAAAATTACTGAATGGGGAAGGAGAGGTGGGGCGAGGTGAAGGGTAGGTTGTCGTGTAGAAGACGCGAGACCCCCCCCCCCCTTGCGCGCCTTTTGTTTCCAGCGACATCGAAAGCAAAAAGTAGTAATTTAATTTTTAGGTTCTTTCTCCTCTAAAAAGATCAGGTATCATTAGCAGGTTTTTAAAAGTGGAAAAGAATTGTTTTACAGCTCCTTTTTTCCGATTCCGAAAATGAAAGTTGCTGGAAAAATTGCGCGTATTTTTTTTAATAGCGAGAATTTCTTCTGTCCATGAGATGAAAGGGTTGCGCGCTAATGATTTCTGCCAGAAACTTGAACAAGTTTCTTTTGTGTTGTTGCCGTTTACTTTTAAAATCAAATTAAGAAATACTTCATAAGTAAAGTTTTCTTCTGGGTCACTTAGGAATATGATAAAATAGTAAGTCACTGCATAACTCTTATTTACTTATCAGATCCTTATTTTAAGATCTGATTTGCTTATTCAATTAAAGTTTTTCTTTAATCTTGGTATCTTTCCACAAAATAACTTGAAGTGAATAAGAGTTCCCAACAGTATATTATCATCATTTCGTTTTAAAAATCATATTAAAAAGATATCATTAGAAACTTCATTTTTAGATAATTCACAAATATGACACTATTTGGTGAAAAAAAGAAGAGATCATACAAACTGCTATGTTGTTGGTTGCCCTATAGCAAAAATCTTTAAATTTCACCAAGTCCAGTGATATAGATTTATCGACCTGATGCCAAAATATTGTCCAAAATAATAAAAAAAAAAAAACCATATAAAAACGGTGACCCAAATCATGAAGATCGTAAAGTTTTTACAAGAATGAAGGAATGCCATCGTCATTGGATAAACATGCCCTTAACCCTTTCAATACTGACTCGGCCCAACCGACCGGACAAACTTTATACTGGCAGACCGATTTCTGTTTCAAACGAGGAATGCAAAATGAGGTATCATCTAGAATGTCCTCATTTTACATCTTGCACCCTTCATTTGAAACAGAAATTGGCTCACCACTATAGAGTTACTGCCGATTGAGTGAAAGAGTTATTATCCTAAGGTTCTATGATTCATATAGAACTTGCATTTTTTACCAATTTATATGGCAATTAGATAAATAATATTATTATTTTAATCGGCTAAACTGCAATCCTCCTCAGCTCAGTAATTTTAGGCGCTGTTTATTTTGAAGTCCACTCTCCCCATACCATAGAATGAAAATCAACAGTACAGAAAAATTACACAATGAATCATTGCTTGCCGGCGTCCTGACCTAAGGGTAACGCGTCTTTCCCGTGATCTGGGCGTTCCGGTTTCGAGTCCTGGTTAGGGCATGGTTGTTCTTCCCCTATCTGTGAGATGTGTGAAAGAACCCCTCCCCGTAAAAGGGGGTTGTGCAGGCGAGTGTGTGAGTATCATCTTCATATTAGCTAAAAATCAGACTTCTGTGCCCTCGGGTGCTCAGGAGACTTTATTCTCAGAAGTTACTGCACCCCCTTTCCGCTGTAACGCGGACACGACATCATCATCATCAACCATTGCTTAATCAAATAGTTCAAATAGATTGAAAATAATCGCTTTAAAGAATTTTACCCCATTTCATCGATATTCTTGTTTATTCCATTATATTTACATTTTTTAAAATTTATCAGATAAAGAAGAAATTTTAAATAAATGTATTTCGTATTAATAATTTAACATCCAGCCAAGAAAGCTAATATTCTGCGAGAACAAGTTGGTCGTCAAAGACGGTTAATTTTATCTAAAATAAAATAACTCATGGTGCTACTATAGCCACTTTTACTTTAAGAAAAAGATCGAAAGCCAAACCATGCCATGCTGCAGCTGAACAGAAAGAAGAATAGTTCCCAGAAGTATACACCACTCAACCAACCAACCATCGAAACCCACTTCCCCAGAACAATCGGACACAACCAAATCCACAGTTCTCCTCGAACAAACCTTTTCACACAAACCCATTTCTCTTGCACGAAAAAACGCAACTGCTGCTATGACTCCGTCGGGATAGGTAGCAAGACTGGGAAGACATCCAGTGCAGAGGACTGGAAAGGAGGGGCTGTCGTCTGCATCGACGTCACTCTCGAGAGAGGAGGATGAGAGGCGGTGGTGGAAGAGACGGATGACACCCTGGCATCGTCACGGAAAACTTCTGAAGATTGATGACGCTCGACGAGTGAATTTATAGTGGATCTATCTATCTATTTGATTGTGAACGTAACATACAATGTCGGTGGGAGGGAGCACTGAGGATGGGATGTCGTCGGGAAGATAACAAGGAAGTGGTATGAGGAAGGCAGTCGGGGCAGGGTTAATCTGGAATCTTGTGATGTAATAGGTGGTGGATAGAAGAAAATCTGGCCTGGTTGTTAATGCAGGGATGACTCGGAGAGTCATTTTCAGAACAGAAAATGGGTTTTGGCACAGGATTCAACTAGAATAAGGAAGGGAGGGGGTCTTAAATCTTACGCATTGCTTCAAATGCTATCGAGCACCACAATTTCGTTGATACGAGCACTTCTTGTAAGAATTTCTGGACAGATTACGATTAAATAAATAAAAAATCTATGAATTACCATAGAGGAGTGTTTTCAAGCGTCGTCTTTTCATTTCCATAAGCAATGATCTATTATCACTGTTCTAGGATATGTAATGACTAGCAACCACATACGTACCATAATACAGAAACTTTTCTTTTTCTTTCTGAAAACCCTCTGAGACCCTTTCACGTACCCCTGGGAGTACGTGTACCATAGGTTGAGAAATACTGACGTAGTATAATTTCATACGATTTCATAAATGAAACGAAGCAGATAATTAAAAAAAAAATCATAATACCATTTGAGAAGGAAAATAACTGATCGCTTTTCTTTTTTCTCAATGTTAAATATATATATATATTAGTCTTTTTATTAAAGGAATGGGGGGAAGGGGTTCTAAACGCTGTGAATTACTGATGCTACTCTGCCTTTTTTTAATTCGCAAGTGAAAGAATAGCATAGTCCACAAGACATTTCGATGTAAGCTACGCGCTTCCAATAAGTCCTTCAAAAAATAGATTAAAATTTAAAATATACATGAAACACAAATTCTCACAAAATGATCAGACAATGAGTTTTCTTAACTAGCAGCTTTATTTTCTCTCATGATCAATGAATAAAAGACCCATTTGTTGGGTTCTTTTAAAAATCGTTCTCTCTTTCTACACTATGGGGGGGGGGGGGTTGGGATGCTTTCCCTAAAGTAAGCCAAAACCCAGGAGAAAAAAAAAAAATTATAATTATGTGGAACTTATATAAACTTCAAATAGGAATTTTCCTTAAATTTAGTAGAGTAGGCCTTTATTCCAAGTGCATGTTTTCACATAATCTTACAACTTCATGTGGAAAAGTTACGGAATTTTGGCTCTTTAAAAGGCATGTACTACAGGCGAACATATTTTATCTAAATTTGAATTCAAATGGTGAGAAAATAAATATTTAAATTTTGGAGACAGCTCGGTTCCTTGCAGTAAATAACTTTAGTAAAAAAAATCGATGTATTCATCACGAAAATACGAATCTGAAACTAATGCGTAATTAGTAACGAAAACAAATAACATGCCACATCCCTCGCGGCATCTGAGACAACCAACATTCATAAAAGATGTCCCAATTTTTTTCGAACTATTTCCCACATATTTAATTTACAAATACTATATTTGTTCTGGAGCAAAATTTGAGAAAGATAACGAGTTAATATATCAGAAAAAAGAAAATTCTGACAACAGGAATCGGACAAAACAAAAGAAAAGATTCGGAATTCTGTTTATATCTGGAAGCCCTTACAACTCAATCCTATAATACCCCTCATATTCTTCGACTATGTATATACAAATTTAAGCAAATGTTGTTTTCATATATCTGAGAAAATTTCAAATTAGATGGATTCATAACATGCTTCAGCAGAAATCTTCAAAGTGAAATTCTTATGAGATAAAAATGCTTTTAACCGAAATGATGGAAAATTTTATTGATGTTTTGAAATAAAGATGAATTATTTGACTATTTTTCTTCACTAGTACTGAAGATTCGGATAGAAACGAAAACTAGCAATGCGTCAGATATCCAAAATCAATATCCAGCTGGTATGGTGTGGTGTGATGTGGAGAGGGGGGTACCAGCTCAGGTGTCGTCCTCGTCATTTGACCGTGGTTCAAAATTACGAGGTCCGTCCCAAAATAGCCCTAGTGTTGCTTCAAACGGGACGCTAATATAACTAAACTAAAAACCAAAATCAATATTAACTAGCTCAGATGAGTGACATATTAGTATATTATATTAGAGAAAATAAAAACTTCTCAATAGACGGAACTAGGCAATCGAAAACCAACTAGGAAAAACAATACCCTTTTAGAAAAAAAAAAAAAAAAACGTGTTAACAGTAATATTAAAAGTAATTAATAGGTTTTTTTTAGCGTATTGTACTATTAAATTAATTGCGACAGAAAAGCAAATTTAGGAAGTATTATTATTTTAATATTTTTTTTTAATTGAAGTTTTGAAGGGTTTTTTTTTTTTTTACGAAATGCACTCGAAAATGAATTACGTGTTGGATAGCAATGGGATAATTTTAACTATATAGTAAGTTTTACTAAAACACATGATTGAGCATTAAAATGATGAAACGATCTATTTTATCACTTTAAATGAGCAATTCTTGAATATATATATATATATATATATATAATATTGTGTATCTCCGAAAAAGCACAAAAGATTTGGATCAAATTTTATATTTAGATTAGGTTTTGATTTTTAAGTTTATCTGCATAGACGTCTTCCTGAAAAGACACACACACACGCGCGCGCACACACACACAAACCCTCTCTCTCTTTCTTGCTTTTTTTTTTTGTAAGTAACTATTAGAATAAATATATACAATTACCGCTTCGAATGTGGGCAGTGCAATATAGTGGTCAGAACAACATAAATGACGCTTGTGTTGCGGATTCTCGGTTCGAATTGCGCTTTTTGCTTTATTTATTTATTTTACTTATTTATTTATATTTAATATTTTTTTTTAATCTATAAAGGCATCTTTCCTGAAAACACGCGATTTTACACACACACATAAAAAAAAAG
The DNA here is from genome assembly GCA_026543865.1 of Argiope aurantia. Classification (NCBI taxonomy): domain Eukaryota; kingdom Metazoa; phylum Arthropoda; class Arachnida; order Araneae; family Araneidae; genus Argiope; species Argiope aurantia. Next base: position 13,814 of record JAPMOR010091407.1, on the reverse strand, counting down.
CAACCATTTTTTATAACTAACTATTAAAGCCTTTTTCTATCTGCTCTCGTGCTGACGATGTCACATAACGCCATCTCGGACCCGATTTTACCATGGTAAAACTGAGTGCAAGATCATAAATATAAATAGGCTACGGTGACCTGGTGGTAAGGTCTCGGCTTCGGAACCGGAGGGTTTCAGGTTCGAGACCCGATTCCACCGAAGAACCGTCGTGTAAGGGGGTCTGTTGCACGTTAAATCCGTCCTGACCAAACGTCCTCCTGCTGGTGTGGTGTGGTGTGGAGAGGAGAGTGCCAGCTCAGGTGTCGTCCTCGTTATCTGACCGCGGTTCAAAATGACGAGGTCCGTCCCAAAATAGCCCAAGTGTTGCTTCAAACGGGACGTTAATATAACCAAACCAAACCAAACCAAACCATAAATACCAGTAACGATAGATGAACTGTAAAATGAAGACTGTTATCTAACAGATTGTTTTGAATAACATGTTAAACTAAGTGCATTCATGATTTTTTTTTTGATTTTTTATTTAAGGTAACCGACTACGTTCGAAGGAATATTTTTGAAAATTGGATTTTTTAAAAACTATTTATGGTTTTTAGATGTATTGTCAATTATAAACACTATAGATACAAATACATACATATATATATATATATATATGGAAATATATTTTGCGAAATAGAAAAATTTGTAGTAAATTTTAATGAAATTTAACCAAAACGGTTAACATTGTACACAAAATTGTAATGCAGCAATCTTATTTTTCTTTGTACACAAGTTATAGAATATAATGATGAATGAAATGAACCGAAATCTAAGAAACATTTTGAGACGCAAAGAAATTATGGGTAAAAATATACGAATATATACATTTTTTTCCATAAATTTATAACGTACTTTTTCTAAAAACACCTATAAATGAAAAAGTATTTCACCAACAATAAAACTTTTGGTTCATTTCATTGCCCATATTACTTATAACATACGCTGAAATTTTTATGTAAATACCTCTATTAGTTTTTGAGATATCATGTTAACCGGTGGACAATTTTTATGAAAACTAAAGTTTGAGAAAATTGAAGTTAAAGAAAAATTTTAGCTAAAAAATTGTTTAAAATTCTCCTGGATGATAGATCAGACCTTCCTTTTTCTAGAAAATACTATTTTGGAAAGAGGAAAGCCTGAACTACAAGAAATAATAATAGAAAAAGAATTCGCCAATGGGGTCGATGACCAGCGTTTTTAACATAGTCGTAGTCAGTTCATCTGCTGGTAAGATTGAAAAATATTTATATGTCATCAGTATGTGATTCATATTTAAATATTTTCGGGGGGGGACCGAAAAGAAAGGGGGTGGGGGTGGAATGCCGAGCGAAGCTTGGTCTTTCAGATATTTAAAATAATGAATAAAACTGCAGAACTTAAGTATTTGTTATTAAATGTTATGTTATAAAAAATAAAAAAAAAAAGCAATTCCGAAATATATATGATTCCACTAGTAAGAACGGAATTTTATAAAGCTTCATAACGAACGAATTTAAAAAATATTGTCAAAAAAAACATTCCTAATTGATAGACCTCTTACCTCCTCCTCCTCTCTCGCTCTTTATCCCCATTAATGTTCTAATCATAGAGCCCAATTTTTTTTCTAATTTTAAAATATTGAAACGAATAAAAGATCTGGAAACTTTAATGGAAGTCTTAATCTTTTTTAAATGAGCTACGGCAACATCATTATGTTCTTATAAGATCTTCTTTTCCAAAAAAAAAAAAAAAAAAAAATCTTTGTAAATAAGAGATCAATAATTTCCCAGAAGGCGAATGCAAAAGGAAATTCCAAATGACCTTTTCTTAACAGAAACGCAATTGCCAGTAAGTGTATAATGACACCATTTTTAGAGACAAATTGCCGTTTTCAAAAAGCGCATTACGCATTTCGGGATGTAACCATTATGACAACGTTTTTATATTGGAATGCAGGGAACTTTGCCAAATTTTAACACAAACCATTACGGTTCGGCATTACACTCTAAGCGCTTGGAAATAGTTGAAACACACTGCGATTTATTTAACTGGAGATTTGCTTCGAGATAAGCGAACTGAAATGAAATAATAATAATAATATCTTCCCTCCCTCTTAGAATGGAATAACAAACATCACAGCATTTAACCCTAAAATGCTTCGTATTAACGAATAAAATATTCTAAACACGAACATTTGGAATAAACTTAGAAAAATAGCAATTTTGGAACTATAAATCGAATATAAAATAAATAGTAGATTTATACAATGCCCATTATTAACGCTTTTTCATACTCATACATAATATCGTGAATATTGTTTGCATTTAAATTTCTTATCTTCAAGTTTGAATGAAGCTTATTTAATAGTTATAATTCAAAAAATACTAATGGCAACGTGGAAAATGCAAACGATTGCATTCCATGTCTGGGATCCAAGTAAAATTGATATTAGAATTACCGATGCCAAGTTCCATTTAAAATTTCATTATATTGCATGAAATATTCTTTACAAATATTTCCATGCATGCGAAATCTGATAAAAGAGATCAACAATTTAAATTTGGGGAAAAAATAAATAGTTATTTAATATCGAGAATTGCGTTGAGCTTATTCATAATTAGTACCATCCAATAATTACTTGTGATATTTTCAAATGCCTTCAAACAGTATTTTACGAAATAAAATTGGGGTTATATCCTATATTCTGATTAAAAAAGAAAATGAAACTGGAAATTTACATTGAAACTCTTAAAAGCGTTGTTTAATATTAGGCACTGTTTGTTATTATATGTAGCATATTGAGAATCGAATGCTTTATTATATTTCAAATCTGTAGAGAAGCATGAAGTCCATTTTTATCAGTTGTAAAATTCATTGCAAACGTATAAATATATATATTTAGAAAATTTTAAATTAATATCATCAAATTCAAATTTTTAACATAAATGCATTAAATACATAACACATTGGCAAATATAAAAAAGTTTTAAAATATGCATAAAATTGTGTTTTAAATTCTTTTTTACCTTTATTTCCGACTTAAAGACGAACAATTCTAATTTTTAAAAAGTTTAGACTTTGGACTAATGAATTTTTATAATTTTAATTAGAAGTACACATACACACACGAAAATGTGTGTATGTGTATATATAACAGACGAATATTTATTCAAAATATATATTGAATGTCTTTCTTTTTGGACTGAACAAACTACTTTATTTCAGATTAATAGATAATAAATCATTAGTTAACCAAGTGTATTTTTTTGTAACTATACAAATTTAAACCAGCAAATTCTTTGTTGCCAGATAAATTTTCAATATATATATAGTTTTTTAAATTTTCATAAATCAACCAAGAATAAATTTCTGTACACGAATCAACACAAACAGAACTCATTAAAATATATCAGTCTATTTAAAATTTTTCTAAAAAAAAACTTCTTTAGTGATTAAAATACGAAAAACAGTGTAAAATGATAAACTTTTTTCTGAGGGGGAATGGTTCTCCCAGTGAGTCATCACAAAATAAACCAGCAACTTCAAAAACACCGAGACAACTCGCATGGAAAAAAACAACTAAAAAACACCAGCCAGCAGCAAACTGAACCAAGAGGATCACACCTTAAAATGAATAATTTTTAGACGAACGAGGTCTGCCAAGTCACCGCGTGAAAATGCAAATAATTTCTCCGATCTTATCAAAGATAACGTACAAATTAAAAATACAGATGGAAGAGGACATAGATAGTTTAGAATGCGCGACAACACGCATTCTGTATTTAGTAGGCGAGGTTATGTTTTGCGGAAAGGGAAGGCCTTGGAATGGTTTTGTTTGGCGAAAGGAAAAACCACTTAACAGAGCGAAGCGGGTTGTTTTGGCATCTTCTCTTGCCTCGGAGGAACCCTTGTTAGAGGAAATAAGAGATAAGATGTTGCTGGTTGCAGAAGAGAAATACGAAACGGAAGAGTTCGAACTTTTTTTTTTTTTTTTTTTTTTTTTTTTGGCGCGCTTGGTTCTTGTTTTTACGAAAAGAATTTCAATGTTTCCTGCAAGATTAGATCGGGAGAGAAAAGATGAAGCGCTCATGAAATAAGAACAGATTTCAGTAGGGGGCGGGGAGAAAATATTGGAAGTTTAAAATTGATTTTAGAGGTAAAATAATTACAAGAACCAGTTACAGTGGTCTTACCAAAACTTACTCGCATACACTCTAATAAATTTGTCACACCAAAGAATGCCTTGCATGCCACAGGCGTACAATAATTATGAAATATCAACTTTTGGCGGGAATTAAGTATTTTTGCTGAATATATCGTATAATCTTTGGCGAATTATTTGGCGATTTATCAGTGGTGTGCGTTAATAGTATTCGAAAATTAAATTTATGTTTTAGACATTTTTTTCACAGCAAACAAAAATATGGCACAAAACTGCACTTGTAGTCACAAATTCTCATATCAAATTTGATATGTTTTAAGACACTGCGTTTATGAAACATTGCGTTTATTTATGTCTGAAAATACAGACAGAACGACTGTCAACCCGTCGTTGGATTTGGTACAAAATTTGACAAGTGTCAACACTATACATGTTAAATATGTGTACCGAATCTTACCTATCTAACTTTCTACGTTTTGTAAGTATCGTGTTAACGTTTATTCGAATAGCAGGGCAAACGAACTTTCTCAGCACAGACACGACTCCCGATAGACATCTATCTATCTATCGGGGGTTGTGGCACAGATTTCACTCAAAATGCGATAGGAATTTGCTAATTTGGTGTAAAGACCGAATATCAAATTTTAACCGTGTAGCTCAAAACCTTTATGAGTTCTCTTTGTCACAGATAGACAGATCGATATTTTCCAAAATTGTGTTTTTCGAACTCAGGGAGATCTTAAAATTAAGTGTAAAGATACATCAAAATGTCGAGTTCGAATTTTTTGACGATTATTATGCTTCCTCTAGACTATGAATACGGGAAAGAAAAAAAAAACAAATATAATAATAATAAAAAAAATTTAAATGTAAATAATTAAGTAAAAATAAAACAAAACTAATTTTTCATGGAAGATAAAATTTTTAAAATGAGACAAATTATTGCTCTTGTCTTGGATGAAAAACTGTTTATCCCTTAAAAAATAATATGAGAAGGGGGAAAAAGCAAGCTTAGAATTAATTATTAAAAATGTTTTAAAAAATGTATCGAATAAAAATTTATAGTGAATATAAATCTACAAAATCTGTTAAATAATGCAGATTAAGAAACATTTTACCTTTCTTGTGTACACATTAATCAACAACAAAACATTTTAAAAAAAAGTTTATCGATTGTGTATCGGAATTTTATAAAATTATGAAAAAAAAAAATTTTAGCTACATATTCCGTTTATAATTAATCCAGTATTTACTAAAATTTTTAATAAATGGATTAAAAAATAATTATTTTTAAATAAAATTCATCGGATAAATTAAAATTATTGAACTCATGACTTTTGACTTTCATATTTATGTTAATTTATTCCTTATTTTTCAAGGTAGATGTAAATAAAATGTATTATAAGCATTTATAATACAATTCGAATACTCTTAATACAAAAAAAGAAGTGAAATAGAATTTGATGTTATTAAATGAAAGAAATGACAAATTTCAAAATGAGCATAAGACACTGATAATATATTACAAAACAGTTAATAAAATATATAATAAACCACAAAAACACTCAATTTAAAAATCTTTCTATTTTGTTTAAAGGATTTTCTTCCAATGAATTTACTAAATGATATAGTATTTATTATCTTATGTCGGATAAATTTTTTTCAAAAATCACTAGGAAAGTCAGTTTATCATTACTAATGATTTTCAAAATTAATTCTGGAGGGGGGGAAGCACAAAATTAAACGATTCGAAGAGGCTCTTAGCTCAAACACTGTGGAATTAACAAAGACATTAGCAAGCATTATTTCGGCTCCTTTGGATTTAGGAAAATTTAGATTTGCTTTCAAAATAACAAATTCTTATGGCACGAGCAATACTTCAAAATGCGCTCTAAAAACATGAAGTATGTATATATAAAAAGAAAAAGAAAATGCTCCATTTAAACTTTGAAAAAGCAGCATTTTAAATCCACATTTTTGAGTTTAAGGAATATATCATCAAAGAATCAACTGATGTCCAAGAGGGAGAAAAAAAAAAAAAAAAAACTAGTAGCATTTTTACGGGAAAAATTCTCTCTAGAAATAACATTTTCCTATCCCGAATACAAAATCGGTTCGAGAGAGAGAGGGGAAAAAAATGAGGAAAATAACCTCCTTTCCTGAGTAAAATAGCATTCTGTTCCTTCGCGAGGCCCAAAACGAAGTTTGGCGAACCCCTAGGAAAAGTCAATACTAACGACGCTCAGGAGGAGGAAGCTCAAGAGCGTTGCCATAGTAACGGGAAGAAGAGACGCCAGATTGTGACGCAATATCGGAGAATTTTACCTCGGCTTGAAAACGTCTGCTCAGGTCGGTCTTGATTTTCGGCCACATTCAGCATTTTCGCTTGAGGGGAATATATGTTGAGTGGAGGTTTCATTGCCCCCATGCTTTCACAATTTTTCTTTCGAATATCCATCCTTTCTCTCCCCCCCCCCCCCCCCCTCCTCAATCCTACGGTCGGCCCTCCATGGCAATTTTATCTGTGGTGGCACTTTTCCGCAACCCGCCAGGAAATGACTATGCGCAGGAAATGAATAATTCCAGTGAGTTATTGGCAACAAATACAACTCGTAGTTTTTGAGTTTACTTCCGTTTAAAAAAAATAGATGCAAACGATTTTGAGTTTCCTGCTTTGTTCAAAAGCACAGCTGATGGACTTATAATCCGGATTGAATGTTTTGCATTATTGGAAATGCAATTATTTATTATTTGGAGGGAAAAAAGCAAACGATTCAAACGATTTTAGGCGGAAATGAAAATTTAGAGAGGGGGGGGGGGATTTATTTATTATGAAATAATAAGAATTGAATGGTAAGAACATATTTCAATGAGCATTATTAGATATTTAAAAATCTAAAATTCATTTTAATTACTACAGAAGGATTTGGAAGAAAAAAAAATCGTTACCACTTATATACAGGGATTTATCTCGAGATATCGTTGAGAAAAGCTTAAAAATCTGTTTTTAATAAATAAAAAACATATCTATTGCTACTCTCAAGCTATTCGCACGAAGGGTAGAGGGACATTTTTACAACAAATAAAAAAATAGATGACAATGTAGAGACGTAAAATCAGGACACTTTAAAATATGTCTAAATTTATCTCGTTGTTATTATAATTTATGTTATTTCGTCAATGAAATTTACTCGAACTTTGTTAGAAAAATGAAATATTTTGTCTCCAGTTTTTTTTTTATATTAAAACTGTATTATTAATCATTTTAAAAACACTTGTTTCAATTTTCTGCAAAATAGTATTTTAGAAACTGAATGTAAAGTAGTATTTTTCCTTTATAAATATATATACAGATACCAACAAGTTATTGCATAAAACACTTTGAAAATAATCAGAAGCTAAGAAATTAAATGCCTTAATATATTTTATTCGCCATATTATTATTTTTTATTTATTTATAATTAATTCTTGATAAATTTAGCAATAATATAATAAATTAATTTATACGATATTATTTTTAATCTTATATGTTTATCTCATAACAAAAAAAAGTGGCAATAATAGTTCTCCCCCCTCATTTCTTGTGCAGAACGGATACGGGTATGCATGATAAAATTCTTGTTTAACAGAAATAAATAATAATAACAAGAATTTAACACTACCATGCTATTAAAATTTATTAAAATTAATCGATAATTCATGTTCAGAGACTTTAATTCAAAATATTATATACTTCTGCAATTCTACATTCCGAAATTTTTACTTTATTTTTCATTCAGATTTATTGAAATTATTACACATATTAACTCAATCATTGAACATTCTATATTCCAATTCATATTTTGTCTAATGAAAATATACAAATGTGATAACTCAATTTATGACACATTTTATTGAAATAATTACAATACAACAGTAATTTAAAATTGAAAATAATTTTGCTCGAATTATTCTCTATTTTGAAGTTTCAAATGTGAAAGCTCCTTTTTTAAACCTAATTTTTAGCTGAAAAGTACACGTCAATTATCAAGCGTTAATATCTCAAGACTCATTTGTAAACAAAACATTTGCATAATATAAATTCTTTTTATTTATATTTAATTTTTGCAAATGACAATAAAAAATAATAAACAGAGCGAGATAAAATGCATTAATTATCTAAGGTAATAATCGTTTGGGGAATAAAAAATAATAATTTACAAAAACATTTTTGTGTTTCCACGTGGAATAAAAATAACTGTTTAAATAGTGAACAGCCATTAAAAAAGACATTAACATATCGATATCAATAGTCAGTCTAAGCTTCCAGACTTAACAGAAAAATAAATAAATAAATAATTTAAATAAAAAGTCTAAACGATAGCGCATGAATTTTCACATGGGTCTGCTCAGTAACTGTTAAAAAAGAATTCTAGGAAAATTTATTATTACAACGTACGTTATCGCCGCAAACGGGTAGCTTTTCCATTACGAAAAGAGCGTCTATACGTAAGTAATCTCATTTCTTAGCCTGAAATATTTATGTGCTTGTCTTCCCACTTTCAGAACGCGCGGAAAGGGAGGAAGAGGGAAAAAAAGAATGTATGCAAATAAATTCGCGCACAAATCGTTTGGTATTTGAAGTAAACGTATAAAAAAAGAAGGGAAAAGCTTTAATTTTATTTATTCTTTTTCCTTTTAAAAATCAAATAAAAAATCGTACTGAAGATGTGCCGAAGTACAAGAAGTCTAGGGCGTGAAATTTAAATGATAGCTTTATTTACTTTTTTCGTCCCTCCCTTCATTCCGGTAGGGGTGGGGATTATTTTCCCCTCATTCTGCAATCTCGCAGCTAGTTTACTTTTTGATTCTTAATCTAATGAGTTATCGTTAGTTCCCAAATATGCTTTTTCGTCCAGGGATTTCAAGCCCTTACCCACCCCTATTTTAACACATATTTTTATAAATAACAATGAGTTGAAATAAATAATTCATGTGAAGAAACGTTTTTAATCCCCGCTCTGTAAAAATACGTTCGATGCATATTTTAGAAAACGAGAAATAGGCGTTAGGTTTCTTATCTTTTTCGGTAAGCTGTTCCAAGTTCTTAGGTGCAAAAGATAATTATTTTAAAGTAACAAAATGGTAATCTTAAGTTACGTTAATCATTCTAACGTTTTAAAACTTTCTCTTTTTTTAAGTGTTAGTTTTTCTTTTACTTTTACAAATGAAATAAATAATCAAGGACTATGAATTAGGGTAACGTAGATGTAGAGTAAACAGACCTGTATATGAGAAAACACGTAAAGGTTGATAGATTTGTTAAAGAACTACTTAACGCTTTCAAGGATATTAATACGAATGTTTGCTTATTTTAACCCCTTCATTTATAAAAAAAATATTTGTAACTATCCGGCACTGGCGACCAGCTTGTCAACTTGAAATACTGACTTTCTACTTCAAAGTTTAATGTCTAAATTTTTTTTAAAATCTTAATTTAAACATTTTCAAAAGCGGGCGATTGAATTTTATCATATTAATTAAAACGTCGTCATAGATTGTGTATCAAATTGTGTGTAGATTTTAAAAGAATTATTATAATTATTAGCTAAAGAACAGAAAACAATCGTTTAATTTTTAACTATATATATATATAATAATTTTGAACTTTGAAAGTTGACAGTTTTCTTCTTGTTTTGAAAAGATAATTTAAAAAAATTTAAATTTTTAAAATGAAAGAATACAAACGAATACATTTATCTTTATATAAAACGCAAAGATGGATGGATGCTTGCTTGAACTTTATGTATTTTTTTTAATTGAAAGCTGCTGTATTTAACCTTTTGCACTAGAATGTCTTCTTTCAAGCACCATTTAAGACGGTCATCATTTTAACATTTTATTTATTTATTTATTTAATTTCAATTGTTAAAAATACTTACAGAATGGTAAAAAGATGTAGATTCATTTTTTCAGTAAAATTCAACTTAAAACAATTGTATGTATTTATTTTTTGGTGTAATTAGCAAGTCCATGTATTAAGTGAATAATTATGCGTCGAATTACTTTTCCGAGTGCAAAAGGTCAATGCTAAGGAAGAAAAGAGGGGGGGGGGGGAGAGAGAAAAAAAAAAAAGAAAAGAAAGAATTGAAAGAAATGTAGTCAATGTACAATAAATATAATTTAATTTACAAATTAAATAAAAACATAAACAATAATAGTTAAACATCTTATTTCAAAACGATGCATACAAGTTAAATAAATTCCTAACCAAATATCAGACCTTGAAAGATAGTACCTTTTACAATGACGGAAAAAAAGACAAATTAAAAGATCATAAACTCGTTTCATCATCATCATCATTATTATTCCAATGCACATACGGAAGGAAATGATTTCATCACCAAAGATGTCGCTTTTTCAAACAAAAATTAAATTTTTGTAATTGTGACAGCACACGCACAGCAAAAAAATAGTATAATGGCAAGACGGCTATTGAATTTCGATTACAAGCTTTCAGCTGTAGCAACTAATCATACTCTTTGCGTGATAAACGCCTTTATTGTCTTTGAACTAAACACGACAACAGTTACTCGTAATTCTCCCAGTAAATATCATTTATTGCTTGAAAATGGATAGCCATGAAGCACGAAAATGCAACCGGGACCTTCCAGACTTGAGAAAATTCGATTCGAAGCTGATTCAGGGACGAGGAATGCCGACGAGAGAAAAATGAAATGAGTTTGAATTTCATTATAACTAAAAACACAAATTGGCATCAAATTAATTTTTAGAAAATTATTGAAATAATTTTCGTGTGCGAATATTACATAATGGTGTATATCGTCTTCATAAGAAATATTCATAGGTTACTGCATTTAAAGTTGTCGAGCACGAGGCCCCTGTGGAAATGACCTTCCTTCAAACATTACCCCCCCCCCCCCCCCCATATTGCAAGGTCAACAAAAACATTTCTATGAGGTAATTATTCCAAATGGTCATTCCCAAGCATCTGAAAGAGATTTTGGCGACGGTTATCAATTATCATTCGAAAGAAAAACTAATCAAACGTAAAGATAAGCGAGGGTTTTACGATTATGCTTTTGACACATCCTCTCACAATAACATTGGTTTACGTTCCTTTGCTGTTCTGGAATTTGTGTTTTCTGAAAACATTCGCGAAATAAACCAATGTTATTTAATTTTTTTTATGTTTTTACTTTTTCGTATACGTAGTATAGAGAAAGTATAGCAATCGTCAAAAAAAATTCGAACTCGAGATTTTGACAAACGTGTATGTTTTAAGCTCCCCCGAGTTCAAAAAACATATTTTTAGAAAATGTCCGTCTGTTTCAGAAAATGATAACTCAAAAACTAGAAACTGAAATCTAAAAATTGAACTAGAAAGAATAAAATTGATACGCGATCTTTACACCAGATTTGTATATTTCTATCAAATTTTGGGCAAAATTAGTTCAGAGTCTGTCTGTCTGCCCTATTTTTCGAATGTCATTTAACACTATGAACACAAAACGAAGACAGCTAAATGGATAAGATTTGGTAAACAGATTTCGCACCTAGGCATCTATCAACTTTTGAGCCAAATCTAATGAGATTGTGACCGTCTGTCGGTATAGGCTTCCAGAAGCATATAAACAAGATAACTCAAAAACGCAATGAATCAAATATATTAAATTTAGTATCGGATTTTATATCTAAATTTGTCAAATTTTGGTTTTAATTGGATGTGAAAAACGCATCTAAATAAAAACTTCAGATTTTTTTTGATTTTAGATAATTTTCAGATGTTATTAACTACATACCAGGATTAATCGCCAAATAAATCGCCAAAGTTGACATTATAGATTTAAGAAAAATGTTAAAATCACGGCAAAGGTTAATATTTCGTAACTATTGTACACAAATGCCATGCAAGGCGTTCTCTGGTGTAACATCTTTATGAGAGAGTACATGAGAAAGTTTTTGAGATACCACTCCCACTGGTTTTAAAAGGAACGTTTAGTTCTTGACTGGTGTGCAGCCATCAACAATGGTTATGGGACTCAGCTGCACTGCATCTACCGCATTTTTCAGATGGCCATCTTTGGGCGCAATTGAAAAACATGATTTTTTTTAAATTAAAGTAATTTAATATGTACACAGAAGTTAACAAATTCCAACTTGAGAACAGTGTTTATATAACTCAAAACTCAATCGCAATAGAAGAAGAAACTATAACTGCATAAAAACATGATTTACAAAGGTCAAGATATTTCACCATGGGTTTCGACGTTTCAATTAGCGAGAACAACTATGAAAATGAAATCCACTGAACAACTGTCTACTTTTTTTTTTTTTGAGAAGTGAAACATTGAATTTTTTGGAGATTTCCGCGTATTTCGAGAAAGATGCTCCGCCAAATATGTCGCCAAGTCCAAATCGCCGCAACACTTACATCAATACTGGATTCACTCACTAAATTGAAGGTGAAAAGAGCACAGTAACAAAACCGTGAAGTTTCTTGTTCCTAGTAAATAAATAATTTTTCAAAATACTTTAAATATAATATTGCAGATTTCAAAACGGTGTCTTGATAATTTCCTTATTAATGAAAAAAAAATAACATTTTTTCATTATACCTAATAATGAAATGTCATTAATTCTTTAATTTTTGAACAAGATAAGCTTTTGTTAGACCCTTATCTGAAGTAGCATACATTTGAATTTAAAAAATGAATTAAAAAAAAAGAATAAAATATCTGAATTACGGTAATCCAATACTTTTAAAAGAAAAGAAAAGAACTCGCCATCCCTCTATTCCAGTTACAGTTACGAATTCAACCATTTCCTTCCACCTTTCTGCAATCACTACGATAGAAGTGATAAAACATTTTTTTCGACTTATAAAGTAACAAACGGAAATTTTCCTCGATGCAGACGATTTTCCCATCTTCGAAATGCGGGGGGGGGGGGGGGGAAAAAAAAAAAAAAAACATTACATAGCAAATAAAACCATTCGTGCAATATTTTCTTCTCAAATAAGAACCGAAACAAGAATTCGAAGGGTGGGGACATGGGGGGCTTCAATTCTTTCAACCCCTCTTACACTCCTGAGGGCAAAAAAGTCGACGACTTATCTGTCAGAAGACAATTTAAGAGTGGCATTTTTGCTTTATTCTCCAGCAAAGGAAGGGAGAGGCTACCAACCCCCTGTCCACTTCATCTTCATCATCTTGTGTTTTTGCTCCCGGTGCTCCTTAGGGATCGTTTGGCGTGCTACACCTCCGTCCACCCGCACTATTATTTCTGCTTACGAGGAGCTCGTCCAGAAAAGATGTCCCTCCAAAGCGACACGTAAAGATACATACCTGGGGGGAGGGGTGTCTTTTTGGGATGGGGCTGTGAAATATGGAATGGGATTTGAAGAGATATTGCGCGGATGGGCAAGTTAAAGGATTAGAGTGCGAGAAACAAAAAAATATATATATCATGTGATGGTGACACTATCTCAACCAACAGGAAGGGACAGAGTAATGTGGCTTTCGTTTTTTGTCAAGATCTAGAATTTTCTCCATTATATATACATGCTTATAACCTGTTATGTATATATATGCTCAATTTATATCTCTACTAATAATAAAGATGAGTG
>JAPMOR010091400.1:16466-35731 GCA_026543865.1 Argiope aurantia | reverse complement strand
TTTTAGCTTCCATTTTTTTAAACAATATGGAATTTACAATTGAAAGAAATAATCAATTCTTAATTACTTGTGAATATCTACTTTACATTAATCAATAATCAATTTACCGAAGTTTCTAAAATGATATCAGAATAATTATCGGAAACTTTAGGTGAATTTCGATTAGTTTGCTGTAAGCTAATTATTTTATTCGAAAATTATAGTTTTTCTTAAGTTTGATAATACTGTAATCAGAATGCTAAACAATGGGTTATTTTCCTTCCTGACTAATGCATATTATTATTTCCATGCAAATATATTTAACTTCACTTTTCCATGTATGTGTATATCTTTTATTAGTTAAACAACATTTCGGCTTCCCAAATAACTGCCTAAATATTGTTATATTGTTAATTGCAATTTCCTCGCTATAAAATATTTCTTTACTGGAACTGCTACCGATTTTTTTAGAAAAGTATTAGCGAACACAGATGATTAATTGCTAGCTTTTTGGGGATTGGCTCCGAAAATACTTCCCGGGCATCTATGATATCATATAGATGCATATTGCAAATTGATAAAAAAAATCAATAAATAGATAAAATTGCGTGGGGAAAATCCAGTAGGTAATCGCATTTTGTCTTAAATTATTCTAAAGAAAAAGAATGATGGAAAGAATTTAACATTTCGAGAAACCTTGAATCTACTCAGATTCGAAGTGGAATTAAACAATAAGTATGGCAGTGAACAGGATAAAGTAAAAATATTTTTAATATGTGTTCCGAAATCTAATATAATTGGATTGTATCATTACTTTTCGAACACACTTTATGTGTGAACACATTTTATCACACTTTATGTGTTCACATTATTATTCTAATAATGTGAACACATTTTATTTACTTTTTTTTATTTTAACTTATTTCATGTTCTGTAGTCGAATTGTCACACATTTTTTTAAATATTTGAATTTTGAAATTCGATAGGTTTTTCTATTCCTTATTGCAATATATCTTTTTGATATATTGAGATTTTAATTACGGATTAATAAATAATTCAATTGAATTTAAACTCAATATGAGTGGTGTTAACTTCAAATAAATTTGTAAAATATTGCTTTTAAGATTCCATAGCATTAATAATTAATTCCCTATCATTTAAAATGAGAATAATTGTACTTTTAAAGCAGTTATGAAACAGAACTTTTAATTTAATTGAATAGTATTTCAACGAAATGTAAAATATTAATAAAGTAAGTTTACTTCAGTAATTACAAAATTAATGACAATAAGTAATTTCTTTTAAAATTTACCACAATAAGATAGGCTTTGAATAATTAATTCACTTACTTATTTTTAACATCTTTCAAATTTGCAATATATAATATTAGTTATATTTAAAAAGAAATACGTAGAAGATTTACTAAAATTATAGACTACGAAATAGACAGTTGAATAGAATATGTATGTTTATATATTTACATTTAAAAATTGATTTTAAGAATTTTTTTTAAATAGAAAATTTTTGTTGATATAATTTCTTTTAAAAATTGTCTTTTAAAAAAACAAAACATCTCAAAATTTCAAAAATTAAATTTTACTAATTCAAAATTGATTATTTTGTTACTTCTTTTGAACTTCAATAGTAAGACATATTCTGAGAACAGGTGCAGTTAATTTTCTAAAAAAAGATTACATCTTAATTAATTTTTGTAATTTCGTTCCTTTTTATAAAAAAAATTGGAGGAAATAATACAGAGATATAAAACTCTTATTTCATGCTTATCACATTATATTAGATTTGGAATTGAGAAATAGAAAAAGTTTTTATAATTATATTATGCAATTTTTATAACTATAGAAGTAAAATCTTATGACAAAAGTAATAGAACAGTCATTAAATCAGAACGAACAAAATCTAGAATCCTCATTTCATACCAATAAATTACGTTTACGTCTTTTAAAAAAAAAGCTAAGAATTCTAAACTAATCATTCTTCAGAAATAATATGCTGAGAATTAATTGCTTTCTAAAGAAATCATCAAGAACATTAAAAAATATCATTTGCATTATATTGTATTACACAAAATAGTAGAAATTACCAGCCAATAAGAGACATTTAGAAAACGTTAAAATGCATCAGATAATAAATCAAACATTTCTCGAAAGAGGTTGCATTCATACAGGATGTTTCAGTGAACCGTTTCAGAACTTCTAAGAGGGGTAGGGTACATCCTGACGAACAAAAATCATATACCCATGGGCAGTCAGAAATGCTTTCCTGGCGCGATAGATAGCGTTGTGCGAAAAGTCTGAGCTTTCGAGAAGGGAATCTTCATTTGGCACAAGAACGTCAATTTAGTAGGATGGATGATTACACGATCGCAGAGTTAGCCGATATGCATTTGTGTACGGGGCTGCAAATTGTAGTGGGCCAGCCTCACAGCGTTTGTACGCGGAACGATATCCGACTAGGCGTATTCTCAGTCATAATTTCTTTGCAAGACTGCACCAGAGGTTAGCTGATACAGGTTCATTAGAAAGAGCGCACAGGGACAGGGTAAGAAAAACACGGACTGCAGACGCCGAACAGAATGTGCTGCAGCATGTACAGGAGAATCCAAGAACAAGTACACGAAATGTAGCAAACGCAGTCGGGGGTTGCAGCGTCTGGAGGATTCTCCGAGCAGAATACATGCATCCGTTTCATGTGCAGCGTGTCCAGACAAAGAAACCGGAGCATTATGTACCTCGTATTACTTTCGCTCAGTGGTACATGGAAAAATGTGCTATAAATCCCCTTTTTCCGCCTGAAGTGTTGTTTTCCAATGAGGCATCCTTCACAAGGGAAGGAATTTTCAATACGCATAACGACCACATCTGGGCAGTCGAGAACCCACATGCAATACGACGTCGAGCAGCACAGAATTGATTTTCGGTCAATGTATGGGCCGGTATTGTGAGAGATCACCTCATCGGATCTTACCTGTTACCGTGTCGTCTAACCGGACCTACGTACTTGCTCTTTCTGCAGCAAGTATTGCCACAACTTTTGAGAGATGAACAGATATCTGCATCGATGCAACAGACAATGTAGTTCCAACACAATGGATCCCCTGCCCATTATAGCGGAGATGTTCGTAACTACCTGGATGTCACATTTCGTCAACGGTGGATCGGACGTGGGGGTCCCGTGCGTTGACCTGCTCGGTCACCCGACTTATCATGTCTTGATTTTTATTTCTGGGGTCATAGGAAATCTCTAGTTTATGACACCCCTGTTGACACTGCTGAGGTGCTCGTTGCAAGAATCGATCGCAGTAGCTGCCGGAGAGATTCGAGATATGCCTGGAGTATTCCAGAATGTTCGAATGTCCATGCGTCGGAGATGTGAAACGTGCATTGTAGCCCGTGGAAGAAATTTCGAACACTTACTTTAATCCATGTACCTTTTGCTTCTTTTCATGTATTAAAAACGATTTCTCATTTACGGTCTCTTTTCTTTATGGGGCTTCTGTGTACAACACCACTTCAAGAAAGCATTTCCGACCCCACATTGCTCTATGATTTCGAGTTGTCAGGATGTACCCTACCCCTCTTAGAAGTTCTGAAACGGTTCACTGAAACACCCTGTATACGTGAAAACTAAACAATATAGGCAAGTAAACCATAGCTGATAATAGTTGTGAAATATCTGAAAAACTGTAAAAATAATAAATGATAATCAAATAATCAAAGTAATCTAATCAATCAAATAATTTAAGACAGACAGAGAAGAATTTTATAAACTACTGACGCATTACCCAAAATATCTCTAATCACATTCGCAATTTCCAATATTTAATTTCTTGGTGATTTGATATTTTATTTAATTAACTAAGCATCTTTCTAGTCAGTTTTCCCGGAAAAAATACCGTCATTATGAGGAATCTCATAAAAAATAATTAAATGCTGTTTAACTACAGAAAGTTTTACCACTAAAAGGATGTTTGCTTATTTCAAGTAATGCATATGCTTTCCATATGCATTATTTGTTCAAAAGCTCGATTCCTCCAAAATTATGTCCAATAACGTACAATTTATTTATTATTCATACCTCATTGTCAATCGAAGAATCCGGTAAATAATAATAATATAACACATAAATGTTATCAAACGCATTTTGCAGTAGCCATAAGTTAAAATGGGAGTGTAACTGACATTTGATATTTAGTATGAGATTATATATTCATTTCATAGCATTTCAAGAGAAAACAGAAGTGCCTTTTTCTAAAGGAATTCTTCAATTTTCTTCCAGGTTTCTGACATTTTGTTTGATGTTTTGAAGTTTGAACAGAATAGAAGATTGTTATTGGTGGAAAGTGAGTCTGAGTAGAAGTTTAAAGTAGAAACTAAAGAAAAAAAATATATATGAAAACAATGGAAGACGTTTTTAGAAAAACCGATGCTTTCATCGAATAAAAAAGAATGTCCACCGGAAGAAATATTTCTTGAAGAAATGAAAGCTTCAAAGAACAAAATGAAAGAAGATACTTTTATCCTGAAAAGCGGATTCTATATAGGCACCAATTTTGACCCTAATTTGGAAAGCCAGAAACATTGTTTAAATTGAAAGGCAAAGTGGAAGAAAGCCCATCAAATCCGGAATCGATTTTGTCATTTTACTGCATGAAATAAATTTAAAGAATTTCGAGACAATGCTTTAAAAAGCAACGTATTGGACTGAAAAAAAAATCTGAATATATACATTAAATGGAGCTTTTTTTCTTTTCGTTTAAAATGCAGTATATTGAAAATATGTATGCTTTAATGATATAATGCAAAAATATGTTTTCAGTTTACAAATATTTTAATTACTAAGTCTTCATAAACTGAAAATATTGCCTGACTATATTTTTAACATTTAAAATATATTCATCTCTACTTTTACAAAACGTAAATTCTATATTTAAAAGGTTTTGCAAATTTGTTCCTGTTAAATGCTTTATATTTTCCATTTCTTTAAGAAAAAATAAATTAGTAGACTTTCGGTTCGTCAAATATATTCTTGAATAAGAAATTAAAGGAAAATTGTTATTGGAGATGATCTCAATAACTTGCTGAATATTTGCAGATTGAAAAGTCCAAAAGGTTTTATTCAAATATTTTTAATACACGATTAGAAGTATTCGGAATTCGAAGAACATTTAGTAAATTCTGAAAAATATGCTTATGATTTCTAAATTTTAAGTTATCTCTATTCTTTTAAAATACTGATGATCAATTTCGTGTTGTATAATTCATTAACTGTTAATAAGATAATTATATTTTCAATTATATAAATGAAAAAAGCTGCTTTTTCATGTCTTTTATAAAGAGAACTATAATGCTATTCAATTATTTTTTATTAATTTTATATCTATTCTTTGATAATATTAATCGTTATAATTTCTATTATTCTTGTTAAATAAAATTTGAAGGCTTTTGTATGGCCCTTCTTTACAATGAGATTCACTTTTACTTTTTTTTAAATTTCATAAAATCAAAATTCTCTTTAAATGTTATTGCATTAAACTTTTAATCAAATTATCTTTCAATTAATGTATTTTTTGCAATAATATTCAAAAAGTAATATTAATTTGAACAATATAACCTAAGCACATCATTTTATTATAAAATTAGTTTACAAATATATATATAAATGTATTTTTAGTAATGATAAACAATTCTATCAAAGAATTGTTATAAAAATTTTATTAGAGAAAGTTTGTATTATTTTTGTATTATTTTTTGATTTGTATTACTTTAATCATCTTTTTGTTTTCTATTCTTATTTGTTTCCTACCAGCTCAAACTTTACATTTAAGAACTAATAGTTTCCTTATATAGTAATTTCTTTAAAAAATCTTGGAGCAAAATGTCTCAAATAAAAATATTTCTATATAAATTAAATCTCCAAAGATTTGAAAAATGTGTCTAACATGTATAAAGAAATTAAATTTAATCAAGTCGAAAAAAGAGAAATAATGGTAATTTCTCTCCAAATTATGCTGTTAATTATTTTGGGTCCAAAAAAATAATCATATGTAATAAACTTTTAGTTTAAATGCAATCCAGATGTGGCTTGTTGATTTTTCAATAATCAGGTTTATTATAGTTTTTTTTATGTGTAAGAAGTATGAAGTCCCGGCCAAATTAATGCAATTCTATCTTGTTTCTGTATGTGGACTATAGTTTTAAGTTAAAGTTATTTTTATTCTTAAAAATATTACTAAATTGTGCGCTAGTGAAGTCAGAAAATTCGCTTCAAACAACCTATAGACAGAATTTTGAAATTTTGAAATTGAGTTTTGATCAATTTAACTCTGAAATTAAGTTTTTAAATTGATCAAAGCAATCACAAATAAAAAATATTTTTTCCTATCAATATTGAATGGTCCCCAAATTCCCATTCAATGAAACTTCGGCAAACGCCCGGGACACCTGGAAATTATTGCGAAATTTCTCCCCCCCGTGTTATGTGTAATTGACATGACGCATGCTAGAGAGTGGAGACACTTGCCCATGTGTGTCTGAGAAAATAAGGATTTTTTTTCTATAATTCTCAATAGATAAGCTAGCATACATCATGCATTTATTTAGCAGCAATCAGCAAAGTTTTTATATGTCAACCTAAAGCCGGCTGCAATTGCAATTTTTGAGAGAAGAGGATTTTCTTATCTTCTACAGAATTTAAGTATTCTGAGTTATCTGACCTCAGAAATGTTAGATTAAATCAAAGTAATATTTTAAAAATTATCGTTTAATATTTGAATAGAATCATTCATAGAACATTCTATAGACTCATTACTGCATCCTGTATGGATAACTTCTCATTAAAGAAATAAAATATTTTCAAATGAAATTATTTTCTTCGGCATAACGCAGAGAACCAGACATTTTTGGCATTTTTTTCTGTTGCAAGTGTCAAAAGCAAATATAAGCAGTCCTTTCTATTTACACATATTTATATATTAGCATTTATAATATATATATCTATATTTTATATATATATTTATATGTAGTTCTGTAACAAAACTCTATAACAATTCCCAGCCGGGGAAAAAGACATAAAACATAAAAAAAGAATTATCTATGCATTAATTGCACTTTCATACCAAAGATCTCTTCAGCTTTATCTCATTCTTGAGTCATTTATTCGAGATAGTAAACGCTTTGAAACTTCCTTCTGAGGATGTAACTTTCTTGTGACTCTATAAATTCGTTTCACTATCTCATTTTTCGAGTATAATAATTACACATATCTCGAAAAGATAAAACCCGATATTTAGAAGTACTTCTCAGTAATAATTTCGATAAAAAGTATAAAAGCGGAATTGTTAGTTGATATAAAATGAATACGTTTTCTGACTTTATTAATATAATATTGTTTTACTGTAAAAAAAGCAACTATGGAATCTCTAAAGGATGGCGAGATTATATATTAACTTCCATTCCAATTAAATGAATGAATGTTATGACATTTGTTAGTTGATAAAAAATGAATATGTTTACTGACTTTTCTAATATAATATTGTTTTACTGTAAAACAAATCTATGGAATCTCTAAAAGATGGTGATACTATATATTAACTTCCATTCAAGTTAAATGAATTAATGTTATGGTCTTTAATTCTTTCATCTTAATAGCATTATCATCTATATGTTTATTCGAATATAAAAAAAAAAAAATTAGGATTAAAATTTTAGTTTTCCTATTTTTAACTTCAATAAATGCACTTGGATGTAAATAATTAAAAAATAATATCTTGTTCAAAATAAAGTATAGGAACAATTCATGACATTTATTGATGAATTCCTAAGAATTTGAGAAAAAATTTAACAAATTAAAAATTAGTGAAAATGAAATATACACACAAAGATCTAATCAATAAAATAATCGACAAAGCTAAAAAAAGTGTTACGAAGCGGTTAAATTTGTTTCCATAAAAATTATAATATTAAAAATATTGTCATTTTTAATATTCTTTATTTTAAGGTAAATTTTAACCTTTAACTGGGGAGGTGAAATTTTAGGGCGTAACTGAGGAGGTGCGGTCTACGAGACCGCATTTCATTTATACTCAAATTAAATTTTCTAATGAATGTATTAGTATGAAAAACTCCAATATATTTTGCAGATATTTTTCTTGATATATAGATATGTTTTAGAAATTTTTCAAAATATATTATCATTGGAAAAGTCACTGCTTTGGAACATATATTTTCTTCTCAAATTACATGTTACAATAAATAATATTCTTGAAAAAACATATTAATTCATACTTTTTAAATAATATTTATTTTTACAGTAGATGAATGTGTATAGAAGACAATATAATGTAAAATTCAACAATTATGTAAAAAAAAAAACTGACAATGGGTAAAATTGGCACTTTTATCGGCTTGTGTAACTTTCATAGCATGGTTTTCTAGGATATTTTAAACATAAGGTTAAGAACTATTATAAAAAAATCAACCTATAAATTCTGCATATATATCTCTTGGTATATTAATACATTTATAAATTTTTCAAAATACATTATCACTAGAAAATTTAATTATGTTTGAACATAGATATCAGAATCAGTTGAATTCAAACTATCATCGATAAATTCTTCTGTATAATTATCCTTATCAGTAAAATCACTTTCTGCTTCATTTAAAAGTGTCTGGAGCACTGTTTCATAATATAATCAGTAAATTGGATGATATTTCGGGACCCAAGTTTTAGCGCCATCTGCTAAGCCTTGTTTATCACTGGGACACTAACAGGGAGTGCTGTCTTAGAGACCACGCTCGAAGAAATAACTGAATTATTTTAAAAAGCATCCGCTGAAATTGGTTGATAAAGTTACAAGCGTATTGACGGTCACAAAACAGGAAGCTACAGGGTCAATCCATTCAATTGATATAAAAATAGAATAGGGGTGACGGAAAATCAATCGCTAGTGGTCTTACAGACCGCACATCCCCAGTTAAGGGTTAATATTAATAAAAAGCTTTTGTGATTATGCTTTAGGACATTTTTAAAAAATCGCACTTAATAACAAACCAGATTGCTGTGAAAATTCTGGCAGACTGAATTGCACTAAATAAAATATTTTCTTTGGAGAAAAATAATAAATAAAGTTCTGTTTCCTTCGTCAAAATGTTCCCAAGGCATACCAGTTCGAAACAGTTTGGGATAATAAAAAGATAGTCAAGTACTGCTAATCTATTATAAATATTGAACAAAAGATACCGCTTTTATTAAGATATCAACATGATATCAGCAATATTATATCAACAATCATACCGATAATATGCCTAATAAATGGATTAAAAGACCCTTTTTTTGGCTTTCATTAGTATCATGAATATTTAAACTTTCTTTACAGTAAAAGGTAAAGTAACAATTATTATCTGCAAAAATGCTAGACTCTGACTCTCTATTTGCGTAGAACCGCCTCATCAAATAGAGAACTCCAAAAACTGAAAGAGAGATGGAATAATTATTTAAGATAAATTCAGATTTGTACAATCAGTATCCATTCATAAAAATATGTAGAAACAAGTAAAAAGATATTTTAATATGATTGCGTTAATTACATTTTTATATTCATATTAGTTTCATATCAGGTATTTAAAGTTAATTTTGTAGAAATTTATCTTCATCTTGAAATTCTATGAATATTTTACTGCTAACTGATAGTTAAAATTTTATTCTCTTAATTAAAATGGCATTGTTTCATTTCGAAATTATTTTTTCCTTCTCAATATAATAATTAACTCCTTGTAAACAATTGTGTTTGTTCAGACAGTCGCTGGTCTTTATATTTGTTAAATTATCATAAATTCAAAATTAATTTGATCTTAATTAAAAATTTATTAGAAGAAAATAAGTCTCAATTGAATACAGTGTAGCAGATATGGCATTGAAACTATCGTGGAATATTTTGCAACAAATTATGAAATGTTGAAAATCATCGATATAAAAAGCAGGTTTTCTATTATAGCAATTCATGAAGAATTGTGAAGCTTTTGGAAAAATTTTAAATAATGCTTTTCTGGTAATTTTTAAAAATATAATAAGTAACAGTTACTTTATTAATTAATTATTCAAGGATCATGTCGTAGTAAATTATTTTGTTATTTTTATCATTTTGAAAGAAAAGCAAATTTTACACTGATTATCTTCCTTGCTAATTATTTCTGTTTCCTTTTAAAATATAAAATGTAGAGATCAATTCATAATTAAGAAAAATCACGATTTTTTTTTCAAATTTCTTATTAGATACAAACCTTAATTTGGTTTCGAAATGGTTGAAACATGTTTTTTCAAATAATTAATTATTCTTTAAATGGCGAAAAACTTAAATTTAGTATTTGAAACGTGATAAATACCAAAGTAATTATTTTAGTTTGAAAAGAAAAGGGCTTTCATTTGATAGATTAATTTTCGAAAGTCAATCATTTGCATTAAATAAATCTAATCTTTTAATTCTTAAAACAGCGATCGAGATTTACTAAATGCAAAGGGAAAGAACTACAAAATATTCTTTAAATAGTGAATTACATACATTTACTATTTGAATTTAACAAACACAAATATAAACCTTTTTAGTTAAAAAAAAAGGACCTACATTTGATAAATTAATTTTCGAAATTCATTCATTTGTATCAAATAAATGTAATATTAATTTAACATTTCCATCTTGTTCTTGAAATTAAAAAAAATGCTTTTCATATTTTAAATCTTAAAACAACAATCGACATTTATTTTAAAAGGAACAGTTGATTAAATACTAGAAAGTAAAATATTGCAAAATTTTAATAACAATAAAGAAACTTTAAAGAATTTAAGAAAAAAGACTTTAATTCTTATTAAATAAAATTTAATGGATTTCTAAATTTATTGTAAAATTTTTTATTACAAGAATGTATCTGTTTTTTGTTTTCTTAAAAATCTAGATTGTATTAAGATGCTAATCTTAATCCTTTAGAAAATTCAAAAATTTAAATTTAGTGTAATTTCAGCTATTTAGAATATTAAATAACAATATAGAAAGTACAAAATTTATATATAATTCTTAAAAAAGTATTAAAATATTTTTTTCTGTTTATTAATGCAATAAATATAAAAAAATGTACAGAGAAACTTGATACTTAAGTATAAATCTTCCTCTTCTTGATTTTTATGAAACTATTTTTATTCAAAACCAAGGGGGATGTGGCAAAATGTATATTTTTTAAAATTTAAATATTGTTAGTTTTTATTAATTTTTAACTATCTATACGCTAAGTGATTTAATAGAAAATTTACCTTGAATATTGAGAAACCGTTTAGAGCCAAACTGTCTAACGCAGATTTATGTGAAAAAATTTTATAAATTGTGCAAGGATATCTTTAATATATCGTGTTTGAATCCATCATTAGGCTAAGGAAACTATCAAATTTTTATCAAATAACATTTAAGAAATAATGAAGCAAATTTAAAATCTCTCACAGCAAGGAAAAGGATTTTTTCTACTGTCTAAAAATATCAAAACTAATAGTATCTTGGAAGAAAAAAAATTATTAATATTACAAATAACACGATAATAGATTTCTTATCTACAAAATAAAGAAAAGCTATTAAGGTATTTTTATTCATTCAAAAATATATAATTGAATTTCAACATTCGTTTTAATAAATAGTGATGAATGATTTGTAAAGGAAAGGAGATAATACTACTAGATACTGCAGAATATTTTCATAATATTTCTTCGGTTTTGAAACATGCTTTCAAATATAAGAATTATTTATTTCATGGTTATGTGCTTAAATCGCAAAATTAAAATATTATAAATCTGTAGAACACATAATAAACAGAGCAAATTAATAATTTCGAAAATAATAAACCTCTTTTTCACTAAAACATGAAAATAAAATAAAATAAATGTATTAGATATGTAGATATTTTTTGAAGTTAAGATTTGTTTTATTAAATTTCGAACAATGGAAAACAAGTTTGTAGTAAAAAAGAATAACATTCTAAAACTCACTTTTCTATTATCGGGATATTGCAGAGCCTTTTAAATGTTTCTCATACATATAGTTTATAAACAAATAAATTTAAATAATACAGTACCGTTAAAATAACTGTAAACATAAATCATCATATCATAAAGTGTGTGCAAAATTTGTATCCATGGGACCATTTTGCATTGAACAATAATGCACTGAAACTTAATTCATAAACAAGCAAAAAATAATTCCTGATATATTTGTAAGTAAATAATTAAAAGCTTATACCTGTGATTGCTTTTCCGACTAAATAACGTAATTGGCGTGATCTCAGGATTTAAATTGTTAAGAACTTTTGTCTCTTAATATTCCTAACATTTTGCTATTTTGAAATGAAAGTGCAACATGTTAAGAAAATAAGACACCTTCGAAATTAAATAAATTTTTCCAAATTTTAGTCTAAACAAATCCTGATGAAACTATTTGCTGCTGCTATAGTTTAAAATGTAATCTTTTGATTTGCTAGTAAATAATAATTTAACAGATGCTTCTTGAAATAGCTTCATTTCAAATTAAAATATATTTAATAAAAATACATTTGAAAATCCTGCTTTACTTAAAGATTTAAAAAAAATAGATATTATCGATTAAACTCATTTCTTCTTATCAATATTTAGTTTATTGTTTTTTACTGTAAATAGTTTGCAATTTTAAGTTCTGTTTGTGATCAACTTGACCTTCAGTTGTATAACTCGTTGGAATCTATATGTAATTAAAATAGTTTATTAGTTGATAATTATATTTTTAAAATATTAAAACTACGCATTGTCGCATTGTACAAAGCGTATTGCTTTTCAAAATTTTAGCACATCAGAAAATGAGTGAAAAACTGATTACAATATTCCTGCTGTAATATCACAAAATTAGTTAAGTTAAATAAAAAAAATGACTTAAAAACTAATTAATATAGCTCTAAGTGCTGAGTTTTGTAATTAGCATCAAATAACAAAAAATGATAAAGACCAAACACACGAAAGACATTGGAACAAAATTTCAAAAGATTATTTAAAAATATGTAATATATAATTTTATCTTCAATAGATATTTTCGATATTCATCAGGTGCTTAAGTGAGAAAAGATTTTAGAGAGCTGTGAAAATTCCTTTCTTAAGAAAATATGCTTTTTTAGCAATTCACAAGGGAATGAAAAAATTGGTTTAAATAAAGTTGTCCATATGAAGAATGAGGATATAGTTGTAGAAAAATATTAGAATACAAGATATTTTACTCAAAGTGCATTTCTACTGACCTTATAGAACTGCACTTTTTAAAGAACAATGTATCTGAAAGCTATAAAGCCCTTTTATTTAATTACGTTGGTGAAGGACGATGACATATAATCTTTGCAAAAAAAGTAGAAGATTCTGGATGATATCTATAATGCTAATAAGTAAAATAGTAAAGGAATAATGAATTTAGGATCAATGTATATTCTCATGACACATAAATGACTAAAAGAATTATTAATTAATAATTATTTTATGAAATAAATTTCAGTAAGCACATTTTTTAATATTAAGAATGTTGATCATTTTTATCGGTTTTCTTAATTTTTCAATAACCCTCCAAACGGCGGAAACGTAGAGTTTTTTTCCTGCAAATACTACCTATTTATAGATTGGCTGAAACGATTTATTTCGTCCTGCTCAGTTGCTTTCAAAAGGGAACAACCGGGTTTCTTTAATTTGAATTTTGCAATTGAAAATGAGAAATTCTTTTTTCTCTCCATTAATGACTGTCTTGATAATAACGGGTAGCTATTGCTAACCTTTACAATAGATTCGCAGTGGTAGGAAAGAAGTAATATGAGTATCGTCGTAAATGAGTATGAGTCATAATATGAGTATGAGAAATAATAATAGTTACTAATAGTTTTCACGACAGTAAGACCAAAGACTTACTTATCAGGAAACTGATAAGTAAGTCTTTGATTACTAATTGTTTCCTGATACTGAT
This sequence comes from Argiope aurantia, assembly GCA_026543865.1. Lineage (NCBI taxonomy): Eukaryota > Metazoa > Arthropoda > Arachnida > Araneae > Araneidae > Argiope > Argiope aurantia. The sequence goes on along the minus strand of JAPMOR010091400.1, from coordinate 21,729 downwards.
TGTTTCCTGATAAGTATCCTTTTACGTATATTTCAGTAACTTAAGGAAAAAAAATCTTTCTTAAACCTTAAGTCATGTCTTGGAAAATTTCATAGTACTCCTCTTTCTATGCAAAACAAAACGTTTTTAAAGGCCATATATTATGTAAAGATACGAATAAGCATTCTTAAAATACACTGATTGACATCAAAATAATAATAATAATAATAATAAACGAGATAATTTTTTTTTCTTCTCTTTTCTGTTAAAATAAAAATGAACTTTTTTTGCATCAAAGCTTATCGATAGCACAAATCCTTAGCTAGAAGTCTCATCCTAAAAAAAAATGCAAAATAAAAATGAGCATCTTTTAAGAAGTCAAGAGTGATTTGTTAAAATTTATGTTTTGACATAAGAATGTCGAGGTTTTCATTATTCATCATCTTTCTTTGTTTTTCCGAATAAAATCTTGAAAGAAATTTCATGTTTCATTACCTATGAAAAGGGGCTTTGTTTAAAATTTGAAACTCGTTAAAATATAAATACTTTTCGAATTATATTTAGGTTAATCATAATTTATGATTATAAAATGGCAAGGAATAAAAGTCGGAAATCTAAGTGATTTTAACGCATTATGTGACTAATTTGAAACAATATAAAGAAAAGATACTTGATTCAAGTTCTGATAAATATATTACAAATTAAATTTATTTGGCTCAAGAAATAGAGTCAAAATATTTATTTCTTACAAACCTTTAAACTAAATGTTATTATTTTTCTCTGTAGTTTGAGAATTATTTTATCGTTCCATAATAAACGTTCAATGATACTATTTTAGGATTATATATAAAAATCTGTTCTTCTGTTATATATTTTTTCTATAAAACGTCATTTTTATTTTATTCATCTTGTAATAATATTTGTGACGCATTTATTCGATCTTAAACACTCTAAAAAAACGGTAAATGAAACTGTTATTCGAGAAATTTATTTATAATTATAACATAACTAACTGCACCAAAGACATCACTAGAATTCAATTAAAAACCCCGCACCATACCAAAAGTGGGACATTTGACCTACGACATCAGATGTAACGTGGATCAATCATTTATACACTACAAATCTTTAGTGATATTGGATTTCGAATTTACTGCAGTCATCCTTTGCGAAGTCGATACTTTGTCCCTAAGCCAACACAACAAATATTTCAAATAGAGTTAACTCCATGTCGTAGTGTCATTGAAAAAAATGTATCTGTTGGGGCCATTTAATTTTAAGATATCCTTCCAGATTCTTAGTTCTCATTTTCGTATTCTTCATAAAAACTATGAAGATCCAAAAGAATAATTTCTTCGCTGTTTTTCTATTACAAAAAAAAAAAAAAACGTTCAGAGATTTCAATAATAGATATTTCAGTGAATGTACATTTCTTGAGAGAAATTAAAATATTTTTAATTGAATCTTATTGATTAAATGGAACAATTTTTTAATTTAAAACAGTAGAAAATCAGTTTTTGGTGCTGTATTTCGGAAGTAGTTTTATAAAACGCCAAAAGCTTGAGTTTTTTTATTAATAAAAAAATCAACTTTCAAAAAAAATCTCTGGTGCACATTCTTACCTTCCAAAGTACAAGGTGGTTATAATTAAACTTCCCCTATAAAAATAATCCTACAACGCAAACGGGTGAACGGATTGCAAATAAGTTTGGTATATAGACTATACACGTGATTCGCTCAAGGAATTTCGAAAAAAAATTTAATTCAAAAATGTCTACCAGAGGGTGATTTTCCATGCAAAACATTAAATTTAACACTATAAACCACCAAAACGGAATACGGAAACAATATTAACATTTTTTAACTAGTTTCTGATCACCTTGTCATCGAACCACATTAAGTGAAGGTAAGGGAAAATGTAACAGTATGCTTTTTGAGAAAAAATTCAATTTGCAGAAAAAAGAGCAAATTGGGACGAAATTGCAGGAGCAGTTGTTAATCATGTCCAGCCACGACCCCCGATAGACAAGGCCTGAATACTTACGTCACAGAAAGTAATGACGTCGTCCCGAGAGGTTACACGAGTGGGTGCGAATTGGGGGACCGAGGGAGGAATTTCACCCACTTCAAGTTTACTGATAAGAAACTAACTCTTTTCCTCCCACGCCATGTTTTAGCCAGTGGCCCTCCTGTGTTTGAGTACACAGGAAACGCCATTTCTTATTTGCAAGAAAAATCATTTGGATTACTAAAAATAAGGAATAGGAATGTCTTTGATCTGTTGTGTTCCAAACTGTAATGGAAATTACAGAAATGGTCCAAGAGTAAGTGTTTTTGCCTTTCCTAAAAATGAAGAGCTTAAAAAGAAATGGTTAAGTGCCATACATCGTGAAGGATTTCATCCGACGCAGCATAGTAGGGTAAGCTTATTTAATTATTTTAAACTAATGCTTAATGTTTCTAAATGAAAAATAATTTATTCTCACAATAGAAATTTAACAGCTCAGTAATATTCATTATTCGTGATTTTAATCAAGTGCATTATGAAAAGAATTATTTCATAAAATGCTGTAATATAGGCTGTATTATTGTCAATAATAATTATAATATTTGCCGTAATTATGTTTACATGCTTTGTTTACTATTATATCTATAATTACGTTTATATAGTTAAATTTTATTATATAACAACAATAAAAGCATAAGAGTAAACAATAATAATTATATTTGTTTTATGTTGTATATTTGTTACTGTATTTAAATTAAGCATTAAAGGAAGTCAATATTTACGAATAATTTCCTTTACTGTAGGTCTGTGAATTACATTTTTAAAAAAATGATATTGAAAGAGAAACTAGTCTATTTGATTCGAAGTCAGGAAAATTATTAAGTGCCCCTCTTAAATATCCGAGAATAGTGATTGGAGCAATTCCATCTCAGATGCCAAATTGTGCCTCTTGCATACATTTCATCTTCAACATTTCATCGGGAAAATCCAGAAATAAAAAAGATGAAATGGGAGCAACAATATATAGAGAAAGCTTTCCAGGAAAGCATAACAGAAAAAAAGAAATACGATGAGACAAGAGAATTTAAAAATTTGGAAGAACTAAAGCAGCGCATTTCTTTAGTAAATTTGAAAAATTTCTGGCATATCATTCATAAAGAAAACAAAATTTTATTCGTGAATATTGAATTAAGTTCTGGTCTTGAAATTGCATTGTCTGTTGTAATAAAAAATTTATTAGAGTTGTCAGCTTTTGTTGGAAAAACAAGCTTGTCAAATATTCCAAACATTTCTTCTTTACCTATAAAAATCAATAACATCAACACTTTAAATGAAATATTAGAGCATCTGCCAGAAATGAAGACAAATTATTCATTGCTGAATTCTGATATTGTTTCCCAGATTCATATGGATAGTTTAAATATAACCCAAGAAAATTTAACGAATGCTATAGCATTTATTAAAGAGCAATCTGCCTTGATTATTCAAAATGAGCACAGTAAAAGGTACTCCACTGAAATGATGATATTTTGCTCATTATTTTATTCAATGGCTCCGCATGCATATAAATTTGTCAGAAAGTCTGGCTATATTTTGTTACCTCATCCTGTAACTTTGAGAAATATATGCATTCCTATCAACACCTGCCCTCAGTCAGAGCAGAACGAATTGCATTTCTTAAGATACATTAAGCAGAAATTACAATTCATAGTATCTGCAGATAAAAATGTGATTCTTCAAATAGATGAGATGCACATCAAACCCTATTTTGATTACAAAGGGGGAAATATATCAGGTTTCAGTTACAATTCAGAAAATGCCGCCACAAGTGTTGTGACTTTCATGATAAATAGTATTTCATCGTCATATAAAGATGTTGTTCACATTCTTCCTGTAAATAAAATAGCAGCAGACGTTTTACATGCATTCATTAAAAAAATTATTATTGGATTAGAAAACATCTGTTTTAAAGTGATATGTGTAGTAACAGACAACAATTCAGTCAATCAAAAAGCAATGTCTCAGTTCGCTTCTCCTTCGCGTTCATATTCAATTCTTTATCCTCATCCGGTAGATAACGAACGACCTCTTTTTTCATGATCGATACTGTCCATTTATTGAAGAACATTCGCAATAACTGGATCAATCAAAAGAATGTTGATAAGTGTATGTTTTACCCTAATTTTAAAGAAACCACCTCAGAAAAAAATTCACAAGATTGTATTAAAAATTCTCTGGAAAGTAATGATAATGTTATTCACTCTAATGATAAATAATCCAGGGTTCTTGTAGTAAATCTGACAATAAAGTAGATTTTAATACAGCATCCTTCAAAACATTAAAATTATTGTATGAAACTGAAAAGAATAACATCGTTAAATATGCATACAATTTATCCTTAAAAGCATTGGAGCCCAATAATTTAGAAAAACAAAATGTCAAATTAGTACTTAAAATTTTCAATACATTTATACCTGAAAGTCTAATGAATTTGGGAGAGAAATATGATTTTCCCCTCTACAAAGAAGCAGCAGAATATATAAGAATAATAAATAGGTGGTGGGATATTGTTAAAGTAAAAACTCCATTCACTGGAATCCGTGAAAATAATGTATATAAAAAACCACTGACATCATCTGAAACCGACAAAAGATTCAAGTTTTTAAATGTATCAAGTTTTTAGATGTAATTTTGAAGTTTTCTAATCAAAAATATTTCGCAACAGATATAATTTTTAATGATGTAGTGAATGAAGAACAAGTACATGATTATGGCAAAGGCATTTCAGGACATAAAGCGGAAAATGTTTATAGATTGGTAATCTGGTCTGCAGTCAATGCATTATTGAATAGTTACATAATAGTTTGAAAAGCTCTTCTGAAACCGGAAAGGAAAGAAAATTTGATAAATTTAGTAAAGATATTTCTAACAAAGTAATGATAAAATATATAGTTAAATAAGAAAGCTCTTCTAATGTTTCAAAGATTTATTGGATATTTTTGAATAGAATACTGTTTCGTGAAATATTGTTTTTATTTCTTTCTTGGAGTTGACGCCACGGCAAATATTCATAAAACCATTATTGTATGGAATTGTTTTGAATTTAATTAACAAAAGCATTGCAAGTGTATTTTTTATATTATAATTTAAAAATTTATGTACCATATATGAAGAAGAAATTTTGAAATTTTCAAATCAAAAATATTTCGTAACAGATATAATTTTTAACGATGTAGTGAATGAAGAACAAGTACATGATTATGGCAAAGGCATTTT